>JARHVA010004648.1:520000-1100000 GCA_037957365.1 Torreya grandis
ATCACCATCATCTACATCAAGGTAATACCTTTCATTTTTACCTCACACATGGTAGAACTGAATCACTTCAAGACTGAGCTTATCTAATGCAATGATATGGGATGAAGCCAATGAGCTCTCTCCTTCCAAGATGGCCACTAAATCCAAACCCTTGCTAGCTAGATGAAAAAGAGCCTAAGCCAAGATAAACTTTATTCATTTCCATTCTTTGCATGGACCTTCTATTGATCTATCTCTAAATCATCATCATTTCCACCTTTAGTTGAATCCTCTACAACTTCTTACCAATGGCTAGTTTCTAATTTATGACTATTCCCTCTACTCTAATTTGTCATTTTGAGTTCCTAAACTCCTATTGTTATGGCCACATACTAGTTATAATTAGGGGTATATCAATGGTTCTAAGTAGATTAATGAGTGGAGATGACTATCAAAGCCATTAGTGGTAGAAGGAGGTTAAGCTTCTTCTTTCAGTGGTTAAACAATTTCATATATTTTACACATCATATGTTGAATCAAACATTAGGCACTACTAATTATTTTACAAGTACCCAAAATTAAAATAAATAGATTTCAAAAAAAATTTAATTGGCATGCATTGCTAATTTAGAGTTTTATACCTAATCTCCATAAACAGTTTGAAATCTATCTTTATTTGTTACAATTCAAATAATTTATATTAAATATTACATTCATCATTCATCACATAAAATATAATAAATGAAAATTAAATATAATCTAATTTTGCACTACCAATAGATGGCTCATGTATGTTTAGAAAAAGAAAATTACCTTTTGTAGACACTAAAATCTGATTCATGTAGTACTTCAGTTTCATACACTTGGATTTAATAACTACCATAGTTGTATCTTTTAGTTATATACCTACCCATTATAGAAAGGTTCATGTTCACTATCTATTTTTTTTGCAAATTACTTATCTCTTAGTTTGACCATTTTTATTCTGATGATCAAGCCTTAACTACGACCAAAAAAAGATAAAACCTTGATTTTTATCTTGTACTACTAATTTTGTACCTATACTTGTTTTATAGCTTCCTAGACACTTGCATCCTAGATAGACACATGCATCAATGTAAATGTCCATTTTTCCTCACAAAGTGTCTAGTTCTTAAAGGTCATCCAATTTATAAATTAAATATATAATAAAGGTTAGCCTAAGTGATTTAATGCGATATATTTATAAAAGGAATTATTATATATACAAGATCAACAATCATTCATTCCTCACCTAGAAAACACCTTAAACTCACAAATAAACATACCAAGAATCATTAAATCAATCACTCAAGTGAGAAAAATTTACCTATTAATCTTTATTTCTATATTAATAATATGATTAGTATTTATATAGGTCTAGAGCATTTGAAGATTAGTTCACGAGCCATATTTTCCAAGTTACAAACTAGGTCTCTGCATGTCTTTGCTTATCACACATTACGTCCTTGTGAACACACAAACCAACAAGTAAGGGAGATTTTCTTTTTATGGGACCCTATTAATAATATTGGCTATGAAGGCATCACCCATTGATAGATCAGTCCTTGGGGAAGCTTGACACTATGAGTCCACTAATCTATTTTTTCCACAGTCACCCCAAGTGTGAAGAGATAGGGTTTGATCATTTGATAAAGAGAGAGAACTTGTGTGCACAATATAAATACATTAGAAGAAAGGTAACATAAAATCCAACAAGATATAGTTGGTCACACCTAGATCCAATTAGTATTCTATATAGGATACCTATGTTAGGGTTAGACATATAGTTTAATACAACTATCCAAATCCAACATAAGTGTCTAAGGCCACATAAATAATATTCCTAGAATTTGATGAGTGTTATAGTATCACTTTCCAACCCACTCATAGCTATTTTAGATCATACCTATATATGCACAATAAACTAGCTAAGTACCATTTATTTCCAATTTATTTTGATTTATATCAATATATCTACTGTATTATTTCCATAAATCTCAATTATATAAATTATGAATACTATTTTTCTAAGTTTAATTTTAATTGACCTAATCATTAGGTTAGTTCACAATCCCTGTGTAAAATCTAATATATTACCCCTTAACCTTAGATATCTCCTTATCTAAATTTAGGGTTAAACATTTGGTGAAAAAGATAATGTTGGCCAAAATGATGAAAAAATGGTAGATAAAGAGATTTAAGACATATTGAAGAAATGTTTTATTTCCCCATTACATGATTCCAATGTTTTCAAAAAAATCAAATATTTTGATGACTTATGCCATATTGTGAAAGATAATGAAATTTAACTTATTTCATTAAAAAATCTTAAGTATCAAACACAATGAATACATATAATAACAAGTTTTATATCAAAATAAGCTACAAGTTCAAACTTATAGAACTTAGAAATGACACAACTACAATTTTTAATGCATTGTAAAGAAAACCTAATCGACTTATCTTATCCAATGTGTAAAGGAGATAGTTTGAATGATTACCTTAGTCTCTATAGTTACTACTTAATAAGCTTATAAATTTTAATCTAATATTTCTCCTTCCTCCAATATAGGTTGATATGATCATACTTATACCTCATGGATATGGTTCCAATGCTTATTATAACTATCTCCAGAGTCATGGGCATTCTACCAACCATTTTTATACCTTGAAGCATAAGATTCAAGACTTTTTTGATAAAAAAATACATTTTATCATCCTCCAAAAGATTCAAATTTATAACCTATTGATCATCATAACCAAAATATGATTAATGATCCATTACAAAATCATTGTTAGAATAATCTAGAAGTACACATGGCATATAATGCACATCCTTTTCCATTGCATTATGGGAAACCATTATATGGGATTATTGGTACCTATACACAACATATACCTCTTATGATTCATATACCATCTATTACATTTGATGATAGTGGGATTATGGACAATGACTTAAATATTCATTAATTATTTATTCGAGCATAACTTGATCACCAACTTATTCAAAATATTAAGATTGATAATGGTGATAGTGACTTTGTTTTCACCATGAAATTATTGCACATTTTTTATATACATTTGATGATTTGTTCCCTTAAACCAAAATGCTTAAAGAATTCTATGGGACCTCACAACATGTTTTTGGCGAGATTGACTTACCTTTATATGTTGGCCTAACACATGTGGTCACTATCTTATTAGTTATACCATACATGGGAGTCTTTGATATATTATTGGGATGGCCTTAGATACATAAACTCTATGTAGTACCTTCCATAGTGCATGGGTGTATTAAATACATTCATAATAGTACGGTAGTCATAGTTTTTAGAATTCCATATAAACATCCACTTGAATTTTTTTTTAATACCAAGAAAACTCATTATAAAAACTACTAAGGTTAATCATCCAAATAATGGTAATCAACAAGCAATCCCCTTTCCTAGGTGGCCCATACTCAAGAGACCATTACATCAAAGATACATAGTAGATTCCATGAAATCCTCATCTACTGTAACATACTCAGTTATCTAGAGAAATTAAACATGTTATTATTATTGATACTTATAATCAATGATAAACCAAAAAATGATGGGTTCTATGAACACCCACCCCTTATATTACATCTTCAAGGTCACATAGTCCTATGACACATACACAAAGCATTATAGATCCTACAATGTCATAAATTACACCTATAAATGATCCTCAAAAGTACCACTAGTGTTATATACTATATCTAGTATTCAACTCACTTTCAGATGAACTTCCCTTAGATGGGATAATTGGATAGAATTTTCATTTTACTATACATATAATACAAAAAAAATAAAATATTTCAAAAACACCACATTCAAAAAACTTAAAAATACCCAAAAAATTATCACGCTTCTATTGTACTATTTCTTATACATAAGTTATTTGCTCCATGTTAGTAGATATAATATCATTCCTTTCAAATATACATATGTGTCTCAAGATCCATTTGAGTGTGATACAAGCATACCTAGATGGATTATATATGCACATATAGATGTTGGGACTTCCCTCCCCTCACATCATAAGTACATTGTGGGAATCTACTTTTTTGATCATGATACACCTAGGGTATATTATTATATGATAAATTTATATTATCATGTTTTATATTATATAATTACACATGCCTATATGCATGATTATACCTTTCATAATGTACTTGATATGTTGTGTACTTAACATTTCTTGTAAACACATACTTTTAGGAACTAGTAGGTTAGGTCCATGTTGGTTGCTTATATTTGTCCTAATTTTCCATTTTAACACTTCTTTGAGTGAATTCCTTTATTTTTATTATCTTTCATTATATTTATTTTTTGAGTAGTTGAATATGATCCATTGATTATGGCCCTTGTGCCTTTGCTTTCTTATTTGGACAATTGAGTATGACACTCTATATTGTAATTGGACATTTGAACATGTCAACCTATGCTTTATTGACATTTTACTAATCCATGTTCCTTATATTGTGTGGAATTTAAACATTCACATTATATGAGGTCTCCATGGATCATTTTTATCTTGCTTTACTTTTAAGTTATCTTATGTGTGTGCTCGATTGATTTTTGAGCTTGTAATATTACTCCCTAGGCATTGCCATGATATATATCATGCATCTTAAGACTTTATGTGGTCACATACTATGTGCCTCAATACTATATCTACATAAAAATATTATCCATATATGCTACATGATCCATACACAACTTTTACAGTCATCTTATCCTTTTAAAGTAAGGTAACTACTAGAATCTATTTCTCCTCACCTCAAAAGGAAGGGGGAGGAGAGGGGGACATATCAGTGGGGGCATGTCATATATGCATGTATTTAAAATTTCCACATATTTAGATTATAGTGGGGGCATGTCAAAAAGGCATGACCTCCACATTTATTCAGTATTCAACATCTCTAGATTACAATGGGGCATATTATGAAAACATGTTATCCACATTTACACCAATGCTTAGATTCTCCAAATTCAATGAGGGAATACCATAAAAACACATCCTTCACACTTTTAGGTATTTCAAATTCACCATATTTCATAGTTATATGATTCAAATACATATTTGTGGTAATGTTATATACATTGGTACTATTATTATATCCAAATTTCAGTTTGAGACATATATGAGGTGCATATGCCATGTAAAAGGCACCTAAAATTGCAAAATTAAATTAATTTGTAGATTTAAAATATTATTATGGACTATTATTATACCTAGGATGGACTATTATCAAGCTAATCTACTATATCAGTTAGTCTATCTTTGGTAGATTGAGTTGATTAAATCACTCAATTTACCAAAATTATAAGTTAAATTTGATTAAATCATCTAAATTGACCAGCAATATAGGTTGGATTTGATTAAATCATTTAACGTCATCAGATATATATTATGAGATGATTAAATCATTCACACTCACTATATTATGCACATATTTAGTTTGCATGATTGAAATGTAGCAAGCCCAATGCCCATGTTATAACTCATATTTACACCAAGGTTATGGGCATGTGTTCTTCAATATCTCTCTATATTTATATGCACTCGTAGGTTCAAATTTGTCCTAGTATTATATTCAATGCTTAATAATGAGGCATCCTTTAAATTAAAATTGACAAAAGGCAAGATGGTTCAATCAACACAAATGCGTACTCCTAACATTTATCTTCTTACTTTCAAGCATTTAAAATTATTTCAATTTCATATTTCATACACTGATTATATACTATATTATGCTCTTGGTTGTAGGTTATTCACCTACAAAACACTCAAGTTTAGCTGACATAAGATAAGGTATGTATAAACACCCAAGTATACATTTCTTACCTTCAAACTAGCAATTTCATTATTAGATTAAAGGGAAAATATTTATATGCTAAATATAATTTGTGTAGTACCTTAGTCTTGTACACTTGGAAAATACCTATCATGGTTGTACCTTTTATTTATAGGCCTACCCATTATTAAAAATCTCATGTTAACTATAACTTCCTACCAAATTTATCATCTCTTAGTTAAACTATTTTTATTTGAATGACCAAGCCTTCTATATTGTGCAAAAATATCAAAACTTGAATATCATCCTTCACTACTAGTTCTAGACCTGTACTTGTTTTCTAGCTTCCTAGACACTTGTTTCCTAGATTGACACATGCATTGATGTAAGTGTCCACTTTTCATAAAAGTGTGCAATTCCCAAAATTCATCCAATTTACAAATGAAACATATCTTAAAGGTTGGCCTAAGATATTTAATGTGAGATATTTCTATAAGGGAATAGTATATATATAAGATAAAACCTAATTTATTAATAACAAATGCATATAACTCAAAAGGTGACATATCAAGAAGAACTCAATCAAGTATTAAAGATAAAACCTATCCTATTCATCCCTATTTATACATTGGCCATATGGACAATAATTTTTCATGTCTGAAGAATTTAAAGAGTAGTACATGAGCCATTTTTTCCAAATTACAACTTAGGTAAATGTAAGTCTTTGCTTATCACATGTTTCATCCATGTGAACACACAATCCAATACGTAGGGGATAACTACATAAGTATGAGACCATATTCAGAGTATTGGCTATGTATGCAACACCCATTGACATATAGTTCCTTGGGGTATCTTGACATCATGAACCCATTAAGCCATTTTTATCACAGTCACTCTAGGGGTAAAGATCTAGGGTTTGCTCATTTAACAAAGACTAAAAACCTATGTGCATGATATATAGACATCGTAAAAAAGGAAACAAAAATCCTAGAATAATCTACTTTATTGCATCTAGATTGAGTTATTATTTCATACATGACACCTGTGATAAGGTTAGACACCTACATCAATGAAACTATCCAGATCTAACATAAATGTTAGAGGCCACAAAAAGAATATTCCCATAATCTATCTAGTGTTTAATATCACTTTGTATCCCATTCCCAGCTTGTCTCATATCAAACCTACATGTGCATAATATATTATCTAAGGATAATTAATTTCCAATTTATTACAATATCTATCAATTAGTACAATTTATTATCTTTAACAATTTAATTTGTATAAATTTAGAGTACTATTTTTTTGAGTTTTCTATTAATTGGCCTACTCATTAGATTAGGTCACCATCCTTGTGTAAAATCTAATCTAATACTCCTTAACCCTAGATATCCCCTTATCTATATTTAAGGTTAAACACATTCTAGTAGTTTTTATATATAAAAATTCTCTCTTCCTAATAATTATCTTTAAACTCAACCTCAAAATAAAATTTACAAAATAATTATAACATATTTCAATTTTATTCTAATCCCTATAGAGACTTGGCACATGGTACTTTGTTATAATTATTTTTTATTTTCAAATTGTATTTTCTAAAATATTTTAGTTTTTTATGTTAGGAATATAGAAAACAAAGAAATATTAATGAAATAAAATGAAAAAAACACAATACAAAAGAGACACAGATTTAATGTAGTTCACCCAATATGAGCTACGTCCACATAGAAACAACTAGTTCTTATCATATTCAAACCAACAAATGAAGGGATAAACTTGTAATACATCTACTGTAATCTCCTCTTCACTCACACACAGTGTGCATCCTTAATTAAAATTACCTCATATCAAAGGAGGGTTACATATTAGGGCAAAAATGCACCAACATGATTTATACCATTAGATCTATGACCTAACAGTAAATGGTTTAGATTTACTACAAAATTATAATATTTTACAATGCATTTTTCACAACCCTAGAGCCCCATGGTGACCATAGTGGGGGGAATTTCCTTGATACCCCCTTATTTAGATCTAGGCATTCTAATAAGATCAGGCTCCACCATCCAATAATCTCCCACTTGGAGACTGATTGTTGTAACTCCACCACTACAACTCTTGCTTGGACTTTTATTTGAACTTTGACCCTAGCATGTTTTTCATATTCCTTGGTATCCCTGAAGGCCTATTGAAGATGAAAAAATCTCTAGATTATCCTTTGTGACTACCTTTGTTAACATATTTATAGGATTATAACTCATATGGATCTTTTCTAACTTCAGTTGAGCATCCTCAAAAATTGAATGAATGAAGTGGTACTTGAGTTGTATATGTTTAGTTTTTAAGTGGAATGTTGAGTTCTTTTCTAAATGAATCACACTATTGCTATCACTATATAACCTAAAATATTATTGGTTTTGCCTCAACTCTTCTATGAACCATTGCATCCATATCACCTCCTTGTTTGCTTCTATAGCTATAACATATTTTGCCTCTATAGTTGATAAAGCAATTATCTTCTACAATTTTTAAATCCAACTAAATATTGTGTCACTAATAGTGAATACATAACCTATGGTGCTCCTCTTACCATCTAAATATGTTGCCATGTCTACATCAACATATCCTTTTAAGTTAACATTTGACCCTTCATAACATAAATTTCTATCAGTGGTCCCTTTCAAGTACCTAAGAATACACTTGACTACATCCTAGTGCTCCTTTCCTGGGTTATTCATAAACTTATCAACAACTCCCACTATATGAGCAATGTCTAGTCTCATGCACACCATAACATATGTTAAAATTCTAGCTATTGAAGCATAGGACACTTTAGATATGTAATTTATTTCTTCCTATGTTTGATAACACTATTTATTGGTTAATTTGAAGTGTCTTCTCAAAGGTGTACTCACTAGTTTGCATCTTGCATATTGAACCTCACTAACACCTTCTTGATGTATTCTTCTTGAGATAATGTCAATTTTCTATTTCCTATATCTTGTTATTCTCATACCAAGGATTTGTTTTGTAACACCCAAATATTTCATTAAAAATGAATTTTATAGTTTTCTTTTGTGCTCATTTATATCATTCATGTTAGACCCTGCAACAAGCATGTCATCTACATACAATAACAAGATAATATACCTACCATTATTAATCTCTTAAAAGAAACACACTGGTTAGAATGACACATACTATAACCTTGTTCTATCATAAACATGTCAAATTTCAAATACCACTACCTTAGTGTTTGCATTAAGCCATACAAACTCTTCTTCAACCTACACACCATTTTCTCCTTAACTTTGACTTTGTATCCCTTTAGCTTATCTATATATATTTCTTCCTCCAAGTCACCATGAAGGAAATCAGTATTCACATCTAATTGTTCATGGTGCAAATATTCTATTTCTACCAAGCTTAAAATAGTTCTTATGAAATTCATATTAACAACTAGAGAAAATATTTCATAAAAATATATACCTTTATTTTGTACAAATATCTTTACAATAAGTCTGGCCTTATACCTATTTTTACCTATATCTTCTTACTTCAACCTATAAACTTGTTTATTCTACAATGCTCTTTTATCTGTATGTAACTGAACCAAATTATAAGTTTGGTTATGTACCAAGGAGTCCATCTCCTCTTTTATGCCTTGCTCCCGATTCTTTTTGGTTTTTACCTGCATTACTTCTTAATAGATTTATGGCTCACCACCATTAGTCAATAATAAACAATAAATTAAATGAGAGTATTTTTCAATGAGTCTACTTATTTTATTAGATATTCTAAGTACACTTCTAGGAGTTTAAGGTACTTCTTGTTGTTGTTGTTGTATTTATTGTGCATTCTAATTTTCTTGCAATTTTAGAATTTCATTTCTAGTGATTTCATCAAGTAATGCATATTCAGTATTTGGATTTTCTTATTTTTTCCCTGGAACTGATCTTTATACATGACCTTTTCATTAAAGATCACATCTCTACTCCTAATGACTTTACTATTTTTAAAATCACATAAACGGTAACCAAAATAATTAACTCTATATCCAATAAAAGTACATTTTTTTGAATTTTACTTCAAGCTTAGTTCTATTTTCTTTATTAATATGGACAAATGCTTCACAACCTAAAGTCTTTAAAAAAGAATAATATACCTTTTTACCTATCCATACTTCCTCTAGAATGCCACCATCTAAAGGATTTGAAGGTCCTTTATTTATTAAGTAAACAAAAATATACGCAACATCTACCCAAAACTGTAAGGACAACCCTGCATGCAATATCATACTCTTTAAATGCTCCATGATTGTCATGTTCATCTTTTCTGACACATAATTTTGTTGTGTTGTTTTTGGAATCATCTTCTATATATGAATCCTATGCATGAAAAATAATTATCAAACTCCTTACTACAATATTCACCTCCATTATCCTATCTAACACACTTCAACTTATTTCCAATCTCATTCTCAACCAAAGCTTTCCAATTTTTATAAGTATCAAAGACATCATATTTTTTGTATGCAATAAACCCAAGTTTTTCTAGTTTTATCATCAATAAAATTAACATAATAAGAATAGATAACACAGAATGATACCTAGACTGGTCCCCATACATCTATATGCATAAGCTCTAACTTTTCATCCTTCTTTGTCTACCCAAATCTAAGAAATATGTCTCTCTTATATTTTCCATACACATGGTGCTCATAGAAGTCCAAACACACTTTATTCAAATATTAAAACAAATTGTTTGAGTTTAGAACTTGCATCCCCTACTCACTCATGTGCCTAACTCTGTGGTGCTATAATTTTGTATCCACTTTTGTTGAAGCTAAATCAATATAAGAGGAAATATTACCAGTAGATAAATATAATATACCTACCTTATCTCATTTTTCTATTACCAGTGATCCTTTACTGACCTTCAACAATTTTTTTGCAAATGTAATTGTGCAGACCTCACTTCCCAACTGCCTTGTTGCAATTAGATTTCTTCTCAACTCAAAGACATGCCTCACCTATTTCAGCAACCATTTGTTTCCATTCTATAATTTTATTTTTACCTTACCCTTTCCAAAAATTTTACAAGGTTCACCATCACCCAAATAAACCTATCCAAAATCATCGTAAACACAGTCTTGAATATATTTCTTATAAGGTGTAGCATGAAATGAATCCCTTGAATCTCTCACCCAAGAATAATTAATATTATCTAGAAATGAAGCCCTAGAATCTCTCACCCAAGAATCATTAATATTATATAACGAAAGGATTAAAACATCTTGCAACACATCACCTTCTACATTTGCTTCCTAATTTTTACCTTGTTGTCCATCTCTTTGTTTTTATTTTCAAAACCAACAATATTTCTCTAGGTGTCCTTTGTTCTTGAAAATATAGCACACCAATATTCTTTTAGATTTGGATTTACTCTTTTAATGCTTCCCATGATTCTTTGGGCCCTTTCCTCTATCCTTTTGTTTTCACCTATTTTCCATAGTTGAAATATTACTTGATGTCTCACCTATGATTTTTCATCTCATTTCCTCGCTAAGAATAACACCAATAACATCATTAAAATTTGAAATGTTTGAACTAAAGATAAAATTACTCACAACCATGACCAAGCCATTCCAACTTTCTAAAAATGAGCACAAAATCAAAAGAGCCCTAACCTAATCCTTAAAGTTTACTCTTATAAAGCTTAACTAATTTGTGACTATGTTAAATTTATATAAATGATCAATAATAGACCCACCTTATGACATCTCCATATTAAATGAACACTTCATAAGAAATGACTTATTGGAGGAGGAGGGGTTTTCACATAGTCTATCCAATTCCTTTATCACATTATTTGTTGTCTTTTCTCTTGAAATATTGAAGGCCACCAATGCTACCAGGTATAGTCATATTGTTGTGCCTTTCTATCAAGAACATCTCAATATTTATCCTTCATAGTCACTAGATTCTTTACTATTACACCCAATGGTAGGAAAATATTCTACTGATATAGATAGTCCTCCATTTGAATCTTCCATAGCTGATAGTTTTGGTCATTAAACTTCTTGACCTTGAACTTGCCTTCTTCTACCCTTGCTCTCACTCAAACCAAGAAAACTCTTTTACTATGAGCTTATATGCCAAATAAACCTTTGAATATGATATTAGTTATTAGGAATATAGAATGAACATCAATATTAATGAAATAAAGATGGAAATAAAATGTAGAAAATAAAATACAAGAGAGACATAGATTTAATATGATTCACCCAATATGGGCTACATCCACACAGAAATAATTAGTTCTTATCTTATCTAGTACAATAAATGAAGGAATAAACCTAAAATACATCCATTATAATATCCTCTTCACTTACGCACAATGTGCCTTTATGAATGGAATGCCCTTGTATCAAAGGAGGGTTATATATTAGGGAAAAAATGCACCAACACAATTTCTACCTTTAGATCTGTGACCTAATAATGAATGATCCATATTTAATACAAAATTACAATATTTTACAATGAACTATCCATGGTAACCATAATAGGGGGAGTGGGGTGAGAGGGGGGGGGGGGGAGGGTATTCCCCCCCCGGATGGAAACTGGGCATTCTAATGAGATCAAGCTCTACCATCTAACATTTTATGTTTTTGAAATGGTTGTTATGATACTTTAAGTGAATTTAATCTTATCTTGAAACAAATAAATTAACTTATTAGAATTGGAAATGATTTTTTGTATCAATAACTTATCTTTAACTTTGATTTCAACAAATAATAATTATAGAATAAAATCATAATATTGTATCTATCTTTTTTATGTGAATGTTTTTATCTTTATTGTTTCTTTAGCACATATTTTGTTTATTTCATGGTTATTTTATGGAATGTGTTTTGGTTAACTATTAAAAATCCTATGAACATTATTTTTCTCTTGTATAATAACTAAACTCCTAGTTTATTTATCTTTGTGTATAATATGTATTTAATTTTTCTTGAGTGTTTCATACATGTAAATCTTCTTATATAATTTTGTTCTTTCATTTGTATAGTATATTATATGTAGTTTATTTTTTTAATTTAATAAATAAAACCATTCCTCATAGTAGAGAAGGGATTACGTACCTCATTTTTTTCAAAATCTAGATTTTATCCCTTGACAAATACTTTTACAATGGCAGTGGATTTTAATTATTTAATTTCAGGCTTAATGTTAAAAAAAATGCTAAATTCTTATTTCCTTCCTATTTATTCTTTTATAAGGGATGAAAAAGACTTTTAATATATTATTTAGATATTATTATCCTAGAGAACATTAGGTGGTAATTTTTGACCTTGGTAAATGTTTCTTATTCATTACAAGCCCATTTGTATGCTTTGGAATGATTAAAACATGCCTTAATTTAATTTTTTCTGCATCATATGAATATCATTTTTGGATACAAGGATAAGATTGTCACTACATTAACACCTTGTTATGAACAACATGAAATTTAATTGATCAAAATATTATCAACCATTTTCATTAACATCCATTTATTAAAATCCATTATTGTTCACAATGTTCTCAATGTCAATGGGATTTGAAGAAGACACATTGGCATTTGAAAATGCAAGCCATTAATATTATTTGTTATTATATCCTTAATTTTATAACATTAGACATATTTTAATATTCCATTTTTTTTCAAGCTAAATATAGGATTGACCAAAGGAATTTTAAAAAAGTATACGTAATATTGATTAATCCTGGCACTTTTTTTAGATATATCCGTAGGTTTTGACTGGAGTAATTGAACTAGTTACATCAATGACTGCAATTGGTTGATACTAGAATACCAATATTCCCACCATAATTGGTGTTTTTACATTCCATTTACCACACTATTCCCACCACAATTGGAATTTATGATCACACCACAACCAACATTAATACCAATATGGCAAGAACCAACCTTTTCCATACCTTCAAGATTTGAACTTGGGTGGTGCATATAACAACCAAGTTGCTTTACTAATGCACCCCCATCTCTTCGGTGATTAATCTTGGCACTTATTCTACTTTAAAGATCCTATATATAATCAATTTAGGTGGAATGCATTAAAATAAAATAGTAATATACATAAAATAAGAGAATATAAGGGTTTGAATATTTTTAAAAATAGATCCTAATGCCTGGGATCAAAAAACTCAAGAAAAATGAATATATGGATTTTAATATCTAGGATCATAGATTGAAATCAACATTATAAATATTGAATAATTTGAGATCTAACACAACATGGAAAATTATCTAATATAAAGGGTGACAAGATAATTCAATTAATGTATATTCACCAAAATATGTAACCTTAAAGGATGTATGATCGATCATGTTCACACAAATATGAAACCCTAAATACATGTTGTGTAAATTGGGTTCTATTTAACCCTTTTTTGGAAAGAGTTAGGAGGAGGATAACCTAATAAATTAAGTGGTTAAGCTATTATAAAATTAGGAAAAATGAATGAATTCATATTTATAATATTATGATAAATATGTTGAATATGAGAATATGATAAATATAGACAAGTACACTACAAAATAATATTCTTATAGTTAAAATACACAAGAGAATCAATAATTAGATTATTTAATGTTACACCAATATATCTATAAGGCACATGTGTGTATTGAGATAGATTGATGTTTCACTATGATTCATCAAATTCTAGAAATTATCTATCTGTCAACATAAACACTGGTATTGAGATGTGGACACTACCATCATTATTAGTTACTTAGTTTTGATGATTGTATCATGTTAAACTATTAATTATTTTATATAAGTAATATATGTTCTTATTAGGGTTCACTATTGCCTTGCATATTCTCTGCTTGGATCTCATGCATAGGTTTTGGATATCAGTATGTAGCTTGAAACCATAAATTCTCTAATTAGGGTATGTCACCTTCAAAAATAGGGGTTAATGAGCTCAAGTTAAGTCAAGCTAACCTCAAATACCCCTATGCCAATTAATTATTCCTACATATTCATATACTCTAAAGAGGGCCTCAGACTGATTTAGTTTTTCCCTTTATGTGAGTTTTTGTGTGAATAATTGTGCAATATACTCTATGCAAGTACATGTAGTGATAAAACATATAAATTGATAAATATTTTTCATGG
The DNA here is from genome assembly GCA_037957365.1 of Torreya grandis. Taxonomy (NCBI): domain Eukaryota; kingdom Viridiplantae; phylum Streptophyta; class Pinopsida; order Cupressales; family Taxaceae; genus Torreya; species Torreya grandis. The sequence goes on from JARHVA010004648.1 coordinate 535,024, forward strand.
GATAATATTTGAATCCTTCATACATACAAGAATACTTATCCTATGACTGATTTATAAATTAGGAAGAATGAAGAAGTTTTTTAAGCTTGAGAGGTTATTTTGTTAGTATAAGATAGATGCGTGCTTGATTTGTATTTAATGATATTGAATGGGATTTTACTGATATTTATACCACACCTTTTGAAATTATATCATGTACAAGGATTAATTAAAATAAGTAGGTCAATCTATACATGTCTAAATATTTTTGAATTCAATGATTTTTATGATTTAGATAGTAGTGTCTAACCTAGGACACTATCATCGACACTATTGTCCTCATATAGACTATAGTGTGCATGAGGATATAAAAATGTTGAAAATCTATAATTTCTAGAGTAGGATATTAATCAAATTTTATGTAGAATGTGGGATATAGGTGATTTGGGTAATCCAAATATCATGTTTAGACTATAAAAAAAGCATTTAGGCATAATGAGATGGTGAACACAAGCCTTTCAATAGTAGAAAGGTCATGAATTAAAGTATTGAGTCATGAGGGATATTTTTCAAGTGTGAAATAATATTTTATCTATAAAAATAGATTTTATTGTCTAAAATTTCCCCCCCTTTTAATATAGTAATGCATAAGTATGGAATTACTAAGTCTAAACAAATGAACCACCTACTGTGGCCTGTACAACACACCTTAATTTCACTTAAGCCCTATTTTGAATTTTTTTTTGTGTATTAATTTTAACCAAGAATATGTTACATTTTAATTAGTGTATATAATTTGAAAATTGAATAACTGAAATAATTGAAATAGAATATAATAAGGAAGAAGTGTACCTATGTGTCAATGAAACCATGTTTCCCCTTGGTTGTTTGCTTTGGTAATGTTGTTTCTATGTCAAAGAATTAGAGAGAGATTCATAATTGAACCTTAAGGATGTGAAGATGATAACTGGAGGGTGATCATGCCCTTGATCTAATGGAAGGGTGAGTTTTGTCGAGGCTATAAAGATCACTGAATCTCAATTGTACAAATCAAATGTATACTTAATCTATAAAATTTATCCAATGTAACTTAGGTGAAATGGTTTAATCATATCAAGATATACAATGGAAGTAGTATCAAGGCCATTGAGTGCACTAAATATTGATCACACTATTCAAGGGAGGTAATTATTTTAGATAGATCCAGCTTAATCAATGCATCTTGGTAAGGTTAGTACATAAAAGTGTATATAATGTAAATATGTATTTGTGATTTGGTCCATTTGCATAGAATATGCACCTCTAATGTTTCTAAAGATGATGTATCTGTTAAAATATAATATTTTCTATATAAATTGTGAATAATCTCTTATCAAAAATATGAAAAAATCAATTCCAAATCTATAAAATTGATGTCAAATACATAAGATTATGATCAAAGTGTATATTTTAATGAAGCATAATGTATCAAATTATGGAAATTCTACCAATTGTGTGTGTGGAAACATGTCTCTATGACATTCCCCCATAAATATAATCCCCATTTTGAGGTGAGGAGAATACAACATGATAGTTACCTTATAACAAAAGGAGAAGATAATCATGTTATATCCATATCAATCATCTAATAACAAAACATATAGTTGTACCGTTATAACTATAAGTATCAATGAAACTCAAATTATCCAATCACAACAAGTCCCAAGATCCATGATATAGATCATGAAAATGTATAGAAGTAACTAGCACAATCTAATCAAATATCAAACACACAAAATATCACTCGATGTCACATAAAATGGGTCTGAGGAGACTAAAAACAAGGGACATACTCAAATTTTACACACTCAAATTATATTACATGTTAAAATGTTTGCACATCAAAAAAATAAAACTCAGTAGCACTATGGCCAATAAACAAGGAGCATTTTCAATTTTTATAAAATTGAGACAAGGTGTTAACCAAGAAATACACTCAAGTAAGCAATGTGATAAGATGAATAAGTAAATATAAGCGACTAGCATGAACATATCATATTAGTCCCTACATATATGTGTTATCAAAATTTTGTCTATCATAACATATATGGTGTATTGTGTAAGATGTTAGCATGGGTATTTTCATGTGTAATCATTATTGTATAAAATCAACATGATAATGTAAATAAATCATAAAATAATATCACACATACCAATTTTGATCAATATAAGCTTATGCCCCCAACATAGTGTGTCATGCATGTAGAGAAAAATTTTAACATTTTTATGTTCATGTATCATGGATCTAATGTCTTCTTGTATCAAATTAAGTACTCATGAAACATATCTATTTATAGAAAGAAAATGTTATTCTATCCACTAACATAAAGTAAAAAACATATGCAAAATATAGTAAACATGTAAATACTATTTGTTTTTTGTTATTTTGATTTATTTGAATATTTTTGTATTTTATGTATTCTTGAATTCTTAAATTTTTTTGTTTACATATTAGTATGATTAGCAAGGGTTCTATGGACAAGGGAAAAGTGGCACTAGAATAAAATCATATCATCAAAGAGATTCCATTGTGAAGGTTTTGTATCATGTGTGTTATAACCCTCAATTATATTTCCATATTCATCCTGCATATTATCTTTGTCATTCTAATCATCTTCTTCATAACCATAGTTATCATAGGAAATGAATAAATTCTTATCTTGTTATTGAAATTTTGATAGACCATTTTGAGCATGTATATGAAAAATCAATTACACCATAGATTGGATTTTCCTTCTTCAAAATTTGTTTTTCTTGAGTATGTTCATCATTGTCAAAATATTTCATCTCATTAAGGACTAGAGAAGAGTCATGTATCTTTTCTTGAACACTATAAAAAATTTAATTTGTGATTTTATTATTAAATATTTTTGTAACATTTATTTCTCTAATTTTTCCTTTTGATTATTTTATTACTCTAATTATGCCTTTTTATCTTTTAGTTTTCTCTCTTTTTCATTTTCAATTGTTTTTACTATGAATTATCCTTTTGTACCCATACTTGTTTTTTTTACACTCATGTTGTAGAACATGCATGTATAAGGTGAGTGGGTTATTTGATTGATGTTTATATTGTAAGATCACCATTATTAATGATAATTTATATTTTTATTTTAAAGAAAAAATAAAAATATGTATGATGCCCATGCAGTCAATGGTATGAACAATAGTATTTTGGTCTTCTAAGAGGATGTATAGGAGATAATTTTATATGTTTGTTTCAAAGCATTTTTTTAAAAATTTTACTTGAGACTTTAGTATCATTTTTTCTCATTTTTTCAATAATTGGCGGTAGATGTATTATGTTTTGGATTACAATCTTGATGTGAATTATTAATAGGCACAAAAATTTTAGGTGAAGATGAAAACACATGATCAACACTAGCATTTTTTAGATTATTTGTATGCGTTATTATTTTCCCATGATGTGATATTTGAAGCTAAATCTTGATTTTAATTTTTTAACTCTTGTATTGACCTTATCATAGTGATGATTTCATTATTAAGGGCTTAACAAGCATGAACCCTAGGCACTTCAAATGAATATGCATACATGCACCATCTAGAGGAGATGTGGAAGGTGGAGGGGTTTGAAGAAGAGTATGATGATTACCTTATTTTATAACTATAGAGTTATTCCACTTATCTCTTGGGATAATGATAGCATGGGCCCTTGGTTAGAGGGATGATAGTTATCACCATCTAGATAGTTGAGAGGGGGTATTATATAATCTTGAAGATATGATTATTCTTATTTCCATGTCCTACTTATTTTGAAAAAAGTTTACATTAATGAAGCTTGTGTAGAGAGTTCACTAGTTATTGCATCAAAGTCATCAAAAATATCTATATCATCAATGATAAGAAAAATAAGATAAAATGCAATGATAGAAACAAAATCATGGAAATGATACAAGATAAAGAGAACAAAGGCTAGAAAAATAAGGATGACAACCATCACCTATAATATGCCTAAAAAATCAGATCTAGAAAATAAATGCATTAATCTAAACCCTAGAATCTTGAAATCTTGAGGCAAGCTAGGGTTGGGCAAGAAGACTTAGAGGTTAGTATCGCCAAATGTTTAACCCTTTTTGTAAATTTTATTGAGGATAATATCCTAATAAAAAAGGTGACTAATTTATTCTAAAAATATGCCAATTAAATGAATTTAGATTTATAATATTATGATAAATATGTTGAATCTCAAAATATGCTAAATATAAGCAATTACAACGCCAAAAAATATTTTGAAAGTTACAATATGAATGGAAAATAATACTTATCTTATTTACTGATGCATAGGTTGATATGATAGGTAGAAGTTTAGAGTTAGATATATTAATATTCCTATGTTATTCCTCATATTCCTATGTTATACTATAGGATAAAGATTTAGTTACAATGAACATGAACCGTTTGATAGTAGAAATGTCTTAAAGTAAAGGGTTGAGCCAAAATTGATAGTTTTCAATTGTGGAAGACTAGTTTAACATATAAAATATGGTTTTAAAATCTACAAGTTCACCCAAATTTATTGTAAATAAATGGATTAAAACTAAATTTAACACAAATAATTTTAATATTTTTAAGTAGGAATGGCAACTATGTGTAATTACAATGAACAAAATAACATGACCTAATTATTTATTTTAAAAATAAATTATGATCACACTAATGTAGAGTTTAGAGGCACATCACATGAGTTAGTTATAATCTAAGGATAATTTCTTAAGTTAGAAGATGAAGATGCACGCCTAGAAGTAGAAGGAACCTTTCTTAGAAATCAGAATATGATCAGAGCTAAATGTATGAATCATTGGGATGCTTATGAGAGATGAAGTAATATTCAGGGTGATTTTGGAAGATGATAGGAAACGCTTGAAATGAGCTTAAATTTTTTTTATTTGGTTGTGATTTCCTATTTCCTCACTTTGATATATGCATTGTGAAACATGTAACCTTCAAAATAGACTTTCCTATTAGTGCCCTAAAATGGTCATGATATCTAAACCTTGAAGAAAATAAACTGAGATTTAGGTTTATGTCTTGAGGTTTAGTTTTGGTTGATAAATACCATCTATTTATCAAACCTCATAATGGTGGAAACAAGTCAATAAAAATGTGTTGAAAAGAAGTAAAACTACATAAAAATAAAAAAATTTAGATATAAAAATTTAACCTTATGTCATATGCTAAAAGTGATCCATGGAAAATCCTAGCTTCAAAAAATGATAAATGTACCAACAATTGAATAATCTCTCTATTTGATTTTTATGAGTGGTCAATAATGAATGATTTATAGATGTTATGTGAACACTTAGGGTCAAATGAACTCTAATTATTGTGTATTTATAAAAATTGATAAAATTAGAACCCTATTGGTGCCCAAACTGATGTTAAATAGTTAAAATGAGAAAAAAAAACATGACAAAGAAAATATGTTTCCTATGACTTGATGAAGACTAAAACAAGGGTGTAGAAGCATTTTGATGCTTCTAATAGGTGTCATAAATATTTGGGTGCTTTTGGCATATATCCTAAAATAAGAGAAAACTAGAGCAGAAGGGCTAAGGGATAGAAAAGATGAATGGGAACCCATCAAAAGCCAAAAAATACACCAATAATACCAAATTTAGATCAATAAATCATAAATAAACAAAAATAATTAAAAACATACCAATTAATATCTAATAAATACATAATATCTATTTTTAAGTATCTAAATGTATGCACCTTTAACCTCACCATTACTAACTCTTAATATAATTTTTATAAAAAAAAAACTTTTAAAAAGACAAATTCATAAATAATTTAATGAATAAATGTTTCAAATCACTCAATATAATTTATTATTAGTCTTTAAAGGATAACTAATGGATTCAATTCACTTTAACTCTTGATTAAATTTTACCTTCTAGACCAATAAAAATTTATTATTTTTTATGCATTCAAATATTTGTAATTATTTAATAGTTAATTTATGCATTTGTTAACTAAAAATATGAAAAAAAAAATATTTAACCAAATTTTGATTGGTCAAGACTATCAACATGTTATTATAGAGCAGGGTGCTGACATAATCAATAGTAATTATTAGATTTGTTGGCTGATTCCCTGAATATCCTTAGACTCCCCTTATTTACTATACTTAATATTTTTTTTAATCTACCTTTACATGGTTATCATTATCTTAGCTATAAACCCACTTGCTAATGTTCTAAATGAAAACATGTTAAAAATTAAAAAATATATGAGATGTCGTATTTATACCATACTTTCATCTTTTTGACATGCATTTTTCCTTGTCATAGTCCAAGTTAGGGTTCCCAAGGTCATCAAAACACTTGAAAGTAATACCATCATCTAGGTATGTTTCAAATATGAATGGACTAGAAAGATTAGAACAATCCTCAAGGCTTCCAAATTGAGCCCAGGCATCATCACAATCTACTAAGACAACATTCCCTTTCCCCATGTGAAAGTTTTATTTAGAGTATATATTTATTTTAAGGTTTGTTTTAATTTTTATTGGGTTTATATGTGTTTATGTATTCAGGAAAATAACAATTGTGCTTAATGAGTGGCGATAACTATTGCATCTCGGCTAACATTTGCACCTACAAAGGGAAGGCATGAGTAGGGCATGACAATACTTTTTGGTCCTTATTAAACATTTTTTTGTGACAGATCTTTCTCCCCACACCACTCTCAAAACTTGGTAGGGTTTTTTATTCTTTTTAATGGTAATTTGAAATATTAGCATATGGGTTTGTGATAATTAATGCGTTGAGATTAGGCATGTTTTTTGTGATGCATGTCTAATCTGAAGAGCACATGGTGAAGAAATTATATATCCATTGTTTGTAAAATACCCTAATATATTTCACCTTTCCAATAAGTAGATGCATCTTTAAATCTTGTGTAAATCCACACTTCTTGCATCTTTCCCTAGTTAATACAATTTACACATTCAACTGCATAGAGCTTCTTTAAAAAACATTATGTCTCCAATGCTAACATATGTGTAAATAATGCATAAGATTAAAATTATTTTCTTCCCTGTTAATTTTTTAAAGTGATTATTAACTTATTTTATTCAAAATAACGTTACTTTTGTAGCTTCTAAGATATTTTCTTGTTCTTGTGTTCATCACCAACTTTTTGCTTGTTTGTTGCACCAATAGCATCAACCAACTCCCTACCCATTGAAGATGATCTTAATTTTGTGATAACTTGTCTTAAAGAAGGGTTTGGGTGGCAAAATGGCCCCCACTCCTTTCAATATAGTGTTTGTAGATATGATGAGCAAAAAAATTTAGATTTTGGTTTTTCATTTCCTTAATTGTATTTTAAAACATGAATATAAAATCTCATGTGGGGCTTGTTTCTTTTCATCTGGAATAGATACATTACAGTCACTACTGCCTATTATAAAGCTGTTGTTGGTGCAATGTTGGTATATGACATACCAAGCGCCAAAGCTTTTATCATGTCATGAGGTGGCTCAAGGAGTAGAGAGGCCATGGAGACAACAATATTGTTATTATGTTGGTAGGAAACAAATGTGTTCTCACTAATCCTAAAGTTCCTATAGAAGATGCACAAGGATTTGCTCAGATAGAGGGTTTGCTCTTTTTTGAAACATAATCACTAGATGCAAAAAAAGTGGAGGCTACATTTGGGATAGTTTTGACTAAAATATACAAGACAATAAGAAAAAAAGTCCTCACTACAAATGAAGAGCAAGGAAATGGAAATCGAGCAACATTGATAGGCACTAAAATTATTTTTCCAAGCCTAGTGCATGAGATCAATGCCAAGAAAAATAAATGTTGTAATTTAACTTAGGAAATCATTATTTCACTGGATTATTGACATACCCTCATCAATTAGATATCCTTTTGTATTTTTTCTCATCCTTATGGTATAGTCTACTTTTTAGAATAGGTCTTTATTTATGATGCTAGTTTGGATTCAATTTTTTTTATTTTGAGAAACCTTTGGTTTTATACTAGTACTCATGGATTTTAATTTGTTGTAGTAGCCAGTTCCTTCCTCTTCATCGGGTTCTAATTATATAATTTCATTTGGGGTACAATCCCAAATCTTAAATGTTCTCTTTATTTACATCTCTCTATAGAGCACATTTACCTGGTCACCATTCAATAAAAACATGGCTAATATTTTAATGAATTTTATCTTTTTGTGTTTTAGAAAAATTATACATTGTCTAATCTTTAGATTCAATCTCTCTATTTTCGTTCATCTTCTCTTTTATTTTATGTTGTCCATCTCTCTTTACTTATTGATATGTCTCATACCTACCAAACTTGTCATTCATTTTCTTCAACATTTTTCTCATGTTTTGATCTTCTACTTTTCTTGATTAATCATATTATCTTTCAAAATTTCCTACTAGCAATGTAATTTTTTGTCAAGATCCACCATCCTTATCATCTTTAAGTATTCTTCCTTCTTGACAACCTACTAGTTCAAGTCTTCAAACCCTGAGTACTTTTAATTTTCTAATCTGACTCGCTGGGACTTGAATTTTTCTCATTTTGCATCCTAGCTTCAAGAGTCTCTAGAATTATGAACAAATCCTCACCTAAAATTCTAAAGGTTCCTTGCATTCCTTCTGTAAAAATAATAATAGTAAATTTGTGTTATGTGTTATTTATCTAGAAGATATTTTTTACATTAACTGCTATTTAATGTGATGAATAGTTCCAGTAGGAGCTAATGGATTCTAAGAAACATTTATTTCTACAAAAACCTCACAGAGTTCAAGACTTAAAAAAACGTTTTGGAGTTTGATTCACTATAAATCAATTTGGGGTTTGATTCACTATAAATTTTTTGGGTTTTTATTTTTGCAGTAGGGCTCCACACTTCTAAAAAAAATCATAATATTATTTTGTGTTTATTTTTATTTAAAATATTTATTCATTCAAGGCATTCCCTAATTTTTTATAAAATATTTAATACCTTAAATTAAAATACAAAATGTATTTTTTATTATGACCTTGATTTACATGAGCAGATGAAAGTAAATCACATATAGTGTAACGTTGTTATTATATTCAGTATAAATTTCTTTAAAGCAATTGGTGTATAGCTGAGCTTGTTTTTAAAGAAAAATTTCTAGTGCTTCTAGTCTTAAAAGATGCATGATTTCTTAAAATTATCTAGAGTATTGACAGTCATAGCTAAAATTTCAATGTATTCAAACTCAACACATTTAGTCAAAATTTCAATGCTATGTAATGAAAGTGGTTTTGTTTACATTTTATCAAAGAATTCAATTGAGTGTCCTTTAGTATGCTTCAACATTTTACATGCATGTCTATCAGTGCATTTACAGTTACTAGGTCAAACAAATGTCTGTTCTCAATTATCATTTCATTGATGTCCATACTCTGTTCTGAAGCTCCTCCCATCATATCATGGTCTGGGAGGATGCTTGGTAAACCCCTTTGCTATATATATGTATCTATATATAGATAATATGTATATGTAAATGTATATGTATATACATGTATATTTATATGTACATGTATAGTATATGGATAATATGTATATGTATGTACATATACATATACATATACATATACATATACATATACATATACATATTATTGTATATCTATATGTACATGTATATACATATACATTTACATATATACATACTTGTTCCTAAAATGATTTAAAATGTTACACTTGAATTTCTACTTTACAATGCATTTATTTTTTAATGCTATTTCTATATCCTAACTATCAAGGTTTAGCAAGTTTTTTTCCACTACAAATTCACGCACAATTGTTTTCACAATGAGTTTTACATTGTATTTTTATGATCGATTTACACTAATCTTGAAATCTCTATAAATTCTTTAGCAACTTATATCAATTTCAAAAATATCTAACAAAATATGCTTTCTCTATTGCATCTATGGGCCAAATAGTGAAGACTAGAAATCTCAAAACCAACATTAATTTTTTTAACAAAATAGTTAGAATAGTTTTTCAGTTCTACAATGTCTTTCTCAATGTATATGTGAAAGACTCAATTATACAATGTTGTTTGTCTTCACAATAAAGAAATAGCTAATTTTCTTAAGCTATAGCAAACCAATGGTGATTTTTTTATATAAATGGTTAGAACATTATTCAGTTCTACAACATCTTCTCAACATATATGTGAAAGACTCAATTTTATAGTGTTTTTTTGTCTTCATAATAAAGAAATAACTAATTTCTTAAATTATAGCAAAATGTCTTTTGTCTAAAATGTTGTGGTTCCTTCTTTTACAAAACTCTACTTTACTATTCAAAATATAAACAAAGAAATGAACTTTTCCTACTTCCTGTTCATACATCACATGTTCGGTATAATTTCATATTCTTCAAGTATCTTTAGAATGACTACAAATATGTTCCTCGACAATGTGAAATAGTTTAGTGCCTTCTTCAAGTTTCTTTAGAATGACTACAAAATATGTTCCTTGACAACAAGAAACAGTTCAATACCTACTATCCAATTGACATTATTTATTTTATCCTCTTCCAAAATCTCATCTTTGCTCACTCCACATGGACTTAGGTACATAGTGCCCTTGTTAATTTTGTATCATCTAACATACTTTTTCGAAAACAAAATCTAACGAAAATTCACAAATGATGTAATGAATAGATGTTTCAAACCACCCAATATGATTAATCATTAAATTTTTATCTTGACGAGAAAATAGATTAGTTGACTCAAACATCGATCCATAAGACTAGTTAGAGTGGGCATGCACAGCACAGCACGAATATGCAGCTCAGCCCAAACATAGCAAGACGGACATGCAGCTGAGCCTAAACATCAGATAGCTTGGACAGTCGACCTGTCTGAACTTGACGTAGATCGAAAGCAAATTGTGGAATGGTGCTCACGTATTTTCATGAACTTTACTTCCCAATCTCCGAATTGCCTGGATACGCGATTACCCAGGCACATTCGCATGCGATTTCTACCTTCCTACGTTTTTATTTATAGTCGAGTGATGCATGGATTGCCTGAAACAGTGACCAGTTCCTTACTTGACTTTCAACCTCATCTCGAATAATCTATCCTAGTAAGTAAATTGGATTATTGCATCTTAAACCCTTCACATTGGATGGATAACTGCCTTGTTTCTCTTTATCATTAACATGCAATAATCACTTTTGTAAGGGAAGACACTTTGTTGACACAGTGTTATGATGGTCAGCGGTTAAAGACGACAGATATTTAATACTTTTGGACAATTTGGACATATGTTTAAGTTAAAATACACAGGGTCATCTCATTGCCAGTATGGCAGAGCTTAAGCAGCACGCATAAAGTGTTGTCTGTGTTGTCTGAGTAGAAAGTGACAAACATTTTCTCGATTGGACAGTCGATAAATATAATGTTCGACAAACTGCTTTCGAAGCATACACACAACGGTAGTGGTCAAGTCAAAATGGTTGTGTTGCAGGGTCGATTTGTAGACAATAAAAATCAAAATTGTTAAAATTATTTTGATCAACTACAATTAGCGACAGACAGCAGTCGAAACACTTTGTACGTACTGGTTACGCTCAACATACTGATTATTATAATGACCTGGATGCAACTTAATATTAAGAATATACTGTTTATGGCAGTCACCTAGATGTAAAATATAATTAATATTGAAATGAGTAACTTTTCTGAACAGTACTTAAATGTAATGAATATGCAATGAATTTTTTACTCTCTGATGCATGAAATCTTATAAATCATTACTCATAAAATACAAATTAATATAAATTAACTCAAAACTAAAATCAAAAGAACATATCCCATATTTAAATATAATCATATTATGAAAGATGAATTCTTATGAATTGGACTCCAAACCACGCAGCTGAGTCGTTAAAAATCATATCACATTACTACATATAATAAACAACTGTAAATGCGTAATTTCCACAAATTCATTTTAGATTTTGTGCGCCAGCACGTTAGATTCATGAAACCCTAATTCATACTCTCGTGAAACCCTATGCGACCAACCATTGGCGATATCTTAGCATCACTCGCCGCCTCGTTTCCTTTGCGGGATGAGTCAATTTAATTCCTTTTAGACACCAAATCCTCTGAACCTCTGCACATTATTTGCAAGAACAGCCGACTCGCGATTGCGACCCGACGTTAAGATATTCATCTGCGCAGGCGAAGAATGACTGTTTCCCTCGCCCTTTTCCACGGCTTCCTGCGACTCAACTATTAAAACTGGTTTTCCCGTGCGCTTCTTGCCTGAAAAGAATCTTTTCAGTCTCGACATCTTTCCCAATTCACCACTGGTTTCTTTCGTGGGCAAACATGATCGGCCGCTGCACTTGTACTTACCACTACAATTATTTTTAGTGCCTTCGTTTTGCTTGCGGGGCTGTTTTTTCTCGACTTTGACCTGGCCAGCACAGGACACCTTGGGAGAGGTGGGCTCTTCGGATTCGAACCCGCCGCCTTTCTTCTTCGTCCTGGCTTCCTTGGGAATAATTGAAATGTGGCCTCTAGCGGAAGCCGATCTACTTCTGGAGGGGCTGAAGCGGGGCATAGAATATGTCGTCATCGACGCCGTCTTTGGAAAGAAGGCCATCATGGGATTCGAACCCGCGCGGGTGGGCGCCTTTCGCAGGTGCAATTCATCCACCTTTTTATTTTTTTGGTTCTGCTTCTCTTTGTGGTCTACGTCATCCATCACACTCTTGCACACCACCTTTGAATCCGAAGTTCCATGCATTAGCTTCATGTTTTTATTTCTTGAGTAAATGAAAAAGTCCCGCTTTCAAGGTTCTGGAAAAGGGCAGAAGATTTTTTCAGCGCAATCAATCATAACCGTTCATCTTGGATTGGAAAGAACAACCTCAAAGGTCGCGATTATAAATAGTGACGGGAGTCTCTAAACTATTTTTGTTCACAACGAACTTATCGATGATGTGGACGCTTTCTTTATCTTAAATATTCCGATTTTTTTAAAAGTGAAACAAAAGCTTTTTTTTCAAATGTATTAATATAATATTATGTTTTTTTAAAATTGCTTTTTTTATTTTTAGTTTTTTTATTGGAAGAAATTGAAGTTTCCAATCTGGTATTATGAATTGATTGTTGTAGCATAAGGTGGGCTTATTGCATACTGAATCTATAATTATAACTATTTTTATGGATTATTGTCTCTTTATAGATTATTGAGACAAAGTAAATTAATGTTAAGGTTCCAATATAACATTATGTTATTGTATTTTAGGCGTCCAAAGAGTACATAAATGTTGATTAGTTGCTTGTTAGTGAAGATAATAAAAATGTATGCATAATAATACAGTGAAACTAAACGCTTTTGTCTAAGAATTAGGGAGATCATAACATAATGAATAAGATCATAAGATAAAGATAAAAACACACAAGAATTTTACCTCCTTTGTCGAAATTGACATCCATGTGTTGGCATAATAGATCTTCGTGCTTTATCTATGACATTAGAGATTTCTAATAATGTTTCTCCATTTTGGTAGCACATCTTCAATGGTCACTGGTGGCTTTGCTTTGCTTTAGCTTGGTTTGGTGTGATTCTTGCTATCAAATAGGCATTATAACATTACTTTCAATGGCTTCTTGAAGGCATTCCTACAAAATAAACTTACACACAAAAGCTTTTTGGTTAGAGTGAGGGCACTTGTATTTATAAGTCTTAAAACTAACTTTAACTCTAAGGAGGCTAGGTTTGGTTCCAACTTTTGTTAAGTCTAAACTAAGCTAGGTTGAGTGAGACTAACTTTGAGTTGGGTTAGAACACTTATGGAGTCTTGACACCTTATTTTCAGATATTTATGAGCCATGACAACTTACCTTAGATATTTGTGAGATTTTGACTCATCCTTTTGAAATATTTAGGAACTAATAAATCACTTTATTAGCTCCTTTGACCTTGACTTCATATTTAGTTTTTTTTTAATTTTTTGATAAATGAAATTTACTAATTCAACTTAGAATTTTTACTTAGGCAAATTAATTTAAATTTGTTTTATAATTAATCTTGCTTAGTGTTTTTTGGATTTTTGCAATTGTTTTAAATATTTTGAATTAATAGCTTGATAGGCCAAGAGTGTCAAATTACTAGGTCATAACTTAATTAGCATTGAAACCAAATTAGACTATTGGTGTATACAGTGTAATATCCTAAATAAGTAAGCCTTGTCATGTTTTTAAGTAATTAAATATATTACACAGATGAATTTAGGTAATTCAGGTGATTTTTAGATTTAAATTATGTCATTTGATAAAAATTGATTTGAATCCTCATTTAGACACTAAAGTGGTTGAAATTGAGTATTTATAGTTTGCCCTTGTTTGAAAATCCATTACAAGAAAATGCATAATAAAGTATTTTCAAAGAATGTAAAAGCTATTAAGATGAATGGTTTATGCTCAAAAGGGTGGTCAATTATCCCTTGATGCCCCCTTGATGGTATAGGTGTAAAAATAGAGTCATCAAACATTCTCTCAAAATGAAAAAATGACATGATCTAGTGGCAATGGGGATGAAAATTTTGATTTATTCAAAAAAATTATAATCAGTAATGGTAGCTAAGTCACTAATTTATCCAAAGATAATTATAATTAATAATGATAGGTGGGACATTGATTTGTCTAAAAGTAGTTATAATCAGTGACACAAACATTTACCCCAATAGGGCAGTGGGATGAACACAGATTTTTCCAAAAGTGGTTATAATCAGTAACTAAGGGTAGGACATTGATTCACCTAAAGATAGTTAATTAGTGGCACAAGTATTTACTTCAGTAGGGTAGGTGGGATACAAAAATAATAATTTGCCCAAAGGCATTTAAAATTATTAGCATAAGACGTAAAAATATTGATTTTCCCATAGGTGATTATAATCATTAATTTGGTCAAAAAGAATGATTTTCCTAAAGAAAATTATAATCATTCGCATATTTGAATCATGTGATTAAAAATGAGTTTGATTTTGAAATTTAAAATATGTCATTTATCGATCAAAAAATAATTTATCGCATTTCAAAAGGTTGGCAAAAGGGAGTTAATGCAAAAAATACGTTAAATGGATTTATGATAAACTGGCAAAGAATAACATGTTTCCATCCTAAGTGTGAGTATGAAGATACACATTAATAAAAACATGTGGTATAGGTATAGAAATAATGTTGCTCAATAGGTCACAAGGGAGGCCCAAAAATATTGTCTGGTTATAATATGGTCTAAAAATAAGGTATGTAGGATCAAATGGCATGAAAAATAGGCCATGGACATTAAAAATACACTTCCTAGAGTGTATGGGATGAACCTTAGGCACTAGGGGTAAAAATTGAAATTTATATCTATATATTCACCCTTGGGGTAAAAAATAATTCATTTTTATCCTATCTATTTGAATTTATGAGCTCTGGTTTCTTGCACTAGTGAGCTAAAAAAATGGCCCATGAAGGAGATAGACAACATGTTTCAGATTGAATGAGGGAGTATATGTATATGCGACCACCCCATGATGGACCACCAGTGAGTAGCTCCAATTTTTCCATTATTGTTATTTTCATTACATTTATTTCTAGGTTTATGTCAAAAAATAGTGAAGTCTCTATTTACATTTTAGGGAAAATGACAACTTTGCCAAGGAAATCAATGACTTTTGTATGAGGTCACCATTCAAAGAAATGGAAAATTTGCCAAAAATAGTTAAAAATCATTAAAATGGTGATTTCACCTATGGTTATCTAAAGTCATCATTATCATCAAAATGAAAATGATGATTTTGTCTAAAAAGGTGTAAAATTGCCTAATCAATGACTTTGTTCTTATTAAAAATGATGACATCACCTTAGAAGCCAAAACCACCTAATTTTGGGGACCCAATAATGATTTAGCCCTAGGAGAGAGATATAAAAGATAATTAGGCTTGGGAATAGGCTCAGGGAGTAGTATAAAATTAGGTTAACACTAATCTATATGTGATTGTAGAAGTAGTTGGCTATTTTAACTTGCTAGGAACGATGTTCCCACTACTTGCATACCCCTCAGATCTTGATGAAGAGGATGGTCAAATTATCATAAGATTGTCATCTACATAATGTGGAATAGATGCCAATCATCTAAGTAGATAGAGCATACTTGAGTGCATTGACTAAGTGTTCATCAGCCTACTAGAGAGGTAATAGTTATATTTAAGGATACTTGGCATATTATCAAGTTATCTATGCAAGGACAGAGGCTATTATATAAACCTTTAACATAATAATAGGCTATAATAGATTATTTGGTCAACTACTAAGGTGTCCCCATGGTTTAAGAGAAGGTAGATATAGACCTAATTGAGACATACACAAATATTTAACTAGATGATCTACCTATTAGGTATGCTTCACTTCCAACACTTATCGGTAGGGAGGTCATGGTTATTATGGATATTTTTAGTGGCGTATTACTATCTAACAAGTGCAGTCTATATTTTCACATGGGAATCAAATTTGTAGTGTGTAACATGCTAGATGAGTCAACATATTTTACATGGGGGCTAGTTGTCCTAGATCAGTTTTACAAAAATCTCCACATGATAGCTTATCATGAAGGATGTAACATCAGGACCTCTACTTTACTAATGATCTGGGGCTAAGAGCACATCATTATTGAGTGACCAGTGGGTTGGTGATAGGTATGGGTCTTAAAGGAGCCAGTAACACATTATTGGGTGTAGACTAGTGTAGGGTAGAAAAGCACCAGTGGGAGATATATTTCTATCACTATATGTTTATCGATCTCACCCCATAAATTTTCATCTAGAGTCTTTAATTTTCTAGTTAGATTTAGTGTTTTAGATATGGATGTTACGTGTCATAAATGACTACCAAGTGTTCTTTTATTGATAGACAGTCTCACATTATTAAGGAGTACCACCCTGATCAGGTACTCCAATAGTTTGGTTTCACATAGGATGTGCTTGAGGGACCTAGGTGGTTCATCCACATCACATGAGATATCAACCAATATAATCTTGAAATTCATAAGGGTGTGGCCACTGATAACTATCTTAGTGTTCCATGAGTTGTTTGGGCTTACGTAGAGGGTGTTGTAGATGCATGGATTACTTCAACATATATTCATTGAAAGGTATAGGTGTTCTCATTGAGGCTTATATTTCCTTGTTATGTAGGTGGACAAAGGCATATAGACATTGACAAGATTGAGTTTGAGACATCTAGTGGTAGCAGAAGTACTTAGGACAATAGTGGAAGTGAGGAGGGTGATGACAATGTTGATGATGGATTTTATAGAGGAAATGGTGGGGGAGATGATGGAGGAGATGGTGATGGGGATGATGGAGGTGATGATGGTGTGTTTTTATGATGGTGGTTGACTCTAGAATGATATATTTTATAAGGACATAGGTTGATCTAGGCTAGGCAAGGTCTTCAAGTATAGCTAGGGCAGGTAGGGATATAAGCATGTTGGAGGAGGAGAACATGGATAGGGTGTGATATCACTATCTTAGATATGTATGTGAATGACTTATAAGGTACCCTATAAATGTTAAATAATGATATGACATGCCTTTAGTTTGAGATTACCTAACAGAAGGTTGAGATTACTAGGCTGTAACTAGTTCATGCCCAAATTATTGTATAGAGGGACTAGGCCATTAGTGATAGGGATCAAGCATTGGTTTATGTTCAAAAGCTTAGGTGAGATTTAGATGAGGATTTTATAGGTAGTACATAGGATAAATTTTCTCATATGATTCTTGAGAACCTTTAGGTTAAGGACAAGGCCTCGTACTACCACCAAGACTATGAGACAATAATTCTACTAATTGACCTTCTTATTAGGTTAGTTAGCCATCCTTATGTAAAATATAATATAATCCCATTAACCCCTAATACTTTCACATATCTAAATTTAGGGTAAAACATAGCCTATTTTATCTAATACAAAAGAATAATTATCAAATATTCAATTTATATTTAGATTAATACATGTAGTCAAAGCAATAAAATCTCACTAAGCACTCTACATGAGATAACTACATCATCTTGATTTCCATATTAGGAATATTAGATATGTAATAAATGATCAATCATCACAGGGGTGATTGGGGCTAACTCAACCCATTACACTACTCCATTTTATTTTTACATATTTTAAGCTATGTCAAGCCCTATAAAGTTTTCAACTTTGAAGAAATCATTTGGAGGTCATCTATGCATATCTAAAGGAAAAAAAAATTCACGCATGATTTTTTTAAATAGATGGAAATAATTTTTTCCCTAATTTTTATGAAAAAAATGACTAGTAGTGGTAGTCATTTAGGTTCCCTTTCAGTCAATTTTGACCCTGAGTAACTAAAGTCACAATTCATGTTACACATATAGGATCAATATTCTTAGGTGATATCCAACCATATTTCAGTCACACATAGTTAGCATTATATGCATAAAACAACCAAGTCTTCTTTTGTTTTTCATATTTATTTTCTTTCATTCATTTGTGTTTCTTCTCTTTTAGTACTTTATTTTCATACTACTAGTTACAAGCTATTTTACTGCATTTACTATATTTATATTCATTTTATCTTAATTAGAGTTAGTATACCAATTAATTTTAGGTTTTTATAAAATATATTGGTTATTATGTACATTTTATTTGAGAATTGCTTTAAAAAAAATTATATTAGGGTTTAGATATTTTTTTGAGCATGTGACACTAATGGAACTTTCTTTCAATCTTGGATCTAATATCTTAAAAAAAATTCTTTCGACCTCAGATTTAATATTTGACATTGAAATCATTTTACTTTTACCTTGGATTTTAGGAGAATTTACTAATCTCCATTCACAAAAAAAATCATTTCTAAATTTTAACATTTTGCTGTTTTCTTTTTAATTACAAATAATCTATGGATATATTTGATGATACTTTTTTGTTTCAAGCTTTCTTATTTTCCATTACATGTTGACTTCACCTTATATGGTATATCATTAACAATCATGTAATAAAATGAATCTAATCTAATAA
Source organism: Torreya grandis (assembly GCA_037957365.1). Lineage (NCBI taxonomy): Eukaryota > Viridiplantae > Streptophyta > Pinopsida > Cupressales > Taxaceae > Torreya > Torreya grandis. The sequence goes on from JARHVA010004648.1 coordinate 554,139, forward strand.
TAATCAAACAAATAATGAATGATCTCAAGACATTATAATTTATTTCTATAATGCGTAATGTTTTCGTATAGTTATCACCACATGAAGAGGATGGATAATTCCTACTATTTTACCAGACCATCCTCAACCCACTCTTCCTCTCACAAATACATCCAAAGGGTATGATGTTATAGATTAACTACAACATACCCATTTTAATACTTCTTTATTATAATTACTACACTCAATACCTATCTATAAATATATACTTTATGTGGCATTAAAATAAAACATGGCAGCAAATGATGTATATCCTCCCTTTATTTTTTATATTAATAAAACATTACATTGGACTAAAAAAATAGTATATTTTGATAATTAATATCATCCTCCTATTCCTATAATAGATGTAAACCTTCCATTATATATTTAAGTATGAACTCACAATAAGGTAGTCAAATGAAAATTAATGTTTAATGGATTAGGATTATTATTTTTTCAATATATCTTTCCTTCAAATTTAGGTATAAAAGTTAATGATATCATGCATTATGATATCAACATTCAAGGTTTTGATAATATTCCAAGGGAAGTATTAGGAAAAATTATATTGCCTATCAAAGTGGGTCTTATAACAATGGAATATAATTTTCTAAGTTATGCATAATGATCTCAATCACAATATACTATTTTGATGACCATAGAATCCTTTTATTTATGTAGTACCATCTATTCTTAATTCATGTTCAAAGTTAATTTATCAAAGATACATTTATACATTCCCATTAGAGAAAGAACCATTTATGAATTGTGTGATGATTCAACCTAAATATCACTATATTACTTATATACAACTACATGCATATCAATTCAAACCAATTGAACCACTAATTTTATCTACTACTCTAACAACATCATCAATTGACTACAATCAACATAGATTTTCTTTTACATATTTATAAAAAATGGGATACACATGAAAATTATTTAGTACACATGCACATGGCATTTTTGAACCCATTCATGTAGTTCAACTAAAACAAAATTACAAGGACTAGCTTATTCTAAAGAATTGGGTGAATCAATAAAGAATTGTCCACATGATTCACTATTTATACACATTTCTATATATCATATCTTGAGCTAGGATATGAGGCTCATAATATATTTGAGTTATAATTAGCATAACCCTAATTGATAGATGATAAAACTTTGTAAGAACGTATGGGATTGGATAAACTCTATAGTGATGAAGATCACTTATAATATTTTTGTGTACATGAGGCCTTCCTTCTACCATAATAATAGGTTTTCTCATTTAACCAATTCTCATGCATATTTTTGAGAGACTAATGAATATGATATACATATTCAAATATATTTTACAAATATTATCCCTAAAACACCTTATGTTGATGATATATCACTTTACTTGATGAATAAATAATGAAATTCAATTTAGGAATAGATAAAGATCCTTGTCTAGTATTATGAGAAGATTTGTTACAAAACAAAGAAGATATAAATTTAATTCATGTTTTAAAATTTTATCAAAATTTATTAACTTAGTCTTAATTAGATATTCTAGGCATATATCATGTCATAAAAATGCATAATATAGTATGATATCTAGATGCATAACCTGTTTAACAACAAATTAGAAACATGCATCCCAAGGTTGAATTATTAGTTAAGAAATAAATTGAAAGGTTACTAGAGGAAGGATTTATTTTATATATTTACTATCCTTCATGGGTATCCAACATAATACCTATTAAAAAACTTAATGTAGAATTGAGATGTTATATAAAATATTAAGATTTAAATAAATCTTTCTGAATTGATGAATTTCATTTACCATATATTGACATGATTGTAAATTTTATAGTAAGAACAATATTTTATCATTAATGGATGAATTTTTTGGATATAATAAAATCATAATTTTTCCCAAAGATCAAGGAAAAATGTCATTTAATACACCTTGGAAACATGTTTCTATAGATTCATGCATTTTACTAAATAATGTTGGAGCTACTTATCAACATGATATGACACACATTTTTCATGATTACATACATAAGACAGTATAAAACTATATGGATTATTTATTGGCTTAACATAAATAATAAGAAAATCATGCCATCAATTTAAAACAATTTTTTAAATAACTGTGCAAATACAACATAGGCTAAAATTGACACATTATATCTTAACTAGGCATTAAAGTGGATACTAAAAATATAAAATATAGTTTAAACATGCTTCCACCAAAAGGGTTAAATAAATTAGAATATTTACAAGGAAAAATTCAAGAAATTAGATGTTTTATGGCTCAACTTGTAGATGAAACATAACCATTTACATGATTATTAAAAAAAGACAAAGTTTTAAGAGGATGACATTTTTAAAAAAGTTTTAATGCTATTAAAACATTGTTATCGCAACCACATATTCTCATGCCATTTATTCCTAATAGGCCCTTATTATTATACATTTATATTACATATCACACCTTAGGGAATTTATTGGCAAACTATGATGATGATCAAAGGGAATATGTAGTATATTATATCAGTCACACTTTGTTTGACTAATAAAATAATTACAGTACTATGGATAAACTATTTTTTGCATTAATTTTTTCCACACAAAAATCACAACATTATATGCTAAGTAATGAGACAAATGTTATCAAAAAAGTGGATCCACTCAAATTTATTATGTATAAATCATATTTTTAAGAACATATTTCTAAATGGGTCATGTTACTCACAAAAAAATATTTAAATTTTATTTCACAAAAATCATTAAAATTACAAGTTATAGTAAATGAATAGTGACACCTCCATTAATATAGACACTACCAATTAATGATGATTTTAGAGATGAATTCACCTCATATCATATTGATGATGACATTTTGACCATTTATTTTAATGCATATAATGTGCTTCTAGTAATGGTATTGTTTTCATCACACATCAATTCCAACCTATGTCTTTTGCATATCATTTTAGGCTTTCTTCAAAAGTAACAGGGTAGAATATGAAGCATTAATATTGGGTTTATATTCAACACACACATTATAGATAAAATAACTTATGGTATATGGATATTTTCAGTTGGTGGTTATTCAAATATAAAACATATACCAAACAAAATAAAATCTAGTTACATATAAAGAATTGGTGGTTAATGGCACATTTTGAATAATTTATCATAGAAAATGTCTATAAAAAAGACAATCAACATGTAGATATTATCCATAAGACAATGGTCAATAAAAAGCTACAAATAAGTCTTTTGCCAATATTTTAAGTTAAAAAATTACAAAGCATGGAAAAAAATTTAAGCAGTAAAATTATTTATGAAATCAAGTCATATTTTACAAGTGTGCATACACTAACAAAGGATACACCATATTATCTTGATTATGATACCTAAGTAGCATTACTACTTGAACTAGAAATTTCTTCCTTAATAGTCTCTAATAAGGATATAATAAAAGATAATGAATATAAGGAAAAGTGATTACATGAATTGTAAGTGTTTGATAACAAGCATATTCAAGCTATTGAACACCTCAACATATATGAAGATCACATTAAGTGAGCATATGATAAAAAAGGTTATTAATTTAGAGTTTCAAGTGAGGATCTAGTGTTAAAATGAAACTAAAAGAATACAAATTTAGATAAGTAAAATAAGGGTAAATTCAAACCCAATAAGTTGGGTCCATTTGTGATTATAAAAAAGAGGTTGCATGGGCTTTTTGGATAGTTACAAAATAAGGAAAATGTGTGAAAAACTCTATGAACATCATGCACTTGAACATATACTAAACATAATCTACCAGTCATAAAATTAATTGTGCATAGATTATTAATTGATTTGTGATGATATTATTATGCTTATGAAAATGTGATTTATTTGATTAATTTTCTAAGCCCTTGTCTCTTTATGTATTTTTATCCTCTTGGTTCTTCTTTTTCACTTTCTAGATCTGAGTAGTTTAACACACTAATTCATATTGCCATCATTTTCCATTTACCTTATTATTTTCATAGTTTGAAGAGATTAAAAAAGTTTTTTCATCATGTAAAATATCAACCCAATAATAATAAAGATATACTATCTATGTTTTCCTAACGCATTCAATCATGTCCTGTAGCATTTGATACAATCAAATAAAAAACTGAGCTATTAAAGCCTTAATACATCCAATTTTTTTATATTACACTTAGCTCCAATATATAAAACAACAATTATTAATTTAAAATATTTATTTTGTGTGTTATATTTCTCATATACATGCACATTGCATACATTTGGAAGTTTACATTTAATTAGGTGAGTATGTACAATCATTCCTCTACATCCCTATGCTCTCTCCTACATGCCTTGTAGATACAATTCACAAATATAGTGGGATAATATTTCTCATAAATATCAATGGGAACATTAAAATCAATCTTTTTCTTCTACTTTTGTACCCATGGTTTTATCTCCTTATTTCTATGGTTCTTGTTTCAAAGTGCAAAAAGCACAAAAAAATCAAAATTTAAAAAAAAAAAAAAAAAAATAACAATATTCCAAAAATCTGAAACTAGAAATTGAGTATGATTAGACATATATTATACATTATTTTCATATGTTATGTATCTCATGATTAGTATTTATCATACTCTCTTTCTATCAAAAATGTAGTTTGTTGATATTCATTAGTGTTATGTAGGACATATAGATTTTACATGGAATAAGATATTGGATTTGATTCTACCTAATGTCCATGTTAAAATATTTTTTGGTGTTACCATCCAAAAAATCCTATATTTTGTTAGTTATATATTCTTTACAAGTGTCTTTGTAAAATATCTATATTACATTATGTATACAAATATGTTATTTTATAGGATATGATCACATTACATATACATGGTGTAGACTATTTTATAATTATATGATCCATTGATGTTATTACTTGTACATATTATATTATAATTTACTTTTATATTGTGAGTGGACCTTGGTCCTTGTGTAAAATAATTTCTTGAGCGTCTCCATGAGATCTTGCTTAGAATGTGTGACAATCGAACATGTCCATTTCTTATATCCCTTGGCCCTTTATTTTGTGTGAAATTTAAATGTCCCTTGTTTGATACATTATTAGAGTCATTTGTGTGTGGCTGATCTCTTTTTTAATTTAATAGTTTTTATGTGAAATTTTAACATGTCCATTGTATGTGGATCTGGGCCGTATTATGTGACATTACAATTACTGTGTTTGTGTGCTTATTGAGATTATTAATTTTGATGAGTTCTATGATCCATATCATGAACTAGCTATTATGTATGATTTGATGATAACTAATACTATGAGACTCATTGATATGTTTAACTATATTATTTATTTTAAGCCTCACCTCATATGTTACATGAATTATTTAAATAACACATATCTTATTATATTGACATACATTTACCCATATGATATAATATTCATTTATTATATCTCGATACATATGATACAATTAAATTTTATTTGGAGATGATTGAATTTAAGGATAAACACCTCACCTCAAAAGGGGTGCCTTTTAGTGGGATTTTTATATGAAAATAAACATCTATGACAAAATGCCAATTTTGGGTACAAAATACAATTTTAAATAATACAAAAAAGGTTTAAAATTTTAATTATTTATGAAATTTATGGGGGCATATGCCATGCATATGCAATCACATTATAGGAACATGTTACAAAATCATACATTTTGGATACATGATACTAATTTATGCACAAGTTTTAAACATAATTTAAAATTCTACACTTACATTTAGTTAAAAATTTTGCATTTATCACATGAGAGCATGATACAGATTCATGCTATATTTTAAATAATATTTTATATCTATGTTCATGCCTAGGAGTTTGGATGTTATACATCATATTTTGATCATGCATACTAGAACTAAAGAACAAAGAAACAATTGTATCTATATCCCATATGCAATATTTGATTAAATTAAAGTGCATGATGCAAAACATGGAGATTCAACACCCTCCAAAATTATAGGTTGTAAATCCATTGTGGATTCCAAACCTATTTCTATTTTGGGGTTACAAATTCTAATTAAAAAATTGATGGTTTTTCATCCCTTAATGGGGTTTATTTTCTATTCAAGTTTAATTCAAATAAGGGATTTATCACCCTCAATTCTCCATTGATTTAGCTAAGGAATAAAATATCTTCAAGTGTTTCATGGGAAACACCAATTCTCCAATGCTTCTAGGGAGAATCATACTCAAGAAAAGTTAAAAATAAATATTGGTTCCACACATACATGTGTATTCATACCTTGCTCTCTTTTGAGTTTTCTAATTTTTAAAATTCAAAATTTTCAAATTTAAATTGAAAAAAATAAATACTTAATGATATTTTTCAAGGTTTACTAAGTAAAATTTCATTGCATGATTGAAATAACTAACTAGATTAAATGTGTGTTTTACACACTTGAGTATATCTTTCTTTTTACTGTAGTAATTTCATTTATATACTAAGAGGTAAAAAATGTAGTTACTAAATTTGGTCATCAATACTCAATGATATAAATTTTGTTCCATTTTTTCTTTAATTGACTGAAGAACACTTAATCTAGACTTATTTCACAACCTCACTCTATCCTAATAACCTATACAAATCAATCCCTTTATAATTTACTATCTTTTACCGACAGAAATGTTATAAATAGATAAAAACCTCTTTGTAGCATTTGTATAGACATCCTAGATATTAATTTTCAAATGTTACCCTCTGAAATAAAACTAATTATGAGTTACTAGTGGTAGTCAGTCTTGGACCCAATGGGGAGATCCTGTCCTTCACCTTGGCAATGAATACTTTTTTAATTTAGGCCCTCACTCACATATTGGTTTGTATTTTTAGGATAGGTAGCATGAGGTTTTCCATTTTCAAAATTATATAAAAGCACATTTAAGTCACCTATTCTTCCCCTTGATAATTTTACTATTGAGGCACACTTATATGATTGCATACTATGTGAATCTTCCTAATTCTTTCCAAATCTTATTTTAATAATTTGAAGTAGTACTTATGTAAGTCAAGAGCCTATTTTTTCCATGACAATTTAATAATTACCAAATATAAAATTCATCTATGGATGTATTATATTCAAAGGATCATAATCTTAATAAGCACTCTAAGTGGGAGAACAACATGACATTGGTTTACCTCTTTATAGTATTTGATTTGTATGAAATGATAAATCATCACGGGGCTGATTGAGGTCAATTTGGTCTATTACAATCTTAGATTTTGTTTTCATAGGATTTAAATTATTTAAAGCTCTAACAGGGTTTCAACTTTGAATAAGTCATTTTTAGGTCATTTGTACACATTCAAAGGTGAAATCTATACACACAAGCATGTTTCAAGCAAGTAAAAATAGTTGTTCCCTATTTTTCCTATTTCACAATAGAGGACATAATTAACTAATATAGGATGGTAGTGGAATTTGATCATGTCCACTTCCATTTGATCTTAATCCCATGCAATTATAGTTACAATTCCTATTTCACATGTAGGATCATTATGAGTTGATCATTTATAGTCATCTTTCACTCACACACAGTCAACATACAGAAAAAATAGCTAAATCTTCTTGTTTTATTCAAATTTATCATTTTTTAATTCATTATTATTTCATCTATTTTAAAACCTTGCTTTCATTCTACTAGTTTCAAGCTATTTTACAACATTTATTATCTTTCTATTCATTTTATCTTAATTAGATAACAAGAACTTAATACATCATTTAATGCTAAATTTTAATAAAACATAAAGTAGGGTACATGATATAGAAAGTATTATGGATGATATGGCTCAAGACCTAAGAAAATCACTAAGCAAAATGGGAACTGGAGATCCTTTGGTCCTAAAATGTTGAGGTCCAAGTTTTGGAAGATAAATGACCATATATATCCATCTTCAAGGCTTGGTTCATATTATACTAATCCATTCATATGTTAGGGAGAAAATTAGCATGCATATATGATTTTAGTTCTATATGTTCATGTTAATAATTCTAAGTATGTACATTAGCTAATTAGGTTTATTATTTAGCCACTTATAGAATCTTGAAAAATGTCATAAAGGGACATGTTTATTCATCTCCACATTATGTTAGATTGTGTTGGAAGGCATATGCGAGGTAATATTAAATAAAATCAACTAATTCTTAGACCATTGGATATAATTACAATGAAATAAAAATAATCCAATCAATTTTTAGGTATAAGCAGTTGGTTGGCTTCAATGGATAAATTTTATTTGTTTGGTACATATTTTACAACATAGGAAAGAAGATATAAATTTTAGAATAAACTTATCAATCAAAATTTATCCTTATAAGGTAGGCTTCAATGGATGAATATTATTTATCTGGTTCATATTTTATAGTAGAATCCACCCAAAAATGATAATAGAAGTCATATATTCCAGAACAAACCTTTCAATCATAAGCTCTCTTTCTTCAAGCTATGAAAATGGGCATTTTTGGAGTGTGTGGACAAGAGTATTAGATTTTTTTGAGAACATGATTAAGAATTTTTTTCTAGGTATTACATTCTAAGGGTGATTAACTATTGATTAAACTCATGAAGTAGACTAATTCTTCAATCCATTATGTAGGTTTTTCTTGACCAAAAGTTTTTTGACACTATCATTCATTACTAGTGATTCATTCATGGTAGACTTTTTATTCTATTTATTGACTTGTATATATTAATGTTTGGATCCATCATAGATATAAAATGAATCACTATTTACTCTAAATGATCAAATGGTTGAATTATTTTCTAGTAATGGCCCTGATTACCTTTATCTACATCTCACTAAAAATATGAAAAAATATTTCTTCCTAAAGGAAATGGGTAATTCATATATTGAGTTACGTGGATTAACAATATGAGTATGTTAGTAGTTTCTTCTGATCACCAACTTTTCTTTACTCTTTTACAATTATTATCTACAATCATAAGATTTTAATTTATTTTATTATGCAAGTCTATTTTGAAATATCATCATTTTCTTTTCAAATTGATATGAGGTTTCATTCTCAGGAACCACATATTTTAAGTTATGAAGTTGGATGCTTAGAACAGGTTGAAAATAGAATAACTATAGTTAAAAGAGAGTTTGTCAAAATAATTTTCAATATAAAGTATGCCATATTGAGTCATGTTTACACCTTATATGGATCTAACTTCTATTATATTTTCCAGAAGCACAACATATAATCATAAATATTTCATACTTTTGTAGGAATTGGTGTTTTCATATTTATATGTATTATTTAAAAAATTAAATTAGATTTATACATGAGTAGTTTTAAAGGACATGCTATCATTATTTTGAATGGAATTCCTTTTGTATTAAACTGTAGGTTTTTGGAGTATCTATATATGCCAAAATGTCCAAAAACTTGCACTAAACATTAATAATAAAGTGAGTAAAACACATAAAAATTATCTATAGAATGAATTTTATTAAAAGAATAGATAATTTATCCATGTTGATTAATTATATTTTTAATGAATCAAAAATAATTATATTAGTGAAGTCAAAATTTTGATAACATTGAGTTTTTTAGCAACTAAAATAGAAATGTTCCTTAATTAACTATGGTGTCACTATTCTTGTCATGGTCATAGTTTATTTCATCACAATGATAATTTTCAATCTCAAAGTGGTTTACAAACACTTTTCATCCCATAATAGGCATTATGTTTTGAATGGAATCAAGCGAATTCTAGCTAAAACATATTAACTAGGACCATTTCCTTGTATTCTTTTCATCATAATTATTAGTAATCTACTCATATTTATAGCATCACTTCTTAAGAACCTAGTGAAGTATCACTTCTAAGGAACCTAGGGAAGTATCAAATGAGTGAATTATACATGAAACTAAAACATATGATCATGGGTAAAATTAACACTTGTGGCACATAGTGGGCTCCCATGGAGGGCTTATATATATATTTTTATGTTAAGCAAACTCATGAAATCAATTTTATAATTTAAGATAAAAATTTAGAATCTTCAGAGAAAACCATTATTGATTATTTTATAAAATGAAGGAATTGAAATGTCAGTTTCCACTGGGGATTAGAAGTTTATAATGCATATTTATATGTTTTTTTTCTTTCCTTTCTTTTTTAAGTTGGGGGGGGGTGGTCAAATGTCATTCAATTTGTAAGATATCTATATATTTAATTTTGATAAATATGATGTATTATTTTATTGATGTAGTTAAAATAAAATGATAGCTTGTTTACTAGAAAAAAAATCCCATAGCTTAGGCAACTGACCCCTGAATAGGAGTTATTTAGGATAATGACTTAACCTTTTAGGGTTTTACATGCGTAATTACCTATGTTTCATTAAGGGGTTGATATATCTAAATTAGTTAAATAAATTGTAATAATTAAGTTACTAATTTTTGAATGATTTTGACATTGTTTGACTTTCCAATAATAGAAATAAATAAGGTAAAATAGAGACTGAGCTAAAAATAGACTATCATGGATGATATAGGTTTTGAAACATGAGATCTGATTAGTTCTAAGTGTCTCAAATATTATTATGATATTCATATATTCATTGGACAATATCACTCAATTTGGATAGTAGTGCCATCCATGTGTAATGTCCAAGATGTGGCACTAATGTCCCTTTTGCAAGACTTATCCTATTTTTAGGGACCAAATGTGAATTTGTCTATATGTTCTATTCATGCATGATCAAATCTTATAGCTATGTATTATACCTAGAAATATTGACTTTGTGTGAAAACCCTAATTCTCTTTAGAAGTGTGATATGAACAAGATTTGAGTGGATTATAGGATAAACTAGATGTCCTCAACACTCCATTGCATAAAGAGTTGCCTACATACCAATACTTCAAAGAGGGATCAAGTCTAATGTAGTTCTCCCACTTAGTGCTTAATGTATGTGCAAATGACTGCTAGAATGAGAGTTACCTTTGATTCCTTAAATGTGATTGAGCTTTGGAATGCTTGAAAATTGGACTTAGGGTTGTTGTAGATGGTAATATGTAATGTACCTTGATTTTTCACAACTTTGTCTTTGGTTTGAATATATTTTGCATTTATTTTCCATCTAATCAATAGAGGTGGATTATATTTATATTTTTAGGGTTATGTTACTTGTGTGGATAATAAAATGAGCTTAGGTTGACCTTAGGAGGGGAACACATTTGAAAAAATATTTGATGGGAAAAGATAGGGCTAAGGACAGTAGTGCCCAGTTGGGGACACTAGCACCATGTGGTTATAGTGTCCTAAATGTGATGCTAATTTCCTTTTGGTAGACTGTTCAAAAAGTTGGATTAAACTTAGAGGTGATAGTTTAGGGACTATGTATTTACTAGATGAAAGTGAATAAGGTCTAATAAATCGATATAAATGTAAGTCTAATTCTCTAGAATAGGTCTATGTCAAGCCTAGGGATAGGGTAACTCAAGAGACACTCTTATCATCCAATTACCACTTTAGGTGATTATATTTGCCCCCATTTATGATAATAATGAAACAAAGTGAAATAACTAGTATAAATGAAAAAGAACTGTACTTGGACTTACCTTGGAATTAAATCCAATATAGCTATGTTTGAATATACAAATTTGGGTCTGTATCTCTAAAACATGATCCAAATCAATGTCCTATAATGAAATATACAAAAATTAGTCCTTAATTAAGAGACAATCAAAATCAAAATACTATGCTGAAATGAAATAACTAAGTGAAGAGAGAGGAATGGACTTAATACACCTCATTGGATACACAAATGAATGCATGAAACTAGTGACAACGTATGTGTGTGAAAGTGCATAGTGATCATATCATTGAATAACTTGAACTGAGTTGATGTCTTGTTCAATCCTCATATGGGTGAATCAAGAATTGAATCTAATTTTGACTTCATTATTTCCCAATCCTGCTTGGTGGATCATGATCTCTTGAATAGCTTGGATAAGATTGTAAGTGTGTCTAACCCTCTCATGTAGGTGGCTCAAAAAATCAATTAGGCCACGAATCCATGATTATCACTTGTGTGAAGTAGATGAATCTATAAATGCATAACGTAAAGTGATGAAAGTATCTGAGTAATATAACTATGTATTTGGCTCCTTGACCATTTAGGTATATTAGGTGGCTCTGTACCACTCAATAATGCCAACCATTAAAGATGGAGTAAGGCATGAATCTAGTGACAACCTAGAATGTGATAGCAAGTGTACATAATGTAAATAATGACATGGAATTTTCCATTCCATCTATTCACCTTGTCTAAAGTTGAGTATATGGAAACTATGTGTCACGCACATGCCCCCATTATAGTATTCAAGTATACTAAATCCAAATCAAGTATGTAATAGTTAAATTTTTATAACTGATTTGAATGTATGAGTGATCATAAATATGCATGATGCCCCAAAATCTAAATAGCTAGTATGAATTTGAATTTAAATTGTTGAATCATAGATAAATCTAACTATAACTCAAAAACCTGTGATTGTATCTATGAAAATATGTATTATGCCTTGTGTACTAGTATGAATGATATGAAATGTCCTAGAGCTAGGGCTATTCAATAGTAATGACTTAATCTAGGTGCTAATGATTTCCTAGTTTGATTTATGTGTGGTCTAAACTGACTATTGAACCTCTATTATATTTTGTGTCTTCCCTAAGTTTGATCTCTGTAATTGAGCTTATGTACTAAAATGTATTTGTGAAAATTAAAATAGGATCTTGATCTCTATGAAAACCCATGTAAAATCCCTTGTTTTAAGGGTAGTTATGAAATCTTGTGTAATAATTGCCCTATAAAGAAGTAACTCTACAAAATATGTTAGCTAGAGCATGATATTATAATATAATGTACAAACATATCATCAAAATGTAAATGTATCTAAACAAGAGTAGGAAATGTAATATGTATATTGTAATTTAACATTATATAAGGGTGTAAAGATAGATGTAAGTAATGTATATTAGTAGTAAATTTGAGTAACTACCTAGGGGTATGGGGAATGATGTCCATCAAGGCTCCAAATTAGGAAAAGTATGCTATGTACCTAGGGATATGATATATTATTTTATATGGGTTGATGGAGATGCTAACATGTGGCACACATCCCCTTAGTTAGTTATATGGGTATAATATATTAGGATAATAGAGTAACTTGTGGAAGTAGTACATTGGGTAATGGTCGGCTTGCATTGGGATTAGGAGGTTACCCATCCATGGGTTAGATAGATGTATATATATAAGAGATGATTATCATGGTAAAGATATCAAATAAGCATGAGAATTCTATTGTAAGAGGATATTGGAGGTTGTCCCCTCGAAGAGACATTGTGGAGTTATTCCTTCCTAAAGGAGTATTATATGGTGTTTCCCTACCTTAAGGGTATTTCTGCATATATTGAATATCAAGATCATTACAAGTGGTATCATAGCTTCGATTTGGGCAATTTGTTGAATGAAACCCTAGTTTTTTAATCATCAATAAATTTTGATTGGATGCAAATTTTTATACAAATTTTTTTACTGGATATGGAGAATATTTCAAATAAGTTATAGTAAAAAAATAGAGATTTTTTGATTCATTTTAAGGGATTTATTGCTATTTTAGGGTTTAAAATAATTTCACTATATTTTCCAAAATATAAGGAATTTTTATTAAAAAAAATTATTGGAGATGTAAGCAGATATAAGAGTATCACAGTCAAAATTTCAAAATTTTTTGAGTTGTTTAGAGTAATTTTTTGTGATTTTATGGATCGGTTTTGACATTTTAGGGTTTCATGAACCTTAATTCTTTTTGTGGATGATTGAGTTGCAAACATTTTCAAGGGAAGATGATATTCATGATAGAGAATGGTGGATCCTTTTGGAGAATCATTTTATAAAAACTTTTGGGCTAAGACGATTACTTCCTTTTTTGTATAGGCCTACACTACATTGGTTTGATCAATTGAGCTGTACAGAAAGGTTTTCTTCATGGACAAAAATAGAACAGATCTTTTTAGATCGTTGGGCTATAAAACAAGAAGTAGAAAAAAAAGAAACAATAGAAGAAGAAGAAGAAGAAGACATAAAAGAGTCATCATCATCATCATCATCATCAAAAGAAGAAGAAGAAGAAGAAGAAGAAGAAGAAGAAGAAGAAGAAGAAGAAGATAAAGGTTCAAATTATTTGGCTCCAAAGAAATCTAAGTCAATTTTTCAATTTCATGGATGCATTCAAAAGAAAAGGGTTATTGTGTCCATAAACCCTACCAGTAAGTATAACTTCATCAACATGAATGTGTCCAAGCATCTACATATTCAAGCAAAGAATATCAAAGAGGTTTAAGTACATGGTAAGAAAATTTCAATGTTTGAAGATCTGAAGCTCATTATGTAAAAATATGTTTTGCATTCAAATTTTTATGCTTTGGATATGGATGATGTGGATATAGTTCTTGGATATCCATGGTTAGAGACTTTGGGAATAATGAATATTAATGTTCAGAAAAATTTCATGAAGTTTTGGTATAAGACAAAGAAGATCACTTTACAAGATATCCTAGTGAAAAAGGCACCAATAACAATCTAGGTAGATCATGAGGATGAGATGGAAACAGGTGATGAAGAACATGATGAAGATTCATATGATATAGATAAAGACACACTAAAAATGAGAACTTCATTTACTCAAGAGACAAAGAAGGAAAACGTGGAAGAGGTAGAATCAAAGGTGGATAAGGTCAAAGTATTGGAAAAGGTTGAGGTATATAGATACCAACATCATCATGAGAGGAAACAATCATGGAACCAGGTGAAGAAGTGTCATAATAACAATCATTTTGTATATACAGGAAATAAAATTTCCAATCATTATGGATATGCATGGAATCCAAAGAAAAAATAATATGGCACATGGAATGAATGGGGAAATCACTATGACTATGCATGGAAGAATACCTACTATGGTTATGGTTGGAAATAGAGTAGCACAATGGAATATGGTACATGGAATAAATAGAGGAATAATTATGATTGGACACCAAAGTAGTATAATTATGATCATAAACATAAATAGAGGAGCACTAGGGAATTTGGAAACAAGCTTGGAGAGCTATCACCTACCAAGATCACATATGGATGGTTAGATGATCAAGATTGGTGACAAGTGTGCAATGATTTGAAGCACACTCATTATTTGGTTTCTTCCTATGTTTCAAGGATGAAACATGTCAAAAATGGAAGTAATGCTATGTACCTAAGGATATGATATATTATTGTATATGGGTTGATAGAGATGCCGACATGTGACACACATCCCCTTAGTTATATGGGTACAATATATTAGGATAATAGAGTAACTTGTGGAAGTAGTACATTGGGATTAGGAGGTTACCCATCCATGGGTTAGATAGATGTATATGTATAAGAGATGATTATCATGGTAAAGATATCAAGTAAGCATTGACTATTCTATTGTAAGAGGATATTGGAGGTTATCCCCTCGAAGAGACATTGTGAAGTTATTCCTTCCTAAAGGAGTATTATATGGTGTTTCCCTACCTTAAGGGTATTTCTGCATATATTGAATATCAAGATCATTACAAGGTATATGAATGAGAGATCTCATGCCATTAAAAATTGGTGTGTGTGTGTGTGTGTGTGTGTAACAAGAAACAAATACAAGTGTCATGGTGTAGAAGCATAGAAAAAAACAAACATATAAACACATGAGGCTCAGGAAAAGTAGGATAAGGGGACATAATACAATGGACATGGGCACATGCCACTAAATCTGAGAATGAAGACATACAATGGCATGCTCAAATGCCCATATATGCAAACAACAAGTAATATTGGTGTAGATCCATAGAAAATAACATGTTTAAGTGTCCACATATAGAAGCATGAAAAAGAACACACAAAGGACATGGGCACATGTCCAAGGCATAAAAATAAAGAAGTGACATAGAATCCAAAAAATAATGGCATATTAAAATACCCTCAAAGATGTAAGAATCATAGGAACATAATCAAGTCTAATCTATGAACTAGAAATGAAAGCATGTATAAGTATGTAATACAAATCTATGTAGATGCTAGGGTGCATATATAATTAAGCTAACTAGTGATAGTCAACAATTTTTTTGAGAAATGAATAGTAATGATTAATATCAAGATAAATCAATGTGTAATAGTAATGTATAGTATGTAAAGATAAAACTTAGTTATAGCAACTATGTAGGATATGCCTTTGATTGGGCATATGTAGTAGTGTATAAACCTAGATCAGTGTAAATGCCCTTAATGGGTAGATGATAGTTATTATGGATCAGTGTAGTGGACTAGAGTCCTATCTAGAATCTTTAAGCACTTGAAAAGAAAAAGTGAAACATATGTGTATGATAAAACCAACTACACTAGGATAGCTAGAAATATATAATATCTGGCAAGTAGTAGAAATGTAAACAAACCAATGCATACAATCTATAAGAATTTTGTATTTTTGAAATATTTGAATGTTTTTTGTATTTTGACATCATATTGTTTTTGATCTTTTTAAGTATAAGCTGTGTACACGCATATGTAAATAAACTATGTACAAGGAGCGAGAGATAAGGAAGAATGTACAACTCAATTGAAAATGAAAAGTTCATCTTTTATATGTATAATTTACTTAGATGCAGGGACTCACTTATAAGAATGAATGAAAGGGAAATACACACACAATATAAAAAACTATCAAATGAATGGGAAATTAGATTGTTGAGTATGTGCGAGTGGACCCTACCTTAGTTGGATTGGAGCTCAACTGCCCTCCTTATTTAAGACATGATTAAATCAAGGAAAATTATTTATTCATCCATACAAAGGGTGTCCCCAAATCTGAATTCACTACAGATGGCCTCACTGACTTCAAATTCTTTGCACTAAACTCCAAATTCCTTGCCTACCTTTTTAGAAGTCTCCAAATACTTTCCAAATAAGCTCTATTGCCCATGAAAGTAGATGATATAACCCAAAATGCCTTAATGTCAGGATAATTACCAACTAACAAAATGAGGAAATATTAAATTAATAATTAATCATGTGCAATACACTCCCTTGTCTTTCCATCGAGTGAAGCTAGACAGTATAATTTTAGGCTAAGATTCTTAGTTATGATGTATGGTCTAAGCCAATTGGGTTTAAATTTTCCTTTGTTTTCTTCTTTGGCATTGACATTTTTGAGTTTTTATTTCAATATCAGATCATTAATTTAAAATTATTAGTTATGAATTTTATTATTTTAGGTCTGCTAGATTCTCTTTTGATAAGCTCTGAGATGCTCTATGTCTTAGATACATGTATGATACAATTGTTATATTTCATGGAGATGCCATTCTCTCTACTATTCATCTATGATGAGTCCCTTTAAAGAGACCAATAAATATGGGATTTCTAATTCCAAGGGAATAATGTATTTTGTGCCATATATAATTGAAAAAGGAGTATCTCCTATTGGTGTACGTATACTAGTGTGGTAATCCTAAATTACATATACGAGTTGATTATTCCAGTCATCACCAAACTTGGTGATGGTTTTTTTTAGAATACTATTGATGTTTTTATTTGTTGCCTCTACTTGACCATTACCCTATGGGTAGTATGGTTTGGATAATGTATGTTAGATTTTGTATTTGCTACAAAACATTTTCACTATTTTATTCTTGAAATAAGTTCCATTATCTATTATGTTGGCTTTTGGGAGGCTGAACTAGTATATAATATTGGTCATGAAAAACTAGAAAATATCCTCCCCTTTTCTTTCTTTTAGTATGATTTCTTATATCCAATTTTTAAAATAATATGTTACTATGATAATGAATTTGTGGTCACCTACTAATTTTGTGCTGATTTTACTAATGAGATTGAGGCCCCATAACATGAATGTCCATTATGATATGATAGGATGAATATGTTGTAAAGGGATATGGTGTAAGTTGTCATGGCATTGACATTTATCACATAATTTTGCATATTCTTGAGATTCTTGTTCCATAGTTGGATAGTAGTAACCCTGTCTAAGTAATTTGTGTGACATTGTCTTTCCACTAAAATGACCACCACATTCACTATCGTGTATCTGTTGAATATTCAATTTAGCTTCTTGTGCTATTAAACATCTGATTAAGTGTCTATCAAAATATATTTTGAATAAATCAGTACCAATGATCACATATCATAGAGAATTTCATTGTAATTTAGGATTTTCATTCTTTGTAAAGGTATCTATTTTGATAGATTTGTTCAAAAAATTGTGTATATTAGAGAACCATTTAGATGGTGTTGAACTACATGTGGTGATGAATACTATTATAGCAATAAGGTCCACATTGAACACCAAATGAGATTTTAATGTTTAATTATGAATATATCTTGGTTTACATCTATCTTTATGGGCATCAATGAGGAAACACTTACCATTGCATCATCATGATGATTATCTTTGTGTGGGATGTTCTCAATAGAGAAATTTTCAAAGTGAGAATGTAGACATTGAACCATGTGTTTATAAGGAATTAGGTGTTCTTATTTTTTTGATAACCATCTATGACTTGGTTAATAATTAATTGGGAGTCCTCGTAGAATTTGATTGATTTTATCCTAAGAGTTTAAGCTACTTGAAGGCCTAAAATTAGGGCTTCATATTCATAAATGTTGTGGGTGCATGAGAAATTGAGTTAGTATGAAATAATTACTATGTGACCTAGAGGATCAATGAAAATTATTCCAATGTGAACACCAAATACACATCGATAGCCATCAAAAAACATTATCCATATATCGAGAGTAATATTGTGTACTTTGAAATTGTCTCTAAAATCATCGCTAATAGGATGTGTATCTAGTAATGGGGCTAGTGCTAGTTGGTCTATGATTATTTATCCTTTAAAAAAAATTTGTAATATGATTTTGAGGTCAAATTCAATGAGTAACATAACCCATTTAGCAATATGACCCAAGAGATGTGGTTTCAACATGAGGGATTTCAAGGGATCTACCTTGTTAATGATCTATGTTTCATTGTTAATCATGTAGTGAATATTAGTGCTAAGAAGATATTTTATATTACTAGATAATTTTTCTCATAGTCGACTAGTGTGTGACTAATGTAGTAAATTCCTCTTTCTTTATGCAGGTCATCTTATTGTGCAAGGAGTACCCTTAGTGTATGATATATCATAGAATGATAAAGTAGGAGTGTTTTACCAGGTATAGGTGGAACCAAGATAGGAGAGCTGAGTAGTATTGCTTAAGTGTATCAAATATCTCTTCACATGTAAGATCACATTCAAATTATGCATCCTTATTAAGTAACTAAGTGAATGATAGGGTTGTATTAGTGAGTTATGCCATGAATCATTGAATTACCTAAATTTTCTCCTAGAGGAACTAAAACTATTTTCAAATTGGTAGGAGGAGGCATATCCATAATTGTTTAGATATTCTTAGGGTCAAATTATATGCTACATTAAGATATAATGAATCCCAAAAAAATTTACTGAGGAAACTTTAAAGACAGATTTCTTAGGGTTAAGTCAAATTTTATATTGTCTTAGTCTTTCAAAGAATTATTGTAAATCAATAGCATGATGTTGTCATTATTTTGACGTGGCTAATAGATCATTAACATAATCTTATATTGTATTATAAATGAGGTCATAAAAGATGTGTCATAGTTCATTGGTAAGTTGCACCAGTATTCTTTATTCCAAATAACATTACTATATAATAAAAGGTGCCCCATGGTGTCATGAAAGAAGTCTTTTCTTAATCCTTTTTTTATCTATCTTGATTTGATTATACCCACAAAAACCATCCATAAATGAGAGCATCTCATATCTTACCATGGATTCTACTATCATATCAATGGTTGGCAAAGGGAAATCATTCCTAGGACATGCCTTGTTGAGGTCTCTAGAGTCACAACAATAATGGATTTGTCCATTAGGTTTTACAACTAGAACTATATTTACAACCCAATTTGGATGGGAAACTGGTCAAATGAAATTGGTATCTATAAATTATTAGATTTCATCTTTAATAAGGAGAGCCACTTTAGGAGCCATTCAGTAATTAATGGGTCAATGCTAGGCATATCAGAATAAGCCCATGAAAATACTTCAAGAAAATTAGTTAAAATTTGATGAATGTCTATGTCTTCTAATTTATGTAATGCAACAATTAAGAGTATGTTGTGAGGATCAATTTTAGTGCCATAATTAAATTTAATTATTTCTTCATTGACTAGTTTAAATTGATCCAAAGTACATGGTGTTGTGGGGATTGTATCATCTATACCATGTAACATATGATCTAAATCATCTAAACACTCACCAAAGTATGCTTGAGCACTTGTGGAATGAGGTAACCTATTCTTATGATATAAGGAAGGGATATCTGTGCCCAAGAATTTTGAAAGATTTTTATCATTAGCCAACTCATTGAGAATTGATAGATTTGGTTAAGTTGTATCATCAATGAGGTCAAGGTATATGAATAAAATTATATAAACATGATTCATTATATCAAATGCTCATGGAATAGGTAGATGTTGATAGGCATTATGATAAGATCTGGCATTAGATGTATCATTTCTATAGACAAGTCCTTTATTGTCCTATTGATCATATGCTTCAACAAGATTTAAAATTCCTTGTTCATGTTTACCAAGGCCCTTACTTTTGTAACCCATATTTTGAAAATATCTCACTACAAAAAGGTTAAGTAAACTTATTTCCTTGTGTACTATAAATATCTGGTGGAGTTGTATGCATATTTTGAATTATATCTTGTGGTTGTGTATTATAAAAATACATCTATGGAATGTAGTTATGTGAAGGCTCTGTATGCTGACAATACTTAAATGATTATTTATCCATTGGGCATGTGTATATATGGCCTTTATACCTAAATTTCAAATAGGCATGTAATGTTGATGGAACTGAGGGTGTATCATGGATCTATGGTTTACCAAGTAATATATTGTAATTAAGCTCATTTGGCATTATTTTGCATGTTGTAGGTAGTTTTCAAGGTTCAAGGGTAAGATTCAATGTGATTTGACACAAAAAAAAATTATGGAATATTGTCAAACTCTTGGATGCTCATATCAAAAGGATCTAATCTATAACATGGATGTTTTGGCAATGTGGGAAAGAAATGTTGTAGATATTCAAACCTGATCCATTGTCAGCTAGAACTCATTCGACGTATACCTCATTAATTTTTTAAAGTGATATAAATTGGTAGGTGTATATATATGGTGTAATTTGGTAGAATAACCTCTCTCTCAAAATAAATGTGCTCTTTTGTCAATTTCATAGTGTTGATAATATAAGCCACATAGGTGGGCTCAAATGTTCATGGTACCTAAGTACCATGAAGTGTCATATAAAAAATATATTTGTATGTGTCAGAGTGATGTAAGATTTCTAAATTGGAGATCATACTTGAAGAAGTACTATTCTGATCCAAAAATATATAATCATGGGTGTGGAAAACCTACCAAACTTCAAGATCACATATGAACATTATAACCTGGACCTCAGGGTATACCAAAAGCAAATATCTAAAAGTATATGTGGGATGTGAGATATATTTTTGTGATCATGAATAAGGAGGGATAAGTGAGAGAAACTATGCTCCTATATGTCTATGAATGATGATGGGGAAGGAGTGAACCAATGAGCAAAATGCATCTAAGGGGGATTGATTGATTTTAGGTAATATAACTAGTATTTGATTTACCAAGTTATCTATGTGTGGACAAAATATTATCTTTAATGTATTACACAGAGAAGTAAGATAACATGTTATGGAAAGAATACAACATAAAATATATTTTAGTTGATTTGAAACATCATGTATGCATATGTCTATGTGATAAAATAATAATGACTTATATATTTTGTAGATAGAAGAAAGGTGACATGCTATAGAAAGAATGAAACATGAAAGATATTTTAGTTGATTTAAAACATCATGTATGCATATGTCTATGTGATAAAATAATAATGTCTTATATATTTTGCACATAGAAGAAAGATGACATGCTATGGAAAGGATACAACATGAACGATATTTTAGTTGATTTAAAACATCATGTATGCATATTTATATGTGATAAAATAATAATGTATTATATATTATTCACATATAAGAAAGATAAAATGTTATGGAAATAATGCAACATGAAAGATATTTTAGTTGATTTAAAACATCATGTATGCATATGTCTATATGATAAAAGAATATCATCTTATATATTTCACACATAGAATAAAGATGACACGTTATGGAAAGAATGTAACATGGAAGATATTTTATTTGATTTAAAACATTATGTATGCATATGTCCATGTCTTTTCCTAGTTCATTTCAAAATAAAGGGAATACACATGCAAAGGAAAGTATGAAACTTTGAAATAAAAATTAAATTATTTATTTTGTCATTATAATCATGATGAGATGGGTCAGGTTATGCATAAAAAACAAAAAAAAAGGAAATTGTAACCCTAATGTGTGTTGTCTAGGATTAGGATTTGTAGAATCTAGGGTTTATTTTGTACAAATTTATATGATATGTAAAATAAATTGAAACCCTAATGGAAAATGGATTTTAATTAGCTAAGTTGTCTAAATAAAATTAGAAAATAAAAAATATACAATCCTAAATTTATTGCACAAAAGTTAAAATTAATTCAAGCTAAGGTTTTATGCAATGCTAAAAGTAAGGTAGGTTCACCAAATGATTTAGCCTTTTAGGGTTTTACATGTGTAGCTAACTATGTTTGGTTAAGGGGTTGAAATGTCTGAATCGATTAAATAAATTACAATAGTTAAGCTACTAATTTATGAATGATTTTGACCTTGTTTGAATTTCCAATAATAATAAATAGATTAAAATAGAGACTTAGCTAAAAATAGACTATCACAGAAGATCTAGGTTCTAAAACTGGAGAGCTAAGTAGTTACAAGTATGATAAACATGATTTTGATATTCATCTATTAACTAGATAGTAGTACCTAGTTTGGAAAGTAGTATCTGTGTGTAGCATCCAAGATGTGATGCTAATGTTTCCTTTGTGGGACTACTCTTATTTTTAGGGACCACTTGTGCCTATGTTTGTATGTTTTGTCCCTATATGACTGAAGCTTGTAGCTATATATTTTACTTAGAAATATTGATTTTGTGTACAAACCCTGGTTCTCTTTACAATTATGATATGAGAAAGATTTGAGTGTATTATTAGGATGGACTAGACATCCTCAACACCCCATTGTGTAGAGAGTTTCCTACATATCAATACATTGAAAAGGGATTAAGTCTGATGTAGTTTTCCCACCTAGTGCTTGATGTATGTGCAAGCGAATGCTAAAATAAGAGTGGCCTTGGATGTGTTGAATGTGTTTGAGCTTTGAAATGCTTACAAATTAGAATTAGGGTTATTTTAGATGGTAGTATGCATAAATTAGGGTATAATAGGGATAATGTACCTTTATTTTGCACAAGTTTATCTTTGGTTTGAATACATTTTGCATCTATTTTCCATCTAGTTAGTAAAGGCAGATTAGACTTATATTTATAAGATTTTATATCTTGTGTGGATAAGAAAATGAGCTTAGGTAGACCTTAAGAGGGGAACCCATTTGAAAAAGTATATGTTGGGAAGATTTAGGGATAAGAATAGTAGCGCACAGTTGGGGACACTAGCGCTATGTGGTTGTAGTGTCCCAAATGTGGTGTTAATGTCTTTTTGGTAGACTATTGAGAAAGTTGGATTGAGATTAGAGGTGATAGTTTAGGGACTGTGTCTTGATTGGATGAAAGTGAATAAGGTATGTTATATTGCTATAAATATAAGTATAAGGCTATAGAATAGGTCTATGGCAAACCTATGGACATGGTAACTAAAGAGACACCCTTAGAATCTAATTACCACTTCTAGGTGATTATAGATAACTCCTCAAGTCTTATGTGTATCCTTTACTTTTCTTAAACATTGGAAGTGACATGTGTCTAGTTTTGCAAAAAAATATATATTCAAGATACCCATAGAACCTATTGTGACAACATCTCATGTGAGAGCATGGGTTTGTGCAAAATTTGTTTAAAAAAAACTAAACAAAATATGTTTTATAGAATTCATATAAAAAAAAACTTAAACATAGTTATTTTTGTCAAATACAAAGTGAAATTTTGAATAGAGTATCAAAAAATATACACACTCATGCACATGCACGCACACGCGCACACACGTACACGTGCACGCGCACGTGCACACACGCACACACACGCGCGCGCGCACACACACACACACACTTCAAAATTTATTGTCATATTAATTTTAAAAGATATTTGTGTCTGTGTCTTTTAAAATTAATATGATAATAAATGTTGAGAACTAAATTTATTCCATGTCTCTTTTAGTTTTATGAAATAGTATGTAATAGATAATTAAAATTGAAATAAATTGAAATAAATTACTAAAATATTAAAAAATAAAAGTTAATTAGGTTTATATTATTTTATTTTCATATGTTTTCTTTGAAATTCATAGAAAATAGTATTAGGGATTGATTATATTACTTTTCACACAAGATTGATAATTTGATATCCAATATTTATTTCCTCATATTAAGTTATAGTTAGGGTTGTATCCATCTAACCTTTTTCACCTTTGTCAGCTTACTAATTTTGATACTATTCTTGTTTAACTTTGTCTAATTTATCTTACTAATCATCCTTGTCATGTATCTAACATCCCCTTCATTACTCTTATTATAGTAACTTTATCCCTTCCCATTTCTTCATTAATTCTTTTAATTAATCCCACTTATATCATAATCCCACTTATCTATTATATTTTGAATTTTAAATTCACAACCCACCTACCTACATACTCCTAGGATTTCCTACAAGCCTTACCCCTACTTATCACCTAACCCTTCTTCTAATCTAGTCTATTCTTCTCCTAATCATCATTAGATTCCTTAATGGAATCTAGAACTCTCGACCACCCTTTTTGTTCTCTAGATAGTTATATCTCTAGATAATTCTAAGTAGTTTTAAATTCTTTAGAATTCCCTCCTTCCTCTCTAGAAGTCTTCTTCTCTAGAGGATTTCAGTGAATTTTTAATTCATTGAAAAATATCTCTCCCTTTCTTATTTAAATCAACCACCCCTCCATTTCTAAACTAACTAGAAAATCTATGATCCTTCATGCTAAAATATTCTATCAACTAAATTTATGAAACTATCATCCAATTCTTTTGATCAAGCTAATATCATGCCAAAATTTTGAGTCTATTTGTAATCAATATTCATTTATTATCTTTAGTCTTTTTGTTTGAATCTTGATTGGGAATATTTGGCTTTAGATTATAATGTTGTTTTAAATATTCTTTTTTTTGCATTTTTATCTAATTATTTCCAATTCTAATGGTAGATTATACATTTGGGTGTTCTAGATATAATTTACATATTTATAATAAATTTATCAAATTTACCATCTCACATGAGTCATTTAATGGTGCAAAGTATCTTGACAACTAGAGATCTCTATCAAGGCCGCTAGTGGCAGAGGGAGGTTAAGCCTGATGTATCAGTAGTTAAATGGTTTAATTTCTTTTTGACATCAGCAACTAAATAAAACATCAGACACTACATAAATATTATTTATAAAAAAATTTAAATTATTTTCTAAATACTTAAAATTAAATCTATTGTCAACCAATTTTTTATTGACATACTTGTTAATTTAGAGTTTCAAGGATAACCACCATAAATTGTTTGAAAGCTATCTTTCTTTGCGATGATTCAATTTTTTTAATACTTTATATTCAAGATTAAATTCTTCATTCATCATATGCAATCTATTAAAATAAAAGTTAAATACAATTTATTTTTGCACTCTCAATGAATGACCCCTGTATGATTAAAAAAAAAATTACTTTCAACTAATTTTTATCGATATAAATATTTTCTGATTAATAATTATATTTAAACTCAACTTCAAAATAAATTATATAAAATATTTATAATATATTTAAATATTATATTAACTTTCAGAAAAACTTGGCACATAATACCTTTGTATAATTTTTTTAATTTCAAAATGTATTTTTTAAAGTCTTGTAATATTTTTAAAATGAATTTTAAAATAGTTGAAGTTACTTTAAAGTTAGTTTGGAACATGTAAATAGACTTCTTAGTAGTGGACATGATTTTTTGCAGGAATAGTTTTCCTTTAACTTTGATTTAAACAGATAATAATTATAGAATAAGATCATAATATTTCAATTATCTTTTTTATGCAAATGCTTTTATTATCATCCTTATTTCGTAACACATGTTTTGTTTATTTCACGGTTAGTTTAGAGAATGTGTTGTGTTTAGCTTTTGAGCATATGAACATATGTGTTTTTTATACATGTAAATCCTCAAATACAATTTTGTCTTTACATTTGTATGCAGTTTCCTTTTTTATTTTAAAAGAGAATCTATTCTCCTAATAAAATAATTATATATTATATTTTATTTAAAATTTAGATTGTATCCTTCGATAGATAGTTTTTCAATACTAATGAATATAAATTGTTTATTTTAAGTTTTGATGTTTAATTGAATTCCAAATTTTTATTTCTTTTCTTTACTATTTACTTTTATGTGAAGGATGAAAATAACTTATAATAAATTATTTGGATATTATTATCCTCAATAACTTTATAATAAGTTATTTGAATATTATTGTCCTCAATAATATTAAAATGTCATTTTTAAAAAAATCAATGTATTCTTATTTATTATAAATTTATTTATATGATGTTAAAGGATTAAAACTTACTTTTATATATATATATTTGAAATTATTTTAGGATGCAAGAACAAGATTGTCATTAGATTGAAACCCTATCTTTGATTACATCAAAGTTATTTGATGAAAATATTCTTAACCATTTCCATTAACATCAATTGAAATTTATTACCATTCACAATATTTTCAATTTCATTATGTTTTGAAGAAGACACATTGGCATTTGCAAATTTAGGGTATTCATATTTTTTGATATTATATTCTTAATTTGTATTTCATTTGATATATTTTTAAATTATAATTTTTTTAAAAGTTAAACTTAGGATTAATCAAATGAGTTTTAATAAGATTTATGTAGTATTGATTAATTTAACTTTTCTTTTGGGTTTAATCTTAGATCTAATCAATTTAAGTGAAAAAAATAAATAAAAATAAAAATAAAAATAAAAATCAAATATAAACATACATATCATAAGAGTATGTTAAAGTTTATATATATATATATATATATATATATATATATATATATATATATATATATATATATATATATAAAATTAACTTAATGTTTAGGATCAAGAAATTCAATAAAATCTATAGATTTTGATATATATGAGCATTCATTAAAATTAACTTTATATAAATTACATAGTTTGAAATATAGTAAATTATCTAATCTAGACGGTGAAAAGAGAATGCAAGATAATGCAGTTTCACCAAAATATGAAACCTTAAAAGGTTTTAGGATAAATCATGTCCATACAAATATATAAACTTAAATACGTGTAGGATAATTGGAGGAAAAAAAAAAAGTGCAAATAAATGGATTACAACTAAATGTAATATAGATAACATTAATAATTTTAAGTAAGCATGTCAACTATGTGTAATTACAATGAAGAAAATAATAATACCTAATAATAAATTTTGTGAATACTAAGGGTCAAATGAATTGTAATTATTGTGTATTTATAAATAAATGATAAATGGTAGAACCCTGTTAACGTGTAAATTGACATCATATAGTCAACATGAGAAAAAGATATGATAAAGGGAATATGTATCCCCTAAATTGATAAAGACTAAAAAAAAGACATAGAAATCATTTGGATGCTTCTAATAATTTTCATAAGCATTGGGATGCTTTTGGCATAGATATTGAGATAAGAGAGACTTAAAGAAAAAGGACCAAAAGGAAAAGGTAAAAATCATTTAGAGACTTCTAATAATTTTCATAAACATTGAAATGCTTTTGACATAAATCTTGAGATAAGAAAAAACTAAAAAAAAAAAAGCTAAAAAATAGAGAAGATGAATGAAGAATTATCAAAAACTAAAACAATAAATTAATAATATTTAATTTAAATCAATAATTAACAAATAAATAAAAATAATTAAAAACATACCAATTAATGATTAATAAATAAGTAAATTTCATTTTTAAATATCTAAACATATATGAACCTTTAACCTTGGCGTTACTAACTCTAACATAGTTTTTCAAGAACAAAACTTCTAGAAATACAAGTTCACAAATAATTAAATGGATAGATGTTTCAAATCATGCAATATAACTGCTCATTAGTGGACATGCACAGCATTGCAAGAATATGCAGCTGAGTCCAAACATAACAAGATGGACATGCAACTGAGCCTAAACATCACATAAGTTGGACAGTCGACCTATCTGAACTTGACATCGATCAAAAACAAATTGTAGAATGGTGCTCACATGTTTTCAATGAACTCTACCTCCCAACCAATTTCCTTGATATGCGATTACCCAGGCACATTCGCATGGGATTTCTACCTTCTCACGATTTTATTTCAAATCGACTGATGCATGGACTGCCTGAAACAGTGATCAGGTACTTACGCGACGTTTAACCTCATGCCGAATAATCTATCCCAATAAGTAAATTGGATTATTGAATCTTAAACCCTTCACATTGGATGAGTAACTGTCTTGTTTCTCTGTATCATTTACATGCAATAATCACTTTTGTAAGGGAAGACAATTTTTTGACAGTGTGTTATGATTGTCAACGGTTAAAGACGACAGATATTCAATATTTTTGGATATATTTTTAGGTTAAAATACAGAGGGTCACCCCATGGCCAGTACGGCAGAACTTAATCAGTACGTATAAAGTGTTGTCTCTGCTGTTTGAGTAGAAACCAATAAACATTTTTGAGTAGCGGCAATTGGACAGGTCGGGTGGACAGTCGATAAATATAACGTTAGACAAATTGATTTCAAAGGGTGCACACAACAGTAGTGGTCAAGTTGAAATGGTTGAAGGCAGAGGGTTGCAAGGCCAATTTGCAAGAAGTAGAAGTCGAAATTGTTGAAATTATTTTGATCAACAATAACCGACTACATAAAACAGTCGAAACACTTTGTGCATGTTAATTACGCTCAGCATACTAATTATTATAATAATAACCTGGATGCAAATTACTATTCATGACAGTCACCTAGATGCAAAATATAATTAATATTGAGATGAGTGACTTTTTTGAACACTACTAAAACTTAATGAATATGCAACGAATTATTTATACTCTGATGTATGAATTCTTATAAACCATCGGTCAGAAAACATAAATAAATATAAATTAACTCAAAACCAAAAGTAAAGAACTAATTCTTTATAAAAACATATCCCATCTTTAAATATAATCATATTATGAAAGATCAATTTTTAGGAATTGGGCAATAAACTACGCAGCTGAGTCCTTAAAAATCATATCCCATTACTACATATAATAAACAGCAATAAACGCAAGAAAGTCACACAAGGTTTATATACGAAAGTGCGTACTTTCCACAAATTCATTTTAGATTTTGTAAGCCAGCACGTTAGATTCATGAAACCCTAAGCAAGCCACCATTGGCGATATCTTAGCATCACTCGACTCATCGTTTCCTTTGCGCGATGCGTCAATTTCATTTTTCTGACACCAAATCCTCTGAATCTCTTCACATTATTTGCAAGACCAGTCAGCTCGCGATCGCGACCCGACATTAAGACTTTCATCTGCCCAAGCGAAGAATGACTCTTTTCCACGCCCTCTTTGACGGCTTCTCCCGACTCAACTATTAAAACTGGCTTTCCCGTCCGCTTCTTGCCTGAAAATAATATTTTCAGTCTCGCCATCTTTCCCAATTCGCCCCTGGTTTCTTTCGTGGGCAAACATGATCGACCGCTGCACTTGTCCATACTACTACTACTACCATTATTTTTAGTGCCTTCGTTTTGTTCGTGGGCCTGTTTTTTCTTGATTTTGACTTGGCCAACACAGGACACCTTGGGAGAGGTGGGCTCTTCGGATTCGAACCCGCCACCTTTCTTCTTCGCCCTGGCTTCCTTGGGAATAATTGAAATGTGGCCTCTAGCAGAAGCCGATCTACTTCTGGAGTGGCTAAAGCGGGACATAGAATATAACGCCATCATGGAATTCGGGCAGAAATTTTTTCCAGCGCAATCAATCATAACCGTTCGTCTTTGATTGAAGGGAAGAACTTCAAAGATCGCAATTATAAATAGTGACGGGAGTCTCTAAACTATTTTTGTTCACAATGAACTTATCGATGATGTGGACGCTTTTTTTCTCTTAAATATTTTGATTTTTTTTTAAAGTGAAAAAAAAAAGCTTTTTTAATGTATTAATATGATATTATGTTTTTGTTTTTTGTTTTTCTGTTTCTTTAAAAAAAAATCCAAAAGAAATTGAAGTTATCTAGTTTAATATTTTGTGTTGATTGCTTTAATATAAGACGAGTCTATTGAGAATTGAAATATTTATAATTATTTTTATAGATTATGAAGATGAAGTAAATTAACTTGAGAGCCCCAATATAATATTATGTTATTGTATTTTAGGAGTCTGAAGAACACACAAATATTGATTAGTTTATTGTTAATGAAGATTATAAACATCCATGCATAACTATACAATGAAATAAAACACTTTTCTCTAAGAACTAGGGATATCATAACATGATGAACAAGTTCACAAAATAGACATAAAGACAAACAATAATTTTATTTCCCTTGTCAAAATTGATATCCACTTGTTGGCATAGTAGATGTTCGTGCTCGATCTACGACATTAGAGACTTCTAAGAATATTTATCCATGTTGGTAGTGTTGTTTCCAAAATCCGTCACTTGCTTTTATGGACAACATATAGACCAAAACTCTCTCTTTTCTTTCTCAAAAATGCTCTGAGCAGTTAAGTTTTTCAAATATTCAAGCATTTTTAGCTAAGAAAGTCACAGGTTCAACATGCGGGCTTTCTCAAAGGGAAGTTCAAAACACTTTAGGGATTTCCTTAGTGTTTTGAGGATGGTTCAACGTTGAGGTTCAATCAAAAGACTTAACGGTGGGCTTCAAACAATTGGAATGAACCATTGAACCCCACCTCCACCAGGTTCAAAGGTTCAACGAGTTCAAAGGTTCAACATCTTAGGCAGACTTAAAGAAAAATAGGCTTCGAAGAGTTAACGTTGAATTGTTGAACCATTGAACCTTGAAATTTGAAAGGTTCAAAAGTTGAAGGTTCAATGGGTTCAACAAGTTCAAAAGACTTAGAGAATAAAAGGATTCGAAGAGTGAAGATTGAACCATTGAACCAAAAAGAGTTCAAAGGTTCAACGAGTTCAATGAGTTCAACCGACTTAGAAAAGGAAATGATCCAGAGAGTTTGAAACTTCAAAGAATTCAAAGAAAGAGAATGAACAGTTGAACCATTGAACCATTGAACCTTGAGCCGAAATGGTTCAAAGGTTCAAAGGGTTCAAAGAGTTCAAATTTCAAAAGGAAGCTTCGAGCGAATGAAGTGGAAGATTCTAGAAAGAATTTCAACCAAATGGTTTAAAGAAATGGTTCAACCGAAGAAGAAAAAGAAAGTGAATGCGGCCCTTCACAAAACATTAAACCTTTGAACCAAAAGAGTTCAAGGTTCAATGTTTTGTGAAGGGCCGCGTTCACTTTCTTTTTCTTCTTTGGTTCAAGTTTCAAATAGGTTCAAGGCGACCAGTGACGTCCCCATGGATGTCAATTTCAGGGTAATGGAATAACTATTAGTTTTCAAAAGACCTGAGAACAAGCTCAGTGACCACCCCAAAAAGGAGCTGAAATACTAGCAGAAAGCGAGAAGGTAGCCCTGAGAGCTCAGATTGCTTAGGAAGAGACAAAATGTGGCAAGGAAAGAGAACAACTATAGGAAATCCAAAAATATTTGCATGAGAGTTATTTCCAATAGGTGAAATAATCCACCAGGTGGACATCAAGGAACATAAATATTCAAAGGTGTGACCTATTTTTCTACATTAAGTAAAGGTGAATGGACAGCCATGTAAGCATTATTAAGAAGACCACACAATCCATGCTAAGGAAAGGACATTTGAGATAATTTAGAATGCCAAATTCAAGGCCGATGCCCTGTTTCATCATGGCCCTTTCACAGATATTCAATGCATTCAATTCAACATGGGCCATTTTTATGAAAACAAGCTCCTAAGTCTTTCTTGTGAGGCTATATATTGTAATCTCTCATTTTGTATAAGGGAGATCTCTCTGTTATTAAAAACGAAGCTCTGCCCAAATTGAAAGGCATTCTTGAGACTTTGAGCTCAGACTGTTAATCATATTTTGTTGAATGAATGAGAAAGCAAGTGACCTTTCAAACTTTGTGTTGGAATAAGCTTGTGTCATTTAGGAAATTCTTCTTATGTCTATTTCCTAAATACAGTCTTGTCTATTTAATCAAACAAGCATAACAAGTGGAAGTAAGCTGGAAGATGTCCTAAAGCCAATTGTGGGAGACTTTGTGCTACCATAATTGTCTTCGGTCTATGTTTTATGTCAAGGATAACAAAGAGACTTTGAGCTCTCTTTATCCTTTGTAATCCTTTACTCTGTTGTAGTTTTAGGTGCAGAATTTGAGCTGTGCTTAATCCTTCTATGTTCCTTTGTCCTAATCAATAGTGAGAGAAGCAATGAAATACTTTTTGCTTTCGTTAGTTTCTTGTGGTTTTTGTTACTACCTAGTAAGAATCCTATTGTTCACTAAATATCACTTCTGAAAGAAGAGAAGTGCCTTTTCAATAATTACACCAAAATTCTCCTCTGTTTTGTGAACATCATCTCTAAAAAAGGAGAGATGGATGGTATGATTTCACCTCTGATTATATTTTTAGCTTATCTATAATATACTATAAATTATAGGGAACCTCCCCTTGCTGAAAGGAGAGATTTGTCCCAATCCGGTTGTGGCCACCACATCCATTCTACTATATAAATCTCTTTATGCTATGGTTGATGCACCTATTTTGCTGTCATTCAACTGGTGACAAAATATTCATCCAACAGGTAGTACTTCTCCAATGGTCACTTATAGTTTTTCTTTGGCTTGGTTTGGTGTGAAGCTTGGTATTAAATGGATACTATAACATTAATTTCAATGGTTTTTTTAAGGCAATCATGAAAAATAACTTTACACACAAAAGTATTTTGATTAGAGCGAAGGCACTTGTATTTATAGGTCTTAAAACTAACTCTAACTCTATATACATTTAGGTTTAATTATAACTTTGGTTGACTCTAAAATAAGCTAGGTTGAGTCAGATTAACTCAGAGTTGAGTTAAAAAACTCATGAAGTCTTGACACCTCATTTTCAGATATTTATGAGCCATGAAAAATCACTTTAAATATTTGTGAGATTGTGACTCACCTTCTTGAAATATTTAGGAATTAATAAGTCACTTTATTAGCTTCATATTTGGCTAAAAATTCTTTTTTGATAAATGAAATTCACTAATTCAATATAGAATTTTTACTTAGGCAAGTTAATTGAGATTTACTTTGTATTTAATCTTTCTTAGTGATTTTTGGATTTTAATAATTATTTTAAATGTTTTGAATTAATATCTTAACAAGCCAAGAGTATCAAATTAATAAGTTGTAATTTGATTAGCATTGAAACTAAATTAGGTTATTGGTGTATACAAGGTAATACCCTAAATAAGCTAGTCTCACCATATTTATGAGTAATTAAATCTTTTATGCAAATGAATTTGGGTAATTCAAATTATTTATAGGTTTATATTACATCATTTACTAGAAATTAATTTGAATCTTGATCTAGACATGAAATTAGCTGAAATTGAGTGTCTTTAGTTTGATAAGGTGTTATGAGACATAGGCACAATAACATATTTTCAAAGAAAGTAAAAGTTGTTAAGATGAGAGTTTCATGCCTCAAAGGGTGTCCAATTAGAGCTTGATCTCCCCTCAAGGGAACATGCAACAAAATAGAATCATCAATCATCCTCTTGAAATGAATAAAATGACATGATCTAGTGACAACAAGGGTGGAATTATTGATTTGCCCAAAGATAATTATAATTAGAAATGGAAGCTGAGTTACTAATTTATTTAATGGTGATTATAGTCAATAATGAAGGGTGAGGCATTGATTTGTCTAAAGGTGGTGATAATCAGTGGCACAAATATTTATTGCAGTAGGGCAGTGGAATGGACACTGATTTATCCAAAGATAGTTATAATCAATAACGAAGGGTGGGACACTAATTTTCTCAAAGGTGGTTATAATCATAGGCACTAGTTATTACTCCAATAGGGAAGGTGGAATGAAAAAATAATGATTTACCAAAAGATAATTATAATCATTAGCATGGGACATCAAAATATTGATTTGCCCATAGGTAGTTATATCCATTAATTTTTTTTAAAAAGAATGATTTGCCCAAATATGGATAGAATCATTCATACACTTAAATCATGTGATTTAAAATGAGTTTGATCAAAAAATGCACAATATATCATTTATCGATTGAAAAAGAATTTTTTGCATCTTGACAAATTGGCAAAGGGGAGCTAATGCAAAAAAATTGTTAAATGGATTTATGATGAGCTAGAAAAGAATTTCAACATGGTTCTAGCATAAGTGGGAATACAAAGATGCACATTTGCACAAACATGTGGTATAGGTATAAAAATGATGTTTTTAAATAGGTCTCTGAAGAGGACCAAAAACATGATTTAGTTATAATACAATCAAAAATTAAGGTATGTAGGATCAAATGGCATGCAAAATAGACCATCGAAATTAAAAATACATTTCTTAGAGCACACAGGATGAACTGGAGGCACCAAGTGTTAAAAATTCAAAATTTTGGCTATATATTCACCCTTAGGGTGAAAAAAATTCATTTTTACCCTATCCATTTATAATTCTAAGCACTAGTTTCTTGCACTAGTGAACTAAATAAAATGGCCCACGGAGGAGTTAGACACACATTTTAGATTGAGTGAGGGAGTACATGCGACCACCCTATGATGGACCACAATTGAGTATCTCCACCTTTCCCATTTATTTTTTTCATTGATTTTATTATTAGGT
Organism: Torreya grandis; assembly: GCA_037957365.1. Classification (NCBI taxonomy): domain Eukaryota; kingdom Viridiplantae; phylum Streptophyta; class Pinopsida; order Cupressales; family Taxaceae; genus Torreya; species Torreya grandis. The sequence goes on from JARHVA010004648.1 coordinate 589,536, forward strand.
TTACGTTGAAAAAGAACAAAGTTTTTATTGGCATTTTAGGGCAAACAACAACTTTGCCAATGAAATCGATGACTTTGTATGAAGTTATTATTCTTAGAAATAGTGAAATCACCAAAAATAATCAGAAATCACCAAAATTATGATTTCACCTATCTTTAGTTTAATTCACCATTTTTGTGAAAATGAAATTGATGATTTTAATTAAAGAGGTGTAAAATCAAATAAATAGCAACTTAATCATTCTTGAAAATGATGACTTCACCTTGGAAGCTAAAAACACCTAGTTTAGGGACCCAATTGGGGTCTAACCTCTAGGAGATAAATAAATAGGCTTAATAGGCTTAGGTATTAGTATATAATTAGGCTCATGTTAAACCATATGTGATTTTAAGAGCATATCATTTTCTTAACCTGTTAGGAGTGATATTCCCACTACTTGCATACACATCATATCTAGATGAAGGGGATGGTCAGATTCATACGTGATTTAGATCTATATGATTTGGCATAGATGCTGGTCATCTGAGTAGATAGGGAATACTTGAGCACATTGGGTGAGTTCTAGCATAGTGGGACATTCACTTTCCATTTGCCTATTAGAAAGGTGATAGTTACATATGTGGATACTTGACATATCCTAAAGTTAGTGATGTAGGGATAGAGGCTATTCTAGACACCTTGAACACAATAATAGGTTATACAGGATGATTTGGTTAGATACTAGGGCATCCCAATGGTTCAAGGGAACGTATACATACACTTAATCAAGACATACATAGATATTCAATCAGATAATCTACCTATTACCAATCCTTCACATCCAACACTTATCAATAGGGAGGTCATGATTATTATGGCTATTATCAGTAGCATTTTACTACTTGATAAGAATAGTTGATACTTTCACATGGGCCTCAGAGGTGTAGTGTGTAGCATGTTAGATGAGTTGACACATTTTTCATGGGGACCAACTATCCTGGATTAGCTTTATAAAGATATCCACATGATAGTTTATAATGGAGAATGTGGTAATAGGGAGTCCACTATACTAATAGTCTAGGGATAGGATTACATCACTATTGAGCGATTAATGGGTTAGTAATAGGTACGTTATTTGGAGGAGTTACTAGCATATGGTTCGGCATAGATTAGTGCAAGGTGATGAGGGAATAGGGGGGAGATATATTTATATCACTAAATGTTAAATGATCTCACTCCATAGTTTTTAATCTAGAGGCCTTACCTTGCCTATCAACTTTAGTTGTTCAAAGATGGTTGGTACATGACATAAATGATTACTAGGTGTTTTCCTACTAGTAAGCAGTCTCACATTATGAGTGTATGGATTTCTTGACTTACTAGGAGTGATATTCCCAATCCTTATATATCCCTTAGATTTGGATAGAGGGGATGGTCATATTCATATAGGATTTAGATATCTATGATGTGGCATAGATGTTGATCGTTTGAGTAGATAGGGAAATACTTGAGTATATTGGTTGAGTGATAACATAGTGAGACATCCACATTCCATCTACCTACTAGAGAGGTGACAATTATACTTGAGGATACATAGCATATCCTCAAGTTATCAATGTAAGGATAAAGCTAGTTTAGACACCTTCAACACAACAACATGCTATATTGGATGATTTGGTTAGATATTAGGGCATCTTAATGTTTTAGGAGAAAGTATACATAGACTCAATTAAGATATACATAGATATTTTACTGGATAATCTACCTATTACAAATCCTTCATGTCTAACACTTGTAAATAGGGAGGTGATGGTTATTATGGCTATTTTTAGTAGCATCTTACTACTTGATAAGAATAGTCAATACTTTCACATGGGCCTTAGAGGTGTAGTGTGTATCATGTTAGATGAGTTGACATATTTTACATGGGGGCCAACTATCTTGGATTAGCTTTATAAAGATATCCACATGATAATTTATCAGGAGGATGCGATAATAGGGCCTCCACTCTACTAACAGTCTAGGAATAGGAACACAATGTTATTGAGTGACTAATGAGTTAGTGACATGTATGAGATCTTGAGGAGTTGGTATCATATGGCTAGGTGTAGACTAGTGCAAGGTGATGAGGGAACATGGGGAGATATATATCTATCACTAGATGTTCAATTATCTCACCCCATAGATTTTAATTTGGAGGACTTAACTAGTGGAAGTTGATCTACATTTGGAGTGGCTAAAGTGGGACATAGAATATGTCATCATTGACACTGTCTTTGAAAGGAAGGCCATCATGGGATTTGGGCAAAATATTTTTCCAGTGCAAGCAATCATAACCATTCATCTTTGATTGAATGGAATAATTTCATAGGTCATAATTATAAATAGTGACAGGAGTCTCTAAACTATTTTTATTCACAATGAATTTATCGATGATGTGGACACTTTATTTATCTTAAATATTTTTATTTTTTCAAAAGTGAAAAAATCTTTTTTTAATGTATTAATATAATATTATGTAACTTATTTGCTTGTTAGTTTTAGTTTGTTTATGTTTATGTTTATGTATTTTAATTATAAGAAATTGAAGTTGTCCAATCTAGTATTCTGATTTGATGCTTGTAACATAAGGTGAGCTTATTGAAAATTGAACCTATAGTTATAATAATTTTTAGAGATTACTAAGCTGGATTAAACTAACTTTAAGGCCCTAATATAACATTATGTTATCATATTTTAGGAGTATGAATAGCACACAAATGTTGATTAGTTTTTTGTTAGTGAAGATAATAAAAATCCATGCATAACAATACAAGACAATTATTTTACTTCCCTTGTCAAAATTAATATCCACTTGTTGGCATAGTAGATGCTTGTGATCGATATATGACAGTAGAGACTTATAAAAATGTTTCTCCATGTTGGTATCACTTTTCCAATGGTCACTTGTGGATTTTAGTTGCTTTGACTTGGTTTGGTATGAATCTTGGCATTAAATGGGCATTATAACATTACTTTCAATGGCTTCTTGAAGGAAATCCTATAAAACAACTTTACACACAAAAGCTTTTTGGATAAAGTGAACTTGTATTTATAGGTCTTATAACTAACTCTAACTCTTGGTAGGTTAAGTTTAATTCTAACTTTGGTTGAGTCTAAAATAGACCACATTGAGTTGGGCTAACCTTGAGTTGGGTTAGAACACTAATGAAGTCTTGATACCTCATTTTCAGATATTTATGAGTCATGACAACTCACTTTAGATATTTATGAGATTGTGACTCACCCTTTTGAAATATTCAAGAATTAATAAATCACTTTATTATCTCCTTTGACCTTGAGTTTATATTTAGCTAACAATTATTTTCTTGATAAAGTAAATTCACTAATTCAACTTGGAATTTTTACTTAGGTAAGTTAATAAAGATTTGTTTTGTAATTAATCTTGCTTAGTGGTTTTTGGCTTTTGAAAATTGTTTTAAATATTTTGAATTAATAGTTTATCAAGACAATAGTTTCAAATTACTAGGTTGCATCTTGAATAGCATTAAAACCAAATTAGGTTATTGGTACATACAAGGTAATATCCCAAATAAGCTAGTCTTGCCATGTTTCTAAGTAATTAATCTCGTACATAGATGAATTTAGGTAATTCAGGTGATTTCTAGGTTTAAATTACATTGTTTATTAGAAATTATTTAAAATCTTGATTTAGACATGAATGTGGCCAAAATTGAGTGTCTACAATTTGGTTGTGTTTGAAAAGGTATTGCGAGACACAAACATAGTAACGTATTTTCAAAGAATGTAAAATTCATTAAGATGAGAGGTTCATGCCTTAAAGGGCGGTCAATTAGCCCTTGATGCACCCTCAAGGGAGTGTAAAAAAAATAAAATCATCAAACATTATCTTAAAATGAATAAAACAACACGATCTAGTGACAATGAGGGTAGAATTACTGATTTGCCCAAAGGTGATTATAATTAGTAATGGTGGCTGAGTCCCTAATTTATCCAAAGAAAATTATAATCAGTAATGAATGATGGGAAACTAATTTGTACAAAGGTGATTATAATCATTAATGGTGGTTGAGTCCCTAATTTACCCCAAGAGGGTAGTGGGATGAACACTAATTTGTCCAAAGATGTTATAATCAATAACGAAGGGTAAGACATTGATTTGCTCAAAAGTGGTTATAATCATAGGCATCATTGTTTAATCGATTAGGGTAGGTGGAATGGAAAAATAATGACTTTCCTAAATTTGTTTATAATCATTAGCACAAGATGTAAAAATATTGATTTTCCCATAGGTGGTTAAAATCATTAAATTAGTCAAAAAAGAATGATTTTTCCAAAGGTAACTATAATCATTTACATGTTTAAATCATGTGATTTAAAATGATTTTTCCTTAAAAATGTTTAATATATAATTTATTGATCTAGAAAGAATTTCTTGCATTTGGATAAATCCATAAAGAGGAGCTAATGCAAAATATTCATTAAACAGATTTTATGATGAGTTGACAAAGAATTTCAACATGTCTCTACCCTAAGTGTTAGTATAAATATGCACATTTGCACAAACAAGTGGTATAGGTAGAAAAATAATGTTGTTAAATAGGTCTCAGAAGAGACCCAAAAAAATGGTATGGTTATAATACAGTTAAAAAATAAGGTATGTAGGATCAAATGGCACACAAAACAATCCACTAGTGTGAAAAATACACTTTTTAGAGTACGTAGGATGAACCTTAGGCACCAAGGGGTAAAAATTTAAAATTTTGGTTATAGATTCAGTCCTAAGGTGAAAAAAAATTAATTTTTACAGTATCCATTTGAATTTAAGAGCTCTAGTTTCCTGAACTAGTGAGATAAGAAATGGCCCATAGAGCAGCTAGATGCACATTTTAGATCAAGTGAGGGAGTACATATGACATCCCAAGATGTACCATTGATGAGTAGCTCTACTTTTCCCATTAATGTTATTTTCATTTCATTTATTATTATATTTAGGTAAGAAAATAACAAACTCTCCATTTGCATTTTAGGGTAAATGATAACTTCACCAAGGAAATTGATGACTTTGTATGAAGTCATCATTCTTAGAAATGAAAAAATCACCAAAAAATAGTTAGAAATCACCAAAAAGTGATTTTTCCTATCTTTAGTTGAATTCACCATTTTTTGTGAAAATGAAAATGATGATTTCATTTAAAAAGGTGTAAAATCACATAAACAAGGACTTTGTCATTATTAAAAATGATGACTTCACCTTGGAAGCTAAAAGCACATGGTTAAAGGAGCTGATAGGGGTCTAGCCTCTAGTAGAGAGTTAAATAGGCTTATTACGATTAGGCATAGACTTAGGTAATAGTATATAATAAGGTTGATTCTAACCTATTAATGATTTTAGGAGCATTAAGTTGTCTTGACTTGCTGGAAGTGACATTCCCAATACTTACATACTCCTCAAATATAGATGGAGGGGATGGTTAGATTCTTACAAGATCTAGATCTACATGATGTGGCACAAAAAATGGTCATCTGATTATATATGTCATATTTGGGCATGTTGGCTGTGTTGTCATAGTGAGACCTCCACTTTCCATCTATGTACTAAAGAGGTGATAGTTGCACTTAAGGATACCTAGCATATATTCAAGTAACCAATACAAGGACAACGGCTATGATTGACACCTTCATTAAGATAGTAGGCTATAATGGATGATTTGGTTATCTACTAGGGCATCCCCATGGTTTAGTGGAAGGTAGATATATACCTAATTAAGACACACATATATTAGACCAAATGATCTACCCACTGGAGATCCTTTACCACTAGCACTTGTCAATAGGGAGGTTAGGGTTATTATGGATATTGTTAATAACATCTTATTGCCTAAAAAAACCAACCAACACTTTCACATGGGATTCATAGGTGTAGTGTGTAACATGTTAGATGAGTTGACATGTTTTGTATGGGGGATAGTTGTCCTAGCTTAACTTTAAAAAGATATCCACATGATAATTTATCATGGAGGACACAACATTATATATTACACTCTAATGATAGTATAGTGTTGGGATCACATTGATATTGAGTGACCAATAGGTTAGTGACAAGTATGAGACTTGGACGAGTCACTAGCATATGGGTACGTGTAGAATAGTGTAGGGTAATGAGGGCATGGGGGAGAGATATATTTTTATCATAATATGCTCAATGATATCACCCCATAGTTTTTCATTTGGAGGCCCTACCTTTCTTATCAACTTCAATGGTCTAGATATGGTTGGTACATAGCATACATGACTACCAAGTGTTTTCTTACTAGTAAATAGTCTTGCATTATTAAGGAGTACCACCCCGATTAGGTACTCCAATAGTTTAAATTCACATAATATGTGCCTAATAATCCTAGTTGGTTCACCCACATCACATGAGAGATAACTGAAACATTCCTATAATTTAGAGAGGTGTGACCACTACTAGTTATTTCATTATTCCATTAGTTACTTGGGCTTACACAAGGGGTGTTACAAATGCATGGGTTACTCCAGCATATATTCATTGGTGGGTACAAGTTTTCCCATTGAGGCTTATATTTACTTGTTAGGTAGGTGGGTATAAGCCCATGGAATTTGATGAGATGGGGGCTAAGACATATAGTGATAATGGGATGACTTGGTAGAGTATTGGAGGTGAGGAGGGTGATGATAATGATGATGGATTTGATGGAAGAGACAATGATGGGAATGAAGGAGTTTATGATGGCCTATAAATCATGGTGCTTGACTCTAATGTAATAAATTTTAAAGGGACACAGGTTGATCCAAGCCAAATATGGTCATTAGGTATAGTTAATATAAGAAGGGATGTAGGCATGTTGGAGGAGGAGATTACCACTATGGTGCGGGAGATCATCAACTTAGAGTGGAAAGTGGATGACTTATAGGGTACCTTAGACATGTATGATGATGATGATATGACTCACCTTTAGTCATATATTACCTAGTTGAAGCCTGAGATTTATAAGATGTTACAAGTGCAAGCCCAAATGGCTGTAGAGAGGGACCAAGCCATTAGTGATAGGGATCATGCATTAGCTAATGTTTAGTATCTTAGGTGAGAGTGGGATAATGTTTGAAGAGGTAGTACATAGATAATATTTTCTCAGATGATTCTTGAGAAACTTTAGGTTAAGGACAAGGCATCATACTACCATAAAGCCTACAAGCTGATAGTTTTATTAATTAACCTTCTTATTAGGTTAGTTCACCATCCTTATGTAAAAATCTAATGTAATCCCCTTAACCCCTAGATACCCTCACATATCTAAATTTAGGGTTGAACATATACTATTTTATCTAGTTTAAAATAACAATTAACAAATATTCAATCCATATTTAGATTAATACATGTAGTCAAAGTAATAAAATATCACTAAGCACTCTACATGGGATAACTATGTCATCCTAATTTCTATATTAGTAATATTAGATACATAATAAATGATCAATCATCATAGGGTGATTGAAGCCAACTCAACCCATTACACTCCCCTATTTTATTTTTATAATTTTTAATCTATGTCAAGCCCTATTAAGGTTTCAACTTCAAATAAATCATTTAGAGGTCATCTATGCTTATCCAAAGGAAATAAATTTACACACTCAATTTTTTAAATAGATGGAAATATTTTTTTCCCTAATTTTCATTAAAAAAATTGACTAGTAGTGGTAGTCATTCAGGGTCCCTTCTAGTTGATTTTGACCCTCAATAATTATAGTTAGAATTTATGTTGCACATATAGGATCAGTATGCTTAGATGATCTCCAACCATATTTCAGTCACACAAAGTGAACATACATGTATAAAACAACTAAGTCTTCTATTTTTGTTCATAGTTATCTTTCTTTCATTCATTTGTGTTTCTTCTATTTTAGTACTTTATTTTCATTTTACTAGTTGCAAACTATTTTACTTCATTTAATATCTTTCTATTCATTTTATCTTAATTAGATTTAATATAGTAGTTAATTTTAAGTTTTGATTAAATATATTGGTTATTATATATATTTTATTTGAGCATTTATTTTTAAATTAGATAATTTATTGAGCATATAACACTAAATGAATGTTATTTCAATCTTGGATCTAATATCTTAAAAAAAGATAATTTTCTTTCAACCTTAGATTTAATAGTTGACACCAAAAGTATTTTATTTTGACCTTGGATTTCAAGGGAATTTACTGGTATCCATACACAAAGAAAATTCATTTCTAAATCTCAACATTTTATTCTCTACTTTTTAATTATAAGTAATCTATGTATATATTTGTTGACAATTTTTTGTTTCAAGATTTCTTATTTTCCATTACATGTTGCCTTCCCCTTATATGTAATATCATTAACAATTGTGTAAAAAAATGAATCTAATCTAATAATAATCAAACAACTAATGAATGATCTAAAGCTATATAATTTCTTTCTATAATGTGCAATGTTTTCATATAGTTGTCACCACATGAAGGGGATAAATAACTCATACTATTTTACCAAACCATCCTCAACCCAATCTCCTTCTTATAGAGACATCCAAAGGGTATGATATTATAGATCAAATACAACATACCCATTCTAATACTTCTTTATTATATTTACTTCATTTAATGCCTATCTATAAATTTATCCTTTATGTAGAATTAAAATAAAACATGGTACTGAGTGATGCATAACCTCCTTATATTTTTTATATTGCTAAAACATTACAATTGACTAAAGAAATAATATCGACCTCCTAATCATATAATAGATTTACACATTCTGTTATATATTTAAATATTAACTCACAATAAGGTGGTCAAATGAGTATTGGTTTTTAATGGATTAGGATTATTATTTTTTCAATATATCTTTCCTCAAAAAATGGGTTATAGAAGTTAATGATCTCATGCATTTATGAACATTCACATATTTGATAATATTCCAAGGAAAGTATTAAGAAAAATTACACTGCCTATCAAAATGGGTCTTATAACAATGGAATATAATTTTCCAAGTTATGCCTAATGATCTCAATTACAATATACTATTCGGAGGACCATGGGATCCCTAAATTTATACAGTACCATCTACTCTTAATTCATGTTTAAATTTAATTTGTCAAAGATACATTTATACATTTTGATTAGACAAATAACCACTTATTAATTGTATGATGATGCAACTTGAGTATCATTGTATTCCTTATATACAACTACATGCACACCAATTCAAGACAACTAAACCACCAATTTTATTTACTATTCCAACAACATCAACCAGCTATAGTTAATATAGATTTGGGTTTACATATTTATAAACAATGGGATACACATTAAAAGGATTAAATACACATGCACAAGGTATTTTTGACCCCATTAAATTAGTTTAATGAAAAGTATTACGAGTACTAGATTATTCTAAATAATTAGGTGAATCAATAAAGAATCATCCAAACTATTCACTATTTATACACATTTTTTAAAATAATATCTTGAGCTAGCATAAGAGTATCATAATATATTTGTATTAAAATTGGCATACACATAAATGATAAATGATACAACTTTGTAAGAACTTATGGCATAGATGAATTCTCTTGTGATGAAGATATCTTATAACATATTTACATTTGAGGATCTACCTCCCTTATACCATAATAATACATTTCTCATACTATTAGTTCTCATGCATATTTTGGAGAGACTAATGAATATAATATACATATCCAACCATATTTTATAAATACTATCCTTACAACACCTTATGTCAAGAATATATCTCTTTACTTAATGAATAAATAATGAATTTCAATTTTAGAATAGATAAAGATTCACATCTATTAGTATGAGAAGATATGTTACAAAATAAAGAAGATATAAATATAATTCATGCTTTAAAATTTTATCAAAAAATATTAACTTGGTCCTAATCAAATATTCTAGGCATATATCATGTCATAAAAATGCATAATATGGTATGATATCTAGATGCATAGCTTGTATAACAAAAAATTAGAAAGATGCATCCCAAAGTTTTATTATTAGTTAACAAATAAATTGAAAGGTTACTAGAGGAAGGATTTATTTGATATATTGACTATACTTCATGGGTATCCAACGTAATACCTATTGCAAAACCTAATGTAGAAATCAAATATTATATAGAATATCAATATTTAAATAAAGATTTTTGAATGGATGAATTTTATTTTCCAAATATCAAGATGATTGTAAATTCTACAATAGGAATGAGATTTTATCATTCATGGATGAATTTTTTAGATATAATAAAATCAAAATTAATCCTGAAAATCAAGGGAAAATGTCATTTACTACAGCTTGGAGAACATTTTTCTATAGAGTCATCCCTTTTTCATTAAATAATGTGGGATATAATTATCAACATGATATACCACACATTTTTCATGATTAAATACAGAAAATAGTGGAAAACTATGTGTATGATATATTGGCTAAATATAAACAATAAGAAAATCATTCCATCAATAGTCATCAATATCAATGTTTGAATCATGAAGAAGCTAAATTATAAATAGCTGAAGTACATGATATTTTATGTGGTGGTAATTTTGGTGGAAAATTGTCTCAAAAAATATTATGGAAAGGATACTATTGGCCTAAAATAGAATAATATTGTCAAGAACATACAAAAATTTGTCTAGAATGTCAAAAGCATAAAGACCTCAATCATGCTTCATCATATGAATTGTAACCCATTGTTTCATCTTATCCATTTTATCTCTATGGATTTGATTTAATTATAAAAGTAAATATAAAATCACTATATGGTTACAATTTTATCATATTAATAGCCTACTATAGGTGAAGACATCTGTCAATTCTTAATTACACATTATTTCTAGGTTTGGACCCCCTTTCATATATTTATATAGATAAGATACCATCCTTAAAATTAATAATTAGTATATTTTATGTCAAATATAAAATCCATCACATGTTTTCTACACCGTATTATCCACAAGGTAATAGTCAATAAGAAGCTACAAATAAGAATTTTGTCAATATTATAAGCAAAACAATTGCAGAGCATCAGAATTTTTTGAACAATCAAATTATTTAAGAAATTTGGGCATATTTAACAAGTGTTCATACACTAATAAATGCTACACTATATTATAATTTTTATGATACAAAAGTAGTATTCCCACTTGAATTAGAAACTCCTTCCTTAAGGGTCTTCAATAAAGATATAATAAAAGATAATGAATATAAAAAAAATTATTTGTAGGAAGTGTAAATGTTTGATGAAAAGCATATTCAAGATATTGAACACCTCAAAATGAATCAAGATCACATTAATAAATCATATGATAAAAAGGTTTGCAACTGAGAGTTTCAAGTGGGGATCTAGTGTTAAAATAAAACCAAAATAATACAAATGTAGATAAGTAGAATCAAGGGAAATTTAAACCCAATTAGTTGGGTCAATTTGTGACTATAAAAAAAGAGGTTACATGGGATTATTTGTTAGTTACGTAAGAATTAAAATGTGTAAAAACCCTAGCAACATCATGCACCTGCATAGATACTATACTTAGAATAATCGACCAATCATAAAATCAATTGTACATAACTTCTTAATTATTTTATGATGATATTAATATACTTCTTATAATGTGATCGATTTGATCAATCCTCTAAGCCATTCTCTCTTTGTGTATTTTTGGCCTCTTGGTTCTTTTTTTTCACTTTCTAGATTTGAGTAGTTTAACACACTGATTTATATTACCATCATTTTCCATTTACCTTATTATCTTGATAGTTTAAACAGATTAAACTATTTTTTTCATCATGGAAAATATCAACTAGTAAAATTCAAAATGTATTATCTATATTTTTCTAAGGCATTCAAAAATGTCCTATAGCATTTGATACAATGAAATAAAGAACTGAACAAGAAAAGCCTCAATACATTCAATTTTTTGATAATACACTTAGCTCTAGTATATAAAAAAAATAACTAATCATGTAAAATATTTAATTTTTGTGTTATATTTCTCATATACATGCACATTGCATACCCTAGAAAGTTAAATTTGAAGAGGTGAGTATGTAAAATCATTTCTATACATCCCTCTGCTCTCCCCTACATGCCTTACAACTACATTTAACAAATATAGTGGGGGCATATTTCTCATACATATCCATGTGCACATCAAAATCAATGAATACTTTACATTGAAACATGTTGTGGATTATTTATATCCATTCCTTTTCTTCTACTTTCATACCCATGTTTTTATCTCCTTGCTTCTATGGTTCTTGTTTTAAATTGCAAAATTACTAAAAAAACATTTTTTTTCAAAAATAAAAAAACTTTGAAAATATTCCAAAAATCTAAAATTAGGACCTAAGCATGATTAGACATATATTTTATGTCATTGTAATATGTTATGTATCTCATGATTGGTATATATCATACTCTCTTTTTATCACAAATGCATTTTGGCGACATTCATTAGTGTAATGTATGACATATAAATTTTACATGGACTAAGATGTTGGACTTTCCTCTACCTAATAGACATGCTAAAATAGGGGCATATTATACAAATTTTAAATATTTATAGGTGTTACCAGCCAATAACTCCTATAATTGTTAGTCATATACTCCTTACAAGAATCTTTATAAAATATTTATATTACATTATGTATATGGATATGTTATTTTATAGGATATAATCACATTAAATGTACATGTGTAGAATGTTTTATAGTTCTATACTCCATTAATGTTATTACTTGTAAATATTATATTAGACTTTGTTTGTCTATTGTGAGTGTCCTTTGGCCCTTGTGTGAAATAATATCTTGAACATCTCTATGAGATCTTGCTTAGAATGTGTGACAATTGAACATGTTCATTACTTATAGCTCTTATCCATTTGTTTTGTGTGAAATTTGAATGTCCCTTATTTGATAAATTATTATTGTCCTTTATGCATGGTTAATGTCTTTTTAATACAATATTTTATTATGTGGTATTTTAACATGTCCCTTATATGTAGCTCTTGGTTGTATTATGTAACATTACACTTATTGTGTTTGTGTGCTTGTTGAACTTATTAAATTTGATGAGTATTGTGATCCATATCATGCACTATATATTGTGTATGATTTTATCACAACAATTAACATGAGATTCATTAATACATTTAACTATATTCTTTATTTTAGGCCCTACTTCATATGTGGCATGCATTCTTTGAATGACACATATCTTATTACACTGACATACATTTTCACATATGATATAATATTTGTTGATTATATATTGATACACATGATAGAATTAACTATTATTTTGAGATGAATGAATTTAAGGATACATACCTCACCTCAAAATGGGGGCCTTTCAATGGGATTTTTATACAAAAATAAACATATGTGAGAAATAGTCAATTTTAGGTACATAATACAATTTCAAATAATGCGAAAAAAGTTTAAAATTTTAATTATTTATGAAATTAATGGAGGAATATGCCATGTGTATGCACTCACATTACAATAACATGTTACAAATTAATACATTTTTGGTACATGATACCAATTCATGCACAAGATTCAAACATAATTTAAAATTTTGTATCTACACTTAGTTAATTTTTTTTACATTTATCACATGGTGGCATGATACAAATTCATTCTATATTTTCAAAACTATTTTCTATAAATTTTCATTTTAGGATCTTGGATGTTATACATTATCTTTTGGTCATTCATACTATAACTAAAGAACAAAGTAATATTTGAATCTCTTTGCCATATGCAGTGTTTGATTCAATTGAAGTGCATGATGAACAACTTGGAAATTCAATGCCATCCAAAATTATGGCTTACACATCCATTATGGATTCCAAACCTATTTATATCTTGGGGTTACAAATACCAATCTAAAAAAATGAGGTTTTTATGTCCTTTAATGGGGTTTATTTTCTATTCATGTTTCATTCAAATAAGGGATTTATCACCCTCAATTCTCTATTGATTCACCTAATGAATAAAATATCTTCAAGTATTTCATGGGAAACACCAATTCTCCAATGCTTCTATAGAACATCATCTTCAATCAAAGTTAAAAATCAATATTGGTTTCACACATACAAGTGGATTCATACCTTGCTCTCTTTTCAATTTTCTAATTTTCAAAGTTGAAGCTTTTCAAATTTTAATTGAAACAAATGAATACTTCATGATATTTTTCAGGGTTTACTATGTTAAAGTGGTTTTCATGATTAATATAACTAACTAAATTCAAAGTGTGTTGTAGACACTTAGGTATATCTTTATTTTTACTCTAGTAATTTCATTTCTATACTAAGGTGGTGAAAAATGTAGTCACTAAATTTGGTCATGAATACTTGATGATGTCAATTTTGACCCATTTTTACTTTATTTGACCCAAGAACACTTAATCTAGACATATTTCACCTCACTCTATCCTAAATACCTATAAAAATTTGTCCCTTTCTAATTTACTATATTTTGTCAACAAAATGTTATAAATAGCTAAAAACCTCTCTAAGAGTTTGTATAGACATTCTAGATCTTAATTTTCAAATTCTATCCTCTAAGATAGAATTAGATACTATGAGTTAGTAGTAGTAGATGATCTTGTCCCCTATGGGGAGATTGTATCCTTCACTTTGGTAATGAATAACATTTTGATTTAGGCCATCACTTACATGTTGGTTTGTATTTTTAGGATAGGTAGCATGAAGTTTTCCCCTATTATATTGATATAAAATCATTATTCCACCTGACAATTTCACTATTGAGTCACACTTATACTATTACACACTATGTAAAGCTTCCCAATTCTTTTTAAATATAATTCTAATCATTTGAAAAAATACTTATCCAAGTCAATAGCCTATTTTATCTATGTCAATCTAATAATTACCAAATGTTCAATCCATATCTAGATGCATAAATGTATTCAAAGGATCACAATCATAAAAAACACTCTAAGTGGGAGAACTAAATGACATTGTTTTATCTTTTTATAGCATTTGATTTGTACAAAACAATCAATCATCATGGGGTGATTGGAGTCAACTTGGTCAATTACAATCTCCCATTTTATTTTCATAGGTTTTTAATTATTTAAATCTCTAATAGAGTTTCAACATTGAATAAGTCATTTTTAGGTCATTTGTACACATCTGAAGGCAAAATTTATCCACAAGCATGTTTCAAAAGGTAAAAATAGTTGTGCCTCAATTCTACTAATTTGTAATAGAGGACATACTTAACTAGTATGGTATGGTAGTGGAATATGATCATATCCACTTCCATTTGATCTTCACCATATGTAGTTACAATCAAAATTCTTATTTTAAATGCAGGATCAGTATGAGTTAATCATTTATAGTCATCTTTCACTCACACACAATCAACATACGAATAGAAAATAGCTAAATCTTATTATTTTAGTCATATTTATCATTTTTTAATTCATTCTTGTTTCATTTATTTCAATACTTTGCTTTCATTCTACTAGTTTCAAATTGTTTTACAATAATTATTATCTTTCAATTAATTTTGTCTTAATTATAATACAATAATTTAATACATCAATTCATTACAAATTATAATAAAATATAAAGTATGGTACATAATATGTAAAATATTTTTGATGATATGTCTTAGGGCCTAGGAAAATCTCCAAGTAAAATGAGAATTGGAGACAATTATCATAGCTCCCTTGGTCTTAAAATGTTGAGGTCCAAGTTTTGGAAGATAAATAAACAAATACATCCATCTTCAAGGTTAGGTTCATATTATAATACTCCATCCCTAGGTTAGCGAGAAAATTAGCATAGATATATGATTTTAGTTCCATATATTCATGTTAATAATTTTGAGTATATACACTAACTAAGTAGGTTTATGGTGTAGCTACTTGTATAATCTTGAAATATATCATGAAGGGACATGGTTATTCATCTCTAAATTGTGTTAGATAGTGTTGGAAGGAATATGTGAGGTATTACTGAGGCAAATCAATCGATTCTTAGACCATTGGATAAAATCACAAGGAAACAAAAAAAATCCAAGTAGTTTTTAGTTGTAGGTAGTTGGTTGTCTTCAATGGATAAATTTTATTTGTCAGATACATATTTTATAAATTACAATCAAAGATATAAATTCTAGAATAAACCTATCAATCAAATTTTATATTTCTAAGGTAGGCTTCAATGGTTGAATATTATTCATCTGGTACATATTTTATAGTTATTCTAGAACAAACCTATCAAGCATAAACTCTCTTTCTTCAAGATATGAAAAATGGGAATTTTTGAAGTGTCTAGACAAGAGTAGTAGAATAATATTTTTGCTGAGAACATGATTCAATATTATTATAGGTATTACATTCCAAGGATGATTTACTATTGATTCAACTCATGAAGTAGACTGAACCTATTCTTGGAAATTGTTAACAAGTGAAAACTCTTGAAATTCTTTAATATATTGTGTAGGTTTTACTCGACTGAAAGGTTTTTGACACCATAATTCCTTACATTCAACCTATAAAATGTCTTTACTAGTTATTCCTTCATGGTAGATTCTTTATTTTCTTTATTGACTTTTATATATTAATGTTTGTATGCATGACATATATAAAATGAATCATTGTTTACTCTAAATGAACAAATGGTTGAATTTATTTATAGTAATGGCCTTAAATACCTCTATCTCTTATTGAAAATATGACAAAATACTTATTCCTAAAGGAAATGGAAAATTCATACATCGAGTTATGTGGACTAGCATTTTGAGTATGCTAGTAGTTTATTTTGATCACCAACTTTTCTTTACTCCTCTACAATTGCTATCTATATTCTTATGTTTCCAATTTATTTTGTTGTCTAAGTATATTTTTTGATATCATTATTTTATGTTCAAATTGATACTAGTATTCATTCTCAAGAACATCAGATTTTAAGTCATGAAGTTGAGCGCTCATAAAAGGTTGAAAATAGACCAACTGTAGTGAAACGAGATTTTGTCAAAATAATTTTCAATATAGTATGTCCTATTGAGTCATGTTTACACCATATATGGATATAACTATTATTATATTTTTTATAAGCACATCATATAATCATAATGCTTTCATACTTTAGAAATTAATGTTTTCATATTTATATGTATTATTTATAAAATAAAATATGAGATATCCATGAGTAAGTTTATAGTATATGATACCATTATTTTGAACGGACTTACTCTTGTATTAAATCATCGGTTTTTGGATTATATATATGCCAAAGTGGCCAAAAACTTGCACTAAAACTTACTAATAGAGTGAGAAAAACCCAAAAAAATTATCTATAAAATGAATTTTCTTAGAAGAATAGATAATTGATCTAAGTTGAATTATTGTATTTTAAATGAAACAAAAAAAATTATATCGATGAAGTCAAAATTTTAATGACATTGAATTTTATTTTAGTAACTAAAATAGAAATGTTCCTTATCTAACTATGGTGTCACTATTCTTGTCATGGTCATAGTTTATTTCATCACAATGATAATTTTCAATCTTAAAGTCATTTACAGATAATTTTAATCCCAAAATAGGCATTATATTTTGAATGGAATCAATCAAATGTTGGCTAAAACATATTGACTAGGACCATTTCATTGTATTATTTTGGTCATAATTTATTAGTAACTTATTTAGATTTGTAGCATCACTTCCTAGTAACCTAGGGAAGCATCACTTCCAAAGAACTAAGGGAAGTATCACTTACAAATAACCTAGGGAAGCATCAAATGAGTGAATTCTACACAAAACTAAGGAATATGATCATGGGTAAAATTAACACTTGTGGCTTATAGTGAGCTACATGGAGGGCTTATATATAAACCAACCTCATGAAATCGATTTCACAGTGTGAGAGAAAAAATAAGAATCTTGAAATAAAATTGTTAGAGATTATTTTGTTGAATGAAGGAATTGAAATGTTAGTTGCCATTAGGGATTAGAATTTTATAATGCTTATTTATATGTTTTGTTTTTTTTCTTCATCCAATGTCACTCACTTTGTTAGATTTCTCTATATTTAATTTTGATAAATGTGATGTATTATTTTATTGATGTACTTATATTAAAATGATAGCTTTTTAATTGGAAAAATCCCATAGCCTAAAAAAATGATCGTTGAATAGAAGTTTTTTATGATAAATCCTCAAGTCTCGTGTGTATCTTTTACTTTTATTAAACATTCGTAGCAAGATGCATCTAGTTTTGTAAAAAAAAATGTATTTAAGATACCCATAGAACCTATTATGACATCTAATGTGAGAGCATAGGGTTCTATAGAATTTGTTTTAAAAAAATACTAAAGGAAATATGTTCTATAGAATTCATATAAAACCAAAACTTAAATATAGTTATTTTTGTTGAATACAAAGTGAAAATTTGAATAGAGTATCAAAAATTATACACACACCCATACACGCACACACACCCACCCACCCACAATTAAACATTAGATGTGTGTGTGTGTGTGTGTGTGTGTGTGTGTGTGTGTGTGTGTGTGTGTGTGTGTGTGTGTGTGTGTGTGTGTGTGTGTGTGTGTGTGTGTGTGTGTGTGTGTGTGTGTGTGTGTGTGTGTGTGTGTGTGTGTGTCTTTTACAATTAATATTAGAAGAAATGTTGAGAACTAGATTTATTTTGTGTCAATTTAAGCTCTATGAAATAGTATGTAATAGATAATTGAAACTAAAAGAAATTGATATAAATTACTAAACTCTAAGAAAAACAAAAATTGATAAGGTTTATATTCTTTTATTTTCACATGTTTTCATTGAAATTCACAAAAGAATAGTATCGACAATTGGTTCTAGTGCTTTGCACATGCGATCAACAATCTGATCTCCAATATTTATGTCCTTGTATTAAGTTATAGTTAGGGATTTTATGGATATAAATTTTCTCACCTTTGTTATCTTACTTATTTCAACACTAATATCATTTAACCTCATCTAATTTATCTTACTAATCATCTTTGTCATTTATCGAACATCCCCCTTCATTATTCTTCATTATAGTAACCTTACCCCTTCATATTTATTCATTAATGCTTTTAATTAATTCTAGTTATATCATAATCCTACTTATCTATTACATTGTAAATTTTAAATTTACAACCCACCTACCTACCTACTCCTAGGCTCTCCTACAAGCCTACCCTCTACTCCTCACCTAACCATTCTTATAATCTACTCTAATATTACCCTTATAATCATTAGATTCCATAGTTGAATCTAGAACTCTCCACCACCCTTATCCTTCTCTAAAATTTTATCTCTAGAAATTTCTAAGGAATTTCAAATTTCATAGAATTCCCTCATTCTTCTCTAGAAGTCTTCTTCTCTAAAGGTTTTCAATGAATTTTTAATTCATTATAAAATCTCTCCCTTTCCTATTTAAATCAACCAACCCTCCATTGCCAAACTAACCAAAAAATACATGATCCTTCATGCTAAAATATTATATCAACTAAATCTATCAAACTATCATCCAAGTCTTTTGATGCTAATATCATGCTAAAATTCTAAGTCTATTTATAAGAAATATCCATATATAATGTTTAGTATTTTTTTTTAAAAATATTGATTAGAATGTTGTTTTAAATCTTCATTTTTTTGCATTTTGATATAGTGGTTTCAAATTATAATGGTAGATTGTAGATTTGGTTTTTTTTGGATATAACTTACATATCTCTAATAAATTACTCAAATTTATCATCTCAAATTTGGAAACCATAGTGGGGGCCCTCCTTTGAACTAACCATTGTGTGTAAAGAGTGAAAAAATTCAACTTACAGGTTTAGTTAGGAAGAATTGGGGTTAAATTTTTAAAAACTTGCATGTTCTAGGTGAATTATGATATTGTTATATAACTTGTAGTTTTCATTTAAGGTTTTTAGGATGATAGTGGTGATTTTGTCATAAAATAACATCCTAATCACTAGCCATAAAGTCAATTAACCATTTTGTTGTAGTTTTGTAAAATCACTTTTTGATAGTCATGAGTTTCACTTTATCTGTGATTTTGAATAGTTAGTTATGATTTTGAAAAATCATTTATTAATATTTATGATTTTGAATTTTATACACAATTTTTTATATGATAGTTGTCATTTTGATTCAACTTATAAACCACCTTTAATCATACTAACACAATTTATAATCAGATTTTTGTTGTTTTGGATTTTTATCTGACTTGTTATATTACACGAATAAGGGTTAAAATTTTGAAGATATGAACTATCAAAGTCCTAAGTTCTATAAAAAATTGCTTATTTGCAGTCATAGTTTTGATTTATATTTGCAACTTTGATTCTGTCATTTGTAGTTTTGAATAGCTAAACATTTTGAGGTTTTATGGCCTAAAATTTGTACATATTGCTAACTATACATATTTTTATTACTAACCAAATATATATCATTTCTCTTTATAACCTTATTCTTGTAGGGTTAAGCTGAAATCTAATTGAGATTTTGAAAAACATCAAATTTAATCATGTTTTAATTATAAAAAAATTATGTGAATAACATATTCTATAAAAATCAGTCTAGTTAAGAACAATTAACTCTAAAAATTTGTAAATATATATTTTTTCTCTATCTTTCAAAATCACTTATAGTTTATAGCTTGTAAAATTACTTGTCCCATTTGTGATTTTGACTAATTAGTTACACTTTTGAATCTCTTGAAGTGATTTTCATTGATAGTTGTGTATCTATGGTTTTGATTACTCTAGTAGCAATTTTGCTCTTTATTTTTATTCAAAAATTGTCTCTTTTGAGTGCATTTTTTAGGATTGTCTTCAGTTAATTTTGAGTCATTTTAAGGGTTATACAATTCCTAAATGCTTGGACCCTATAAGTTCTCCTTGACCTCGTATGGGAAGTTATCCCTTAACCCTATAAGGGGCATTTCCCATTGACCCTAATGAGAGTTTCTACCCCCAAACACCCACATTATATCCCTCATTCGAAAAATTCTATAGTGTAAAACCCATGATTTTTTTCTATGATTTTAAGGCTTATTGGGATAACCTTTTATTCAATTTTTTATAGGATAAATATAGTGGCATTTTTTCTTACTTAATATTACTAATATCTTATCTTTCAGGTCATATTTGTGTCTAACATCTTATATTATAGGTTTCCCCTCAAGATTGTCAAATTTAAACCACTAATCAGTTGCTTTATAGGACATCTATCAAGGACTTTAGAAATTTTTAAAATCATCTTGTATATATTTGTATATATCAGACTTAATTGAATCAATTAATGATTTTGTTTGCTTACTTGAGTGTCACCTAAGAGATATAGTGGTGAATGCTCTCCTCCCTACATCTTAATAGTGATTCTTGAAGAATCACAAACCACTAAAAAACCCTCCCATTTTTCAGTTTTAATAGTAATGTGATACGTAAGTGATACCCACACACTTATTTGTGTCCAACATCTTATCTTATAGGTTTCCCCTCAAGATTGTCAAATTTAAACTACTAATCAGTTGCTTTATAGGACATCTATCAAGGACTTTAGAAAATTTTAAAATCATCTTGTATATATTTATATATATCACACTTAATTGAATCAATTAATGATTTTGTTTGCTTACTTGAGTGTCACCTAAGAGATATAGTGGTGAATGCTCTCCTCCCTACATCCTAGTAGTGATTCTCGAAGAATCACAAACCACTAAAAAACCCTCACATTTTTCATTTTTAATAGTAATGTGATGCGTAAGTGATACCCACACACTTACCATAGTCCTAGGGGAATTATGAATGTGGATTTCATCACCATGCACAAATCCACATTCTGTGTTCTGGCAGAGTCTAAATAAGAGGGAGAGTTGTCACTAGGCTAAGTGATTGACCCCATGTAGGTCTTCCTTGAAAGGAAAGAGTTAACTCTCTGACCCAAGCATCAGAAATTACCATTTATAGAGTTAAGCTCCACTTACCTAGTGTATATTAGGGATGCCCTTAAAAAGTATATATATCCTAAAATAAGACCACTAATCATAGCAAGTGACTTGCTTCTAAACTTATTATGAACTCCTAAGTGAATGTTTAGTATAAATAAATTTGAGAGGGTTTGGTAGATTTTATAATGGATCACCATCCTACATCCTCACCCACAAAGATGTTTATGGTATAGTCATTGAGTTACACTCCCAAATTATTTTACTAGTGATAGGTTTGTGGTTTTTTTGATTTTTTAGTGTTGTTCTATACTAGTGCTTTTTGTGAGTTGAGTCAACTTTTTACCCAAGCTTATACACACCTATCTAGGCCTCATTAATATTTTTAACAAATGTTGATCCCCAGGTCAAAATAAGATCCCTAGATTCAAAATAATTTAACCTTAGGTGATTTAAGAGGACCTAATTGATCCCAACATACCTTATTATAATTTATTAAGGTAAATTTGGAAAGATTAAGGTAAGGTCATATTTTTGTCATATAGTGATCTAGGGGTGTCATGAGGAAGTAATTAATTTTAAAATTGTTTCATATGTTTTTATAGGTTAAATAAAGTAATTTCATGTGTTAAACACCTCTTTGGAACATTTCATGAAGTTTTGGAAAGTTTAAAGATCATTCGCTAACTCTAAGGTGTTAAAAATGACCGAAGAAGGTGATTTTGACTAACATTTATGTTTGTTAAATTTACATAACTTAGAAATATATATAAAAAAAATTTAAAGTCCTTGGATAATCTACCCAACTTTAAAACATGACATAGGAATCAAAACAAAGTCAGATTCTTGATTGTCAATGCCATCTTGAGGAGTTCGCAAACTTGTACAATTTTTTGGATGTCAGGTGAAACTAAAAATAATTTCATAGTGTCCTTTGGACTTATTAAATTCAATAATAATATTTTTAATAACTTTATATCTCAATATTTTAAGATATATCTTTCTCTCTCTCTCTCATCATTCCCTTCACAAGCTAGTGAAGGCCAACTTCAAGCAAATGGTACATGTTATACAAGTAGAGTGGGGGAGAAGATTTTTTTTAAATGTTTGGGATTAATATGATATTATAATTTATATTATTGGTCATTTTATTTTTTTTATTATCTTAATTAACAATTTATAATAGCTAAGAGCCTAGACTACATTTTGAAGGCTTAAAACCCCACAAGCGGAGTTTGGAGCAACTCCAGTGTAAATTGTGAAATAATGGATTATTGAAACTAGTTATAATTTGATGTATTTATATTCCTTAAAAACATTCACTCCTCATGGTTGCATGTTTTGAGGTATTTTTGGTAAGTAATTTCTCTTTTGTGCATTGTCTACAAGTGACTACTCATGTTTCTATGTTTTCGAGTTTTCCAAGTGGTCAAGTGATCTTGAATGGTTTTTATAGTATTATAATCTATATAAAATCTATTCATGTTATTATTTATCACCCAATTATTCTATAAAATTTGAAGATAAAGTCATATCTTCATTCATCTTTTGTGGACTCTCTTGGACTATGTTTTGTATAGTAGAGTGCATTGAGTGTTTGAATGTACATTTCTAGATGTTTGAGATTTGTTATTTATGTTTTATGTGTTTATAAAATTATGGTAATGTATTCTCAGTCCAAATAGTCATGTTTTACTCTCCAAATTTCTAATACTTCCAAGGTTGCTAAATAGTCATCTTCAACCACCTACAGGTCTGCAACTTCCATGGAGTTTCATGATGTCAATGTATTTTGAAGGTTATAAACACATGGATATAAGGTGATGGTTAAATATGAAAAGGGTAAAACATAGCCAATAAGTATATCCAAGATCTTATGAGTCAATAAGTTGACAAAATGAGCTTATAAACCTAAAAGATGCATCCTACAGGATGATGTTTACATTAACAATGAAGGGCAGAGGTCTTGAATGTAATTATAGGATGTTATATAATTGATAGAGAGATGAGAATAAATCCATAAATGATTTTTAAAACTATAATAATTCATAACCTATATGATAAGGTTAACTACAAATCATATGCAATCAGACTCTTCTTGATAGTCACCTATAGTTAGGCAAGAAAAACTTATCCTAAACAATGAGGTTGTTATGGTTTTGGAGCTTAGATACACTAATAAAATCTTACTCAGACCTCAATAATTATGATATATAGACATAATAAAGTGTGATTTATATAATTCAAGATTTTCTACAAAATTTCAAACTCAGATTTTCATGAACATCACCTACAATGAAGTTAAGAAATATGTTTTAAAAAAGTAAGGTTGATGTAGGTTTGAAAATTTCAATACATTGAAAATATTTTGATAAAATCATACAGTATGATTTAATTATGGGTAATAATTTAAATATGAGTCTTGAAGGTTAGTTCAAAGTCAAACACAATCAAGTTCTCATGAATGCCACCTACAACTAGCCTATTATGGAATTGGATTCTAACTATGTAGGCATTAAAACACAAAGTCTCAAAGGTTTGATGAGGTGCTCATTTCATTATTAATATTATACAAATTTTAAGAGTGTAAATTCTTCAAGGACTCATACAACACTAGGTTATAGACCATATCAAATGAGTAGACACAATCCTAATGAGTACACAGTCACCTTTAGGCCTGTGTAAGCGAATACAAGAATCTATAAAAGCTTGAGAGCAACGGTTTATGGGAATTTTTTAAGGATAAAAATGAGATCAAGGTCACCAAATAATTTTATTAAATAGGCTAAACAAATTTCCTAAATCCATATTGGACATACATAGTCCAAATCTTAATCTACCATGCTCACTCGTGAAACACATAGTCTAATGCCCTATACCATGATCTAAAGGTAGTAAAGTGTTTTAATATGATTTTAGGTTGATGGAAATAAGGCTATATCAATCCATAAAAACCATAGACTCAATATTGAAATAGAACAAGAACTAAATGCCCTACATACTCAGTCAAATAGAGACCTATAACCTGCCTACTCTTGGAGGTTTATGTTTACTTGTCTAAAAGGAATGTAAGATGAACAAGAGATAGGGATATGATAAAAAATGATTGATAGAGTGTGAAATTACTCTAAAAATAATCTTATATTTTGACAAAGTGAAACATAATCACGAACTTACAATGTTCAAGCATTCCATTTCATACACAGTCGTATATAGGCAAACCTTGAGGAGATGCCAAGTGAAGTTTGTTATAGATGAGACCTTGAATACATTTAAATTATGGTTTAATAATATTTAAACATTATAATATTGCACAAAAATCTTGAAAAAGAGTACAAAGGGATGAAAATAGTTATCGAAGGTCATACAGTCATTTTGGCTTGCAAACCCTAGGCTTAGACAAATGAGAGTGTTGGGAAGTTTGATGAAAGAATGAGGTTAAAAAATATTTTAAGATGAAAATTGGGATGTAAAATACCCCATTAATTTCATTTTATCTAAAACAAAATTCAAAAATGACTTATAGATTACAATTCTTGTTTAGCCTCCTAGAATGCTCACTACTAGTCGAGAGGCCATCTTTCCTTGCTTGGTACCGTTAGGAGGATCTGCATGTGACCCTGATATTATATGGTAAGTTTAATACTCTAATGAAATACAATTTTTTGGAATTTTTAGGAAGTTTCATGCCCTAAGGTTTATGAACTATCATTAAGAGTTTAAACCACTTTTAGGTTACCTAAGAGAGCTAAAATAACTTGATGAGAGATAAATGTAATTTTATGCCTCCAAATAAATTATATATACTCCCAAATGACCTATAATACATTTGAAACTCCCCTTAGTATCATCCCATGTAATTTTTTTGTATGTAACTATATAACACTATATGGAATAGGCCTAAAACCATTGATTTTAAATATTTTATAGGTTTGTACAACTATTCAAAATTTCAAGTTTGGTATGGAGTAGGGGAGGATGTTTTATAAATGAATAAAATTATTATTTATGGTTTGGAATGTGTTGGGATCATGTATAATCATTTTCACTCTCTCAGTAGGGATGCCTAGTTAGGAGAGAGAGAGTGTAGAGAATGGCATCTCCACTCACTCTCAAAGCATGAAATTGAACCTAGAGATTTATGGCCATAATGGGTACTAGAATATTCCCTTATATTCTCATAATTCTATGTAATTTTCTCTGCATAAGGAGGCTTTCACAAAAAAGTATATAAGGAATGAGTCCTAATCAAGGATTTTGGTAGAGAATGATTTGTTGGGGCTAGTTTGAGACCTCAAAATAGATTTTTGCAAGTTTGATATGAATAGAATAGGCCATCCATGATGTTTGGACTAGCTAAAGTAAATAAAACTATGTTTTGACACTTGTGTGCAAAATAGGCATAAGGAGATGAAGATCCCTCTAGACACCTAATGTATACACATAATATTTTCAAACTTTTATCAATTATTGACACTCTTTATTTTAAAAGAACCTATTAAGTCTCAATCTCTCTAAGTGTATGCCTTAAAAGGTGCACTAAGAAAGGGGTGGGAAGACCAATGGTGATTTGTAGGAATGTTGCCCCTTATTCCACTTGTTATCTACACACTTGTCTCCTAAAAACCATTCCCCTAAGCTTGTTCTTCTCTCTTGTACATACTCCAATATTTTACTACCTTTAGTACCCATTTTCATAACCTAAAACCTTTTTTGACAATTTACATGACTAGGTCAATTGGGTTGACCTTGTACTCTTATTGATGAGACTCATTTAGTGTTTAGGTTGGCTGTTGGCCAACCTAATGCATGACCCAATGAATTTTTGTCAATAATGATACTAGGTCGATTGGCTTGACCCTATCCACCTAAACTTTTAGAAGAGATTAGGGTTAAATCCACATATATATACAAGGTCATTTCACCATTATTTATAGAAGAGAAGAAGTAAGACCTATTGCGCATCTACTTATCCACTATGTTACTTGAGAATCAAGCTTAGGGTTTCATACTTTCATTGGAGATATGGATGTTGTCTTGTGGAGAATTATTTTGGAATGTATTTATAGGTTGTGTAGCATAGAGATGATTTATCCTTTGTTAGGAACCCCTCCAAGGAAGCACAATTGATTACTTTTCTTATAAGCAATTAAACCCGAAATTATATCAGAATGATTAAGTAACTAGAAACTTGAAATAGCAAAGAATTTGAGAGACAATACACAATCTTGTATTAAATAATCTTAGAAGAAAATACAATAAATAAGATGCCACTTCTTCTTCCACCTCAAAGGCTTGCCACACCTCAAGACCTTCTTCCCTCTCTCTCTTGCTCAATAACAACCAACTCAACAACCTGAGTTATTATCCTCCTCCTTGAATGCTTCAGCTGATCTCCTTGACCTTATACCTTGTAGATCTCCTTGACCTTGCTTCCTTGCTTCAATGCTTTACTTGCCTTCTTGATTTACAATAATGCCTCATGGGTCTTTAAATAGGATCCCATGCATACAAAAATAGATCTCTAATTACAATAATTAGACATGCAACTCGAGACTATAATTAGCCTTTTAACATGCAAACACTCGCTTCACTTAACTAACTGTTCATCAACAATAGTCTGGAACTGCCATAGGAGATCGACGTTGGTCCTTGTCTACCTGGAGGTGACCGACATCGACTGACCTCCTACCGATGCTAGTTGTCTTCAGCTCACACCTGCCGATGTCAGTTTAATTCTGCACTGCAATCTGCCGACGCGGATCTCCCTAAAACTCAGCAACCTCCTCCATGTTTGTAACAGTTGACACTTTTAGCTCCACAACCTAACAATCTCCCACTTGGAGATAAACAACTGCAACTATACCTGTACTTATACACCATCTAGTTTGTTCCCTTGGCTCTATATCCCCCTTCAAAATCACTCTTGAAGACCAACCACCACAAAACCTGTGATGTTATACCTATCATCCAAGTCCCCTACCACATCTAAACTTTCTGACAACTCCCACTGGAGACAAAATCAACCTGTGATCTTCCATGTCTCTTATGCAAAAAAAAATTTACTGCTCCCAAATTCTTCATGACATACCTCTGAACTAACTTTACCCTTAGCTTAGAAACTCCCTGTATGTGTAACCCTGCAACAAAAACACAAAACAGTAACAGAATAATGTAGCTAATATTATCCAACCTGGTAAAGAAAAATACAATGGTTAAACCTCCATTGTCCTGCAGCCTAATCAAGACCATATAAACTAGCCTTTTGTCTCACGTATCCATCCACTCTCTTCTCTAACTTGGGAATCCATCCCTCATCCAGTGCTTTCTTCAAGCTGACAACTCCACCAATAAATACATGTTTGGTTCTTCTCCAAGGACTCACACTCCTCATCCATGCTAAGCTCCCACTATTTCTGGATTCTACCTGCATTGCCTCTTCACATCTTCCTAGTCTTTAACCATCAGTAAGTAATATAAAGAAGGTGAACAATGAATATGAGGTTCACTTACCCTTTCTAACCTCCATATGGGCATTTGAGACTCCTTGACAGCTTGTTGTCCACCCAACATCTATTCCAGTGACCGATCTCGGCCATCTGCCAATCTGCATCTGATCGATGTCAGTTCCCTGCACTGACCCTGACTGTCGACATCATTTCCCTAGCCAATGGCAGTGTCCTCTCTGTCAACGTTAGTTCTTGTCTGATCGATGTCAGACTTCTCCTGCCTGACTCTACTGACCCTGCTGGTCTGCACATGACCGATGTCGGTATCTGCCTGACCGACGTCAATTCCAAGTGACCGACGTCGGTGTCTGTGTATTCTTGTAAGTGATGAATTCTTCATCTATGAGCTCATTTTGGATCAAACCCCTATCCATACTACCTTTCTCAAAATTATTCAACCCCTGTGACTGATCTCTGTCCATCATCTCCTCCATAAACACCAAGGCTTCCCTGTTCTTGTCAAAAGCATCAAATTTCCTTTTCCTGCAATGAACACAATCACTGCCCTTTAAATTTGAACTCATACCTTTTTATTCAAGAATGTCCATTCCCTTCTTATTCATGTGACTAAGCCTATTAAGCCACATCTTCAAATCTACAACTGAAGTAGATAAACTAGAAGTAGAATCAGTAATACAAGTAGATAGATAAAGAGTACCTACTTTCTTACCTCTTGCTAAAACAAGTGCACCCTTGGTAACCTTCCAAGAATGTACTGTGAGGGTTATTGTGCATCCCTCATCACCCAACCTTCCTACAAAAACCAAATTTTGCTTCAGAACTGGGACATGCATAACCTCCTTCAACACCCATGTGTTGTCCATCTGCAATTTCAGCTGCACTTTCCCTTTGCCAACTATTTGACAAGGTGTACCATCCCCTAAATAAAGCACTCCAAAGTCTCCCTGGACATACTCATGGAACAAATCTCTATCTGGAGATGCATGAAAAGAAGAACTAGAATCTAAAACCCATGATTCTATCTGACTATCCAAAGAAAGTATGAGAGCATCATGTGCCACAATACCTACATCCTTTGCTTCTTCATTGCCTTCATGTTGATTTTCTTTATCCCTCAACCAACACTCTTTCTTTGTGTGCCCTCTCTTTTTAGAAAACTAGCAGGTGACACCTCTAGATTTGGACCTCCTTCCCATCTTCGACCTTCTCTCTT
The DNA here is from genome assembly GCA_037957365.1 of Torreya grandis. Classification (NCBI taxonomy): domain Eukaryota; kingdom Viridiplantae; phylum Streptophyta; class Pinopsida; order Cupressales; family Taxaceae; genus Torreya; species Torreya grandis. The sequence continues at coordinate 619,253 of JARHVA010004648.1, forward strand.
TGCCTTCCCCTACTTTCTGCACTTAGAGCATTCCCTGATGATTCACTTGTGCTTTTCCTACATATTTCTTCATTCAAGATTACACTCACAACATCATCAACTTTTAAGATTTTAGAAGCAGACGCATAATTACTTACTGCCATAATCAAACTATCCCAACTTTCAGGTAAAGAGCAAAAAATTAAAAGAGCCTTTACTTCATCATCAAAAACAATATTGACTGAAGCTAACTGGGTTACCAAACCATGGAAATCACTAATATGAGTATGTACCAATCCACCTTCCTGCATTTGCAAAGTAAATAGCTGCTTCATAAGAAATACCTTATTTGAAGCCGAGGGCTTTTCATATAAATTTGCCAAAGATTTTATCAACTCTTCCGTTGTCTTGCACTGTGATAAGTTGGAAATCATAGATGATGCAAGGCTCAACCTTATGGATCCCAGAGCTTACGATTAAGAACATTCCATTCTTCATCCATCATATCTGTGGGCTTGCATGCAACCCCACCCAATGGTAAGTACAAATCCTTCTGATATAGATAATCTTCTATCTACATCCTCCAATGTTGATAATTCTTTCCGTTAAACTTCTCCATTTGTAGCTTACTTTCTTTTGCCATTGCTAAACTCCCACTCAATCAAAAACCCCTGAGAATGACCTGTAATCAAACAATAACCTGCTTCCTACAAACTGTAGCTCTGATACCAGCTGTTAGGAACCCCTCCAAGGAAGCACAATTGATTACTTTTCTTATAAGCAATTAAACACAGAATTATACTAGAATGATTAAGTAACTAGAAACTTGAAACAACAAAGAATTTGAGAGACAATACACAATCTTGTATTAGATAATCTTAGAAGAAAATACAATCAAGAAGATGCCACTTCTTCTTCCACCTCAAAGGCTTGCCACACCTCAAGACCTTCTTCCCTCTCTCTCTTGCTCAACAACAACCAACTCAACAACCTGAGTTGTTATCCCCCTCCTTGAATGCTTTAGCTGATCTCCTTGACCTTACACCTTGTAGATCTCCTTGACCTTGCTTCCTTACTTTACTTGCCTTATTGATTTACAATACATGCCTCATGGGTCTTTAAATATGATCCTATGCATACAAAAATAGATCTCTAATTACAATAATTAGACACGTAGCTCGAGACTATAATTAGCCCTTTAACATGCAAACACTCACTTCACTTAATTGATTGTTCGTCAACAATAGTTCTGGAACTGCCACAGGCGATCGACGTCAGTCCCTGTCTACCTGTAGGTGACTGACATCGGCTGACCTCCTGCTGATGCTGATTGTCTTCAGCTCACACCTGCTGATGTCAGTTTCATTTTGCACTACAATCTGCCGACGCTGGTCTCCCTGAAACTCAACAACTTCCTCCATGTTTGCAACAGTTGAAGCTTTTAGCTCCACAACCTAACATCCTTGTCATCCTTACATACCATAAAAACCTCTTGTGAAGTACCTTGGCCAAGGAAGAGATTGAGGCTTGGCAAGTTTGTCTTCAAAGGTATATATTCTTAACTTTGTTCATCTTTTATAAGAGTAGATAGATATGCATTTGCACTTCCATTCTATACATTAGGATTTAGTATACATTGATGTGAACATATGTTCTTCTATGCATGTTTACTTTTGTTATTTATTACCCCCACTTTGTGCCACAAGTTTTCATGAGCACTAGATAAGACTTTGCTTTACTTGTTATTAGTTTAGTGAATATTAAAACATAAGACTTGGTTAGGGTTATTTCATAGTTTTTTTTACTACAGGATTTGGAACCTTCACTAGTGATATTTTTGTGATAAGAGATCACATAATTGGGTCTAGTGGATCCACATATTGGTCATGTTCTTGATTATCTAATGTATCCCCAATTAGAAGTGTAAGTAGGATATATCTTATCTAAGGTTGATTTATAGATTTGATGAATTTTTTATTACATATATTCTGATGAACCCAACGTGAATATAACACTTGTAAGTTTTCTTTGACATTTTTCATTTTCCACCATTTTATTTATTATTTTTTCTATATTTTGATACTAGGTCAATAGGGCCAGTATGGTTTCTAACTTTGTGCATAGGTTTAACATAAAATCACATCAAAAATGACTATTATTTTTGTACAGGTCTTCATTAGATACAGATTAATGGATCTGATAGGTCAACATAGTACTCATATTCACTTATAAATAGTAAACTAGGTCAAATAATTTAACATAATATTCCAAATAGGTTTCAAAAAACTTACTAGGTCAACCAAGCCAGTATACTCATCTTAATACATTTTAGTAAGTAGGGAATTAAAAAACTAGGTCGACCCATTTGAATCAGTTGGTAGAATTTATAAGGAATAATCAAGGTGCTTAAATACAAATTTCACATTCCTTAACATCTTCTAACCCACCAAGGTTCCTTTCTCTATCTTTTAATTCAGTTCTTTCTTACAGTTCTATTTTGTAAAGATTGCAGTATTTAAAACTACCATCATACAATAAACTAGGTCAACTTGGTTAACCTAATTCTATATTTTTTATTCTATCTAAAAGACTAGGTTGATCTAGTTGATTTAGTTCTTAAGGACCCTTACTTATGCATTATAATAGTGAACCTATTGAATATGATCTATAATTTTTGCATACACTATGATTTGAACTAACTTTGAATTATGTTTCAAATTGGGAATTAATAACTACATGCTAGTAATTATCTCACACTTTCACATTCAGTTATTTGCATACTTAGAGTAGCTCACATAGTATAATTATGTGGTTTTTTAATATACCATTTATTTTCACTATTTTTATCTTTCTTACACACACTACCAAATCACATCACTTTAAAATGCATTTAGACATGTCTACCTAAGGCCTACCTACTTGGATTTCATCACCAAGGTGGAAGTCAACTTGGTTTTCTGGCCAAGTATAAATACATTGTTAATGGTATATATTATAAAAACACCTGTCACCCTTATCATTTTAGGATTATGAAGTGAGAGGGTAGGCCCTAATACCAATCTAATATCATTGCCAACATAGATCCCTTTTAGCCTAAACATCCTAAAACCATTCAGAGATTGTTTTTTAGTTCCCCAATTTTAGTCAACTTCCTTATCACACTTAAAATAACACTTTACAATCTAAAAAAGTTTATGATGACCACTTAGTTATAATTTAATTTTAAATTTGATTATTTTATCTTTGCTCATTGTTTTTTGTATTACAAAAACTTGCATTGACTAGTGTTGGTGTAAGGTTGTTTGTTGTGTGCCTCAATTTCAATCATTATCATTGACCCAATTGATTTTGTGTTTATTTTCATTTATTTCTTCAAAGTACATTGAAAAATTATTTCCTATTTTCAATACATTATCATTCTATTTAACACAATCTTTTACAAATTGTTTGTTCCCTTATTTGTAGTATTTAGTCAAAGTGGTGGACCCAGTATTCATTTTTGTGTCTAAGGATATAGTACTAAGTCAACCCTATCAACATTCTATCCTTATCAGGATGTTCTTAATCCTAATTTATAGTACTAGGTTGACCCTATTGACTCTATAATATTATCTATCCCTTCCTATCCACTTCCTTTTGCATCAAATTTTCCTTACCTAATCTCTCTCCATCATGAACTTCATATTTGAAGACAACATTAAACTAAATTAAACTAATATGATGAGTCTTAACAAACCTAATAGGTTCTCCCTTAAATATCTTTTGGCTCTTTTACTGGATGAAATTAATTTTCACATAGCCACTTGCACTAAAAGCTTTGGGACCCATCCTCATTCCTCTTCACTTTGTAATTCTCTCTTCTTACTTTAATATCAACCTAAATTAGAGTATACACCCAAAATTCTCTTCTTCATCACCGTGTTTCCTCAACATCAAGGAAATGATAATTATACTATTAAAAAATCATGATTAGTGGTTAATTTGAGGATCTTCATTTAACTTCTCTCATGTCCTCACATGGATTTGGGGATACTAGCTTCTTTGCTTCCCAACTTCTTCCCTTATTTTGAACCCTTTTCATACCATGACTTCTTCTTTGACTTCATCTACCTCCATGCCTAGGATCTCTACTAACATGTTATGTTTTACATCTAGCGGGACTCTTCCAATACCCACTCTTCCCAATTCTTCCACTAGTGGTTCATTTTCTACCCATGGTAATTATGCCTCTAGTGTTTCTTCTTCTCATCCCTTTACTAGTCCATCTTTTTCCACACAAACAAATTATACCACTAGTTCCTCAATTACTAACATTTCCTCTCAAGCTACTACTAAAATTCATAGTAGTACCCAAGCCACTTCTACCAATTTGAATTCTTCAAACACTAATGCAACTCAAACCCATCAAATCCTATTATAAAATCTTAATCAAATGAATTCTTTTTAAGCTACCAGTGCAAATCAAATGATGGTAATACAAAATCACTTGATCCATATTTTAAGCCACCCTTGAGAAACACCATGGTGAATGCATAATAAAAATGTTCCCCTACCTCCTCTTAGGGATTCCCATGGTAATATTATCCCTTAACCTCCTCTTTTAATATGTAAAAGGTTTCACCCCTACCATTTCTTATAATGGATCAACTAATCCTAATCTTCATTTTAAAAATTTTGAATAACTATATAGAGACTAGGTCAAATTAAATACCTTTCCCACTACCAATTTATTATTCAAAACTCTCAAAGGTGATGATTTAGATTGGTATAACCAAATTAAATCTCATTTTATTACTTGTTTTGAATATTTAGTCAATGCTCTAGTCTAAGAGTTCCAAACTAGTGATCTCCCTAAGAATACCTTGACCCATTTTATCAATTGTAAACAACTTATAATCAAAATTACATAAGATTTTATTAAACAATGAAAGAACTTATCTGCCAAATGTGAACATAATATGACAGATGACAACCTTTTCCATCTCTTTACCAATGCTTTTTTCCAAGTTAAAATATCAGGTCCAGATTCTCTCTCCATGTACATTAGAGGAGGTTATTGACCAATATAAGCATCAATATTTCCTTATTAATCACCTCAAGCCATTCCAACCTTTCATGGGTAATCATGTGTTAATTAATAATAAGAATCATCATGCTACCAGTGATGGTGTCATTGACTCTTATGATACCATTCACACTATTTGTGCAGTTATTCTTAACCAAAATTTGGAAAAAGCTTCCCCTCCTTACCACATCACTAATCCTCATTCATATTTAGCCAAAAACATCAATATTCATAAACCTTTATCCATATAATAATTATAAAGTCATCTACCAAGGCCTCTCTCATGATAACTTGATCCTACTCATCTTATCAAAACTTGGTATGATCCTAATAAATTTTGTTGGTTTCATGCTAGTTGGGGTCATTCTCATGAGACCTATAGGTAGCTTCATAATTTGGTTATGTATTTCCTTCTTGTTCCTAATTTTGACCATAATATTATCATTTATCAATGTAAACAAGCCTATGGCATTTCCTTCAAAGCCTATGAAACACATACTAAATATCAAGATTTGAATCAGGGTAATGCTCATTTATGTATCTATAAAGATCCTCTTCCAAATCACCAAATAACCAAGACAAGCCTACCCTTTATACCAGTAATGTTGATAGTATTCTTAAACCAACTCTTGAAGAGAATGTGGTTAATATGACTAACATGTGAAGGGTGGTTGATTTCATTAATCTTCAACCCATCTACACACTTCCATTATATCGCACATTTCATGTTCTCCAAGATTCTTCTCCAACTCAATAAAATGAGTTGGGGAAAGATGACCTTATATATTTTGATGAACTAATTCCAACACCTTTCTTGGACAACACTTCTCATTTTATTTCTAGCATCCCTCCATCTTCTTTACCTATCACCAATAATACTCAAAATTCTATCAACACTTCTTCTAACAATTCTCAAACTAAACCTGTATTAGCTACTCCATCTTCTCAACATAGTCTACAAACATATCCTATTGTTAAATATTCTACCTCTTATCAACACAAATTCACATGTACTTTAGCTCCTCCTTCTAAGGACCTCCTTCCACACTATGCACCTCTTTACAACAATCTCCTTGTGGGTTATGATAAGTTGGATCATATCATATAACTCACTAATCTCTCATTCCAAATCCCATTTATCAAACTTATTAGAACCTCTCCATGTCACCATAATCATCTTATGTATATTTTATTTTAAATTAACATCCCTTTTCCTCCCCTATTAGGACACAAATCCACCTCATCTGGAACAAAAGATAGCATATTGAAACAATGCAAAGAGATGTCCATACATGTTGATGAAACAATGAACACTTCTTTTTCCCTCAAATTTCCCATTAAATCCATGATCCCTAATGATATTACACTTTCTTTGGATGATCCTCCTCTATTTATTAGTGTCCAAATTAGTGATATACAAGTTAGACATGTTTTAATTGATGAGGGTTCCATCACTTGTGTTTCCCCTCTTGATTTTATCAAAACCCTTGGATATTTCAAATGCAATCTTAAATACATGTGAAACACATGTCAAGGATATGATCAAAGGTAAATGCCTCCTTTAGGTTATGTGTGGTTCCCCATTACCATCCCACCTATCACCATTTGTATAAAAGTGATGATCTTCAACTTTATTCTATCCTACAACATATTGCTTGGTAGGCAATGGACTCATCGCATTGGAGTTATTGCCTCTTCCACTTACCAATGTGATAAATTTACTCATAATGGAGCCATCTATTAGATTAAAGGTGATACCAATACTTAGAATTTTAAATAATTTAAAGCTTGTTGTGTATTCAAGATTCCTACCCTTGGACCCTTATCAAGTGTTCCATTTTTGTGAATCTCAATGGTTTAATTTTCTTATCAATTCCACTCGAGGTTACAATGGTCTTCCTAAAATCATTAGGAATATACCCCATAACATCCTACATTCTAATGATGATGAGCCTAATGAGATCAATCTCAAGATTAAGACTTCAGATCTCTCACCTCATCTCATCTCTCATATTCCCACTTCTCTACAACCTTGTTCTTATCAACCACCTTGTGATGACAGCTTTATTTTCTTAACTAAGACTTCGTATTCAATTCATCATGCCACATCATATGACAAGGTAATCCCTACCTATGCTATTGATCTTCACACACCTGATTATGATGATGGTTATACCTTAGATGATCCATTCTTAGGAGGTCTCATTCAGGCCTAATATGTTGAGATTATTCATTATCGTTCCTCTTTGATTTAGTATTTTAGTATATCTTCTCATATTTCATCCTATATTTTTCCTAATTTTAGTATTTTCCCTCTTTATTATAGGCTAGAGATGCTGCAGACACCTCCAATTTCTAAACAACCTCATATGAGTATGTTAATGGAGTGTGTCATGACTGGTCCCTATCACTTTTCTAGATACCATGACCTTTTTTAGCCTACTTATCCCTAAGATGTGTGTGACTATCCTTCAACCTTTTATGGACCCTTCCCATCCCTTATCATAACCCAATTTAGATCCCATCCCTACTCCCTCTATAGCCGAGTCTCTTCTTATTTTCTATCCTATTTCTCCTTTAGTCAAGCATTGTATAATCTCTACACCAAACCCACCTTCTCTTGGTGATGTTTTGTTCCCTTTACAATAGTTGGCTCCTTCATCTATGGGTTGATCAAACTTATAATTACATTCATAAATTTGTTAGTTAATGGACTAGAGATTATTCCCTACACCAATCTCCCTCAGCTTTTGTTATACCTCCTCATATGAGCACACCTAACAAGACTACTCATAGGCATATCTATTTCTTTAATGGCATAGATAACCATTCATTTATGTATTATCATACGATGCAACAATATATGAATACCTTGCATCCCACGACTCCTCATACCTCATACAAGGCTATACCTCCCTCAAAAGTATTACCTGAGTAGCTTCCTAAATATGAAGAGGTATAATGTCTCTAGAACCAATGTGGCTCACATCACACTGATCATCACCACATCCTTCAACAACATCTTAAGGATCACTTCTTATCCATTCCTACCCCTTCTAACCTTCTTGCCATAGGCCATTCTCACAAGAAGGCTCCCCCTTCTTTTACCATGGTTCCACCTCCTGTGGTTTCATCTCTTCCTATGGTCCCTTCTCCACCTATTATCCCTCCACCTATGAATCCCTAACTTGTGGACCTTCTCTCACCCATGGATCCTTCTCCACTCATGAGTCCCTCACCCATGTTACCTTCCCCACTAGTGACCCCTTCATTTCCTATAGAAACCATTCTCATATATTTTCATGAGCATCCCCTACATGTTATCCTTCATCAGCATGATCCTTTAAGCATTCCTACATTTTCCATCGAGCATATTCGATGTGAAGCATTTTCTCAACTTTCATTGAAAATCAATGAGACATTAGTTGTAATTCACATTCAACTACATATAGACTTATATGATGTTATGGATAATGTGTGTGGACAAATATATCCGTAATTATGAACATATGCATGGTGTTCTTACATATTTCTTTGGATTGGACATGTGATCCAAATTTACATTTATCAATTTTATATCATTTGACATTATAAGGATTATTTATAATAATTTGGACTTACACCCACTAAAGTGGAGTGGAGAAAATTTTCTCCAAAAATAATTTTCTTATGTTACAAATAAAATGGACTATTTCAAACCATTTGGGCATAGACCATTTTGAATGAATTGGACTATTTTAAATAATTTGGACTTATACCCACTAAAGTAGAGTGGAGAAAATATTCTCCAAAAAATAAATTTCCTATATTCTAAATAAATTAGAGAGTTTCAAACCATTTGGGCATAGATCATTTCAAATAAATTGAGATATTTTAAATAATATGGACTTATACCTACTAAAGTGGAGTGGAGAATTTTCTCTAAAAATAAATTTATTATATTTGAAATAAATTGGACTGTTTCAAAGCATTTAGGCATAGATCATTTTGAATAAATAAGGTTATTTTGAATAATTTAGACTTATACCTATAAAATGGACTAAAGATTTTTTTTCCAAAAATAAATTTTATTTATTCCAAATAAATTATACTATTTCAAACCATTTGAGCATAGATCATTTTGATTAAATTAGGTTATTTTAAATAATTTGAAATTACACCCACTAAGGCAGAGTGGAGAATATTTTATCCATAAGTATGTTTTTTATATTCCAAATAAATTAAATTATTTTAAACCATTTGGGAGCAAATCATTTTGAATAGATTGGTCTATTTTGAAAAAAATTCACCCTTATGGGTCTTCATACTGATCATTGATCCTTTGAAGTACCTTTGGTTGTTGGGACATGTGGTATTGTTTGACTCACCAAATTATGATTTTTAAAACATATTAAGAAATATAGTTTTCTTACATAATAAAATATCTTGATAATTATTTGTTTTTTATTGGGAAGATATTCATGACAAGTGTCAATGTAATAATGGATCAAGTTGAGCAATTTCAAGATAAATTGATGGAGTATCCACTTGCATTTAACCAAATAAAAGTAATTATAAATTAGAATTGATTAATTTGAAATTAATTGAACTATATTTGAAATAATTTAGAATTGATTTGTATGAAATTTATGATAATGTTTATTACTATAATTATAGTTTATAATCAATAAATACACTTGAAAGAATCATAATATAATGAAGTTGCATCTTTCTAAACATTGGTTCACAGCTGTTGGCATGGATTTTTTGCTTTCTCCCAAGAATGTGATGATAGACATCATTTTTATTCTCCAATACTTTTCATCTTTCTAACTTCCATTTCTAGTATATCTACTTGATGCAAGATAACCCATTTTAAATTTTTGATTTGTAACACAATTTTGAGAATTAAAATCAATGAACAACATGTTAGTAATTGAAAAATCATCTCTAAAGGTCCCTTTAAAAATAAATTCATCCCATTTGTTTATGTTTATATTGAATGGATTATAATATATTTTCCCCAACATAAAAATGAAATTTAAACTTGTGTAACCCATGGCTTGAATGAGTATCCTCAAATGATTGTCCTCTATCATTGACCAAATGCCAACATGAGAAAAAGACTGCAGTTCCAACTTTAAAATTTATTTAAAATCATCTCAAATGTAGTATGACATATTTTCTATTTTATAATTTTCTTTTTTTCCCATATCATGCATTTATATATCTTTTATTTTGTGCACAACAAATAATAAGTTATCGAACCCCAAAATCAATAGTTTTTTAGAAGTCAATTTTAGCTCCTCCTTTGAAATGCCTTTAATTTGTAAAAAAAATGAATAATTTATTAACAATACTATATTATAAGAAATATAACATGGAAATTTTCTAATAAAATGTTTTACATGTTATTGGATTGGTCATTGATGTGTGTTTTATTTGCATTTCTTATTGTAACATAAAAACATAATGCATTTCATTTGATTCATTTTTATTTGCATTTCTTTAAATCTTATAAAGATTCATATAAACACATACAAGAATAAATACATGCTTAGGCACATTGTAACTATACTCATTATACATGGATGTACCATTTTTATTTCCAGTTTTGTAACATACATATGCATATAATGTAATAACTAATACACCACTCAGAGTGGCAACCACTTAAAATGACAAATGATAGAACCACTTGTAGCATTGAAACAATTAGGCAAATAACTAGTGACAATAGAATGTAAACATATAAAAATAACTATCAAATCATTCAATATTGAAACATATAGATATCCATTCAAACACATATCAAAGAACAAAGATAAGAATTGGTAGCTTATATTATCATTCATATTAACTCATTTAGGAATTATAGTCAACATTCATTAAACACATTTTAGATGAACAATGATGAGCTTCCATGATCAATTAGACAACATAAATTCTATGGCTATTATGAGGCCCATGCCAAATACATATCCTTCTTGAATACTCACTCACTCATTCCTACCAGAGCTGCATTGCTACTAGTTTCCATTAATGGCATAATTCTCTCATAGTCTACCATCTTCAGTTGGGATGTTCTTAGGCATGTATATAACATTGTAGATACATGTATTTATAAAAAAAATTAGAAGAGTCAAAATGTAAATAGAAGTTGGTGGAGGATACAAGAAGAGTTCTTAAGAGCTATTAATGCATTAAAAAACAATATTCCAAAGATATTTCTTTTGTAGATAGTAGGATCTCAAAAATTAAAAAGAATATGAAGTGAAGTAAATGTTGATAGATAGCTAGGACACAACTTCCATAAATAGGAATTTTAGATTACATCACCAACATATAAATGTTCATATTGAATCCTTATAACTTGACCATAACATTATCAAATTTTGAAACAGTCCCATTTTTTCATAACTCATTTCTCATAGACATTGATAGGAATTTAACATTGATCAACCAACATATATATTCTTATAGTAATGAAAGTATTAGTTGTTCTTATGCATACCAATACACATTTATATGTTTATGCAACCCATCACAATAAACAAAATAGGATTTACTCTTCTAAGACGTGGTTCACTATCATTAAATTCAAATGAATATACATATTCATAGTTGAACACCCTTCATATACTTCCAATAAGACCTTAAATTAAAAATAATTTAAATCCATAGCAATATAGTTATTTTTAGCACAATATACTTTATTTTTTCTATTGATAAAAAACACATGGATACTCTACATCAAAATTTATTGTATTGAAGACATAGTATAGCACATATTATGTTATTTTAAACTGGGTAAATTAAAAATGTAAAAAAAATCATAATGGGTAAATTAAATATGTAAACAACATTTTAATGGGTAAATAAAACCACATTCAAGTCTACACAATAATAAAATGAACCCACACTTCCAAATTCTAAGCTAATTCAAGTCTATATTTTATTGTCTTTTGCAATCTCTTGTCTATGAATATAAATTTGATTGTAATGTGTTTAAATAAATAAAGATAATTAGTATATTCTAGACTTGTATGAAATTATATAATTACACAATTATTGAAACGGGTTTTCACCTTTCTTTTGCCTTTTTTGTAGTTTGTATGGGTGCACTCTTTCATTGAAACTTTGGTTCTTTATTCTCTACAAAGTATTATATAATCTAGTAACTAAAAATTCTGGTCATCAATTGATTTGATATTTGTATTTTAAAAATATGTCTTGTTTTAAATATTTACCCTGTTGTTTTCATGGAGGCACCAACTTGTAGAGTTATATCATGGATTGTTGTGTTGGAGACAAAAATTTCTAGATTTGTGTTGTGAAGATTTTAATTAAGATATAAATAGATTAAAAAAAAGTATTTTTTCAGTATTATGAATTGTTGATAACTAAAAAATTATATAATTGAAAAAATATGCATGATCTTATCTTACCTTCTTCAACTTACAATTCGTCATGTTCGTTAATATGATCTTCTGTTATTATTGTTTCTTCACTTGCATGTAATGCCATTAGTGCTACATGTTGAAAGATTGTTAAGCTGTTAGGTTTGAAAAATAAAGCATACACACCAAAATATTGTTAAGTTATTATATTTAGAAAATGAAGCATGATTATAAAATAAATTAAAAATGTTATGCACCCCAATTGATCAAAGTGGTTGTTCTTTTATTAGTTTCTTTGAATTTGTCAAATAATTTTGAAATTAAACATTAAAAATTGTTTGTTCTTCAAATTTTGTAATGTTAAATAAATTTATTTGAAATTTTGTACAAGCATGCACCAATCTAACTCTTGTATATACCTCTAGTACATCACATGCATTTGAACCATTTGAAATAGAGATAAGTTTCTCCCAAAAGATTTTATCAAGTTTATTTTTGAATGGCCTTCCTATTTTATGTTAACTAATCATTTAAAATGTGGGTACATATTTTTAGATGTCAAAACCCTCCTCTAATCTACTTTGTTGTGAATGAAGGCTAAAAATTTGCAACTAAAAATAAGTGGGATCTTGATAAAAATTGATACCTTTAATATGTGTCTAATAAAATCCATTACTATCTGGACCCCATAGTATGACACCTATATCTTGCATGGAATGGAAATCACCAACACATAGATTATTGAGAGAGGTTTGAATGCCAAAAAAATGTGCTAGTTTATGGATGATTAATACATTGAAGGCCTCAATAATAACTTTATCAATCATTGGCTAAAGAAATAGGTGAATATGTTCTTCCTTAAAAACTTTAGTGAGATTCAAAAGATCAATAATTATCAATCAGCATTCAGACCAAGAATTAACATTTCACTAAAATATTATAAAATAGATGGCCAATAACATGGGGGCCCGTAGTGGTAGCTAAATATTTTTGTATCTATCAAGGGAAGCTGACCTCCATCATTATGTAGATAATTTTTCAATATGCTTAATTAATCTTGAGATAATGCTTCCAATCATTTTTTATTTTTTGAAATACCTTTATTTAGGACACACAAATCATCAAACCCTTTTGTAAAAATTGTATAATGCTCCATTACCTCTTCAAACATGATTATTTTGTCTGGTGGTAGTGTCATATCATGGTTGCTGAAATAATCTATAATTTTTGATAATATGTTACGTTTCAGCTTCACCTTTTTGCACTAAGTATCGATGTCATTTTACCTAAGGGTTTCAAGAAGGAAATAGACCTTTTTTCTAATAAATTTGCTAGTTCTTTTTTTTTGTCTAAAATCTCTTGAATATTTCTAAGTATTGTTGTACCCATCAGATTTAAATCTTATTTATCATAAATATATAAAGTACTACTTTCAAAAAAATCAAGCACCTTATCAAAACATTCCCAAATGGGTTGTTCCATGAAAATAAGGCATTTTCTCTTCTACAATTATTGTGTTGAACATTTCATTTGTGTGAACAAGTGTTTATCTTGTTCATTATTTCTTCCATATTTTTTCTCTATTTCAAGATTCTTCAAACTTCTCAATTTGATAAGGTCATGTGCAAATCTAACTCTTTTTACAAATTAAGCCTTATAAATTATTTCATTAGCTTCATTATATTGGTTAAATATTTTGTGTACAATATAGAATAGAGTATAAGTTTTCAAAAATCTTGCCCTTCTAACAAAACATCTATTTCTCAATGATAGTGAATTTTATTCCTCCTTTGAGAGAATTCTCTATTGTGGTATAATTGTGTGTTGGTCATCTAAAATTTTAAACCTTACAATTTTTTTCTCTATCATATCTTCTAGGACTTCCTTTGATTCAATAATACATTTAAGATTGCTTGAATTAAAAAGAATTAACAAAAAATCCTTCATTGAAACCTCATTATGTTTTACAAATGAATGAATTATATCACTCACCCCTCTTTCATTCAGATTTCCTATTTTGATATTAGCATCCCCTAATTCACAAATCTCTACAAGAATGTTTAAGGCATAATTTCTAGAGGAAATATACCATGTAGAGAATTTAATGTGTGTCTAGTCAAAATTTTGTATCAACAAAAGTGTTTCAATCTTATTTTTCTCTACTGGTGTGATTACTTGTATGGCCTCTTTCAAATTTGCATACAAATATGTTTCCCTTGTTTATGTTGTTTTCTTTAATGTTTTTTCTATCATGATTGTAGGGTATCTTAAATACATGTTTACATGATGGTAAGTAGAAGTTTTTTCCCCTTGTTCATGTTTTTCTTTCAACATATTTTGTATTATAATGAGCAAATTATCTCTATCTATCAATCTAGATATTTTAAGGTTGTCATAGCTATTCAAATGAAACCCAAATGTTCACAAGAAAGAGAAATTTTATTTTTTATCAATTCCATTTTACTATGTGTAAATTTATTGAAATTAGTTATAGCTTCATGGAGAATTACCTCTTCTTCATTCCATAATTCTAGTTGAAATTGAATGGAATCTTCAATTTCATCCTTGTCATAGGCAAGGATTATTCCAATAAGAGAAGATTATTTTCCCAATGTAGTGATAAATAAGTATATATTTGCATGCATGTATGGGAACCTAAACAATTCAAAATTTCAATCAGCAAAAGGAATTTTATTGCCACCATAATATAAAAGATTTTGATGTGGATTTAATGTTAGTTTTGGTAGTTTAAATGGTACTCTATCCAAATTCTCCTGGAGTGAGGACTTATTCTTCTTTTTATCCAAATTCTCTTTGAGTGAAGCCTTTTTATACCTTTTAAGTGTGGGAATTCTTTTTTCACTTGAAGATATTCTAGAAAGTAATTGAAATGATTTAAATATTGATCTTTTGTAAAATTGAAGTTGCATATTGCATCGATTCATGAATTTTTTTGTGATTACGCAATGATTAAAAGTATATCGACAAATGTTAATTCTAAACTATGATATAAAATACATATTAAATCTTCATTATATATATATATATATATATATATATATATTAACTTGCACTTACACTAATAAGATATTACAAAACTAAAAATAAATTATGTGCACTAGCCAATATAATTTGATGGGCAAAGGAATCCACAAAAATTTATTTCAAAGGATAAAGATGAGGGGAAGTATGTTTCTAATATGTGTCAAAACACCCATTAATAGGTACCTTCAAGTTATCTCCTAGGAGATACCTTTCAATCATGCACAAGAGTGAATTATTTTTAAAAGACATCTCATAGGAGATACCTTCAAGTTAACCATACTAGTATTACAAGTGTACTTCAAGGCCCTTGAAGGAATCTCCTAGTAGACACTTTGAAGGATGTTGTCATAAATTCAAAGGGATGTTGAATGTATCTCCCATTAAAACATTACTTCACCTTGAGATCACTTCTGGTTGATAAATTGATAACTTGAAGGGCATTCTAACACTTGGGAGAGCATGAATTTTGTGTCCCCCTACGTGCATGTTATTTCCTCCTCAATTAAATTTAACAATTTTACCTATTATGTTAATAGTTTTAAATACAAATAATTACTTTGTTGTACCTTTAAAATTTTCCTTTACATTGATGGTACTTTTAATATCTTCAAGGTATCTCTTAGGAGATACCTTCAAGTTACCTATGAAGGTATTACAAGTCCCTCAAAGGAGTCTCCTATTGGATACCTTGATATTGAATTTACCTAGTGTTATTGAGATTTGTAATATCTTCAAGTATCTCCTATGAGATGCCTTCAAGTTACCCATGAAGGAATCTCTTAGTGGATACTATTGATCCCTAAAACTCTCACTCTCAATGAATAGTTTTCTATGAAAAACTTTATAGATGTGGGATGAAATTATGATTTATGAAGAAACCTTTAAGATTCTCATGATATTTAGAATAAGTGTTATGATAATGTGTTTCTCCATTTGAATTTCTTCTAGAATTCTTGTTAGAAATGGGGCCCACTTCCTTCATCCAATAACATACCTTTACTTTAAATAAGAACTCCCTTCTTTCCTAAAGATTGCCATGATGACACGTGTCATTAGTGGAAGGGAATAAGACTTAGCCAAAAATGAAGGGGAACCCAAGAAAGAGGAAGTTGATATACCACCCATCGATCTTTATTGAGAATGTTCATGATGAAAAGGCTAACTACCCCAAAACTTCAAAACATGGATTACAATCCACAAATACCTTGAGGTTGAACTTACAGAATATTATTGAGTTGTATAAGGGATTCAATGAGATACCTTTCAAAAAAGTACAAGAGTGGATTTATCCTTCAAGGTATCTTCTAAGAGTAACCTTTGGCCTAGATCTTTGATTTTTCCTATATCAAACTTTCCCAGACTACTTGATTGTGTTGGTATCTGTGTGTGAAACATCTACTCATAATAAACATTAGTTATAAAAACACTTGTCCACAAATAATCCATCTTCAAAGGTAAATATTGAGACCATAAGTACTTTCTTTTCTATTCTACCCTTCCCCATATTTTGGAAGCTTCTCAGAGTGAAACTTTTTGAAGGAGATAATTTCAAGTCAACCATTAACATGCCTTCATGTTACCCTCAAGGAGATAATTTCAAGTCACCCATTAAGGTATTAGAATGAAATTTAAGGAGTATCATAGTAGATACCTTGACATGGAACTTACCCATCATTATTGTGGTGTAGAAAGGATTTAATGAGTAAATAGGTTTTTCAATTAAAGAAGGTAGTTAACTATACATTGATTTTTGTGTGTAAGTTCTTCTCTAGATCTTATTGAGTGGGTAAATGTGTTGTAATTCCAAGATTTAATGTGAATCCCATCAAAATTTCAGACCTCATAATATCATCAAGAGATAGTTGAACAAGGAAAACCCATCATTGTATCATTTTGTATTAAACAAGAATTGCACTCAAGAGCTTCACCATACCTTCAAGGAAATATAATGCCCTTAAAAAGAATATACTAGGAGATAATTCAAAGGGCATTATCATACACTAAATGAAATATTGAAAGTATCTCCTAGGAGAAAACTTCAAAATGCACACGAGTGGAATTTTCCTTGACCTTGAAGTAATTATTGGGTGATAACTTAAAGGACCTTTTTGGGACTTAGTTTTTTTTAAGGAAATGTATTCAGGATTTTGTTTTTGGACATTTTGATTGGGCCCTATTATTAGATTTTTGTATTTGCATTTTTGGTTTGAACATTTTATCTAATGTATTTTGGTCTTTAGAATTTTTATTTGGGACTTTTGGTCTTTCTACTTTTTTGTTTAGAGTTTTTGTATCATACATTTTATGCAAATAAATGTTCTAAATGACTTGTCTTTTATCGATGATTTTGTTCTTCAGGTTTTTTATATCAGCCTTTATTTTCAAAATTATTATTCAAATATTTTTAAGGCTTTGTCACAACACAAAACCCAACTCTTAATTTTTTACTAACAAAAGCCTTCGATACTTGGCAAATAAATCAAAATACTTCTTGATACTTGCTAAAGATACTTGCCAACTAAACTAACTGTATGTGAACTATGCATAAACTATAAAACATGTGAATGTTGGGAATTTATAATGAAATAGAATTGAATTTTGAAGGATATATACATGATGTTCAGTCATTGATGTCTTCATTATTTTCAAATGAATTTGAACTTGACTAATATCCTATATAAGAAAAGCCCTAGCTACCTATGAGACTATTACAAGTAAATAAGTGACCAAAAAAATGAGATTTTTTCATAGATCACATAAATAAACTACAAGTAATGCACATAATTATAATGGCATCTTCATCTAAGTCATTCAAGGGAGGACTTATTCCATCACCATTTTCTATCAAGGACTCAACTAAATTCAAGGACACAGTTTATGATGCCACCATTTTGACAATAGGTATAGGAACAACTCTAGATTATGCGATGTCAATTCTATTAAAATGTTTTCACTAGATGTAAATATATCTCCCATGAAGTGATTATTCATCACAAACTTGATATAACTTAAGTGATATGGATTTCATTCATCTACGGCCAAGACCAAGGTGATGCCATGCATTGACCTCCTTAGAGACTTATTTTTCACATGCAAGGTTAAATATGATGTTTTTATACACCACATGCATAACCAAATGGTTGTGTTGTGCATATCCAAAGAATATTTTTAGAAGTAATTGTCATTACTATCACTAGATAATTATTTTGACAAATATAGGCTAGTTTCATGGAATCATGATAATACTATGGAAAAGGTGTTGAATTCATGGATTCTCTGCAAAGAAACCATGAGATACAAAGGTAAGAATCCCAGTCTAATCAATAATTTTATGATGGAAGTATAAATTTGAATAACACCTTGGGTGAAATTATAAGCTACAAGCTAAGAGAATAGATCATTTATAAGGACAAGCTAGCAAATCTTGACCTTGACTAAATCATTGACTAGTGAAACTATGATCTAGCTAGTCACAGCCTCTTTAAAAACCACCACTATATTCTCATTTCTTTGTTTTCCCTATACTTTGGGTCTTGTTTGTACAGTTTCCCTTTGTGATTTTAACTATGTGTTCATTTTTAGATCCTCTTGATCTATTTTTTGTTAGTCTACCATGTTTCATTGGGCCTTCAATAATGTTTGATAAAATTGCTAAGTCTTAACTTTATAACCTAATGGTTTGGCACCTGTCTTATGTTCTAGTGTTTCTTGAACACTCATGGGGGGTATGCATCCCTAGCTAAGAGCCATTGTTAGTGCCCAAAATTTCACTAAAGCAATTGCACCCTTGTCAAGTGTAAATGCCTAAGTCCTTAGCCCAAGTTTCATCTCCAAGTGCTCCTTTGAAAGGTTAAGTTCATATGAAAATTGGCTAAGTCTTAATCTAGTCTTTGCTTGGTGAATGTGTCTTTTACTTAGACTTTTTAAAGATGTTTTCATGAACATAACATCCAATGGAAATAGGTCTTTGAGCTTTTTATCTCAGTTAAAAGGTTTGAAGACTTATTTTCATTAGATATTTTATTTGCTATAAAAATTCCAAAAGAATTCAATGTCTTGGCCAAATGCTATTTATATTAGGTTAAGTGTTTTGTTAAAAATCCAAAGGGTCATTTATTTCAGATATTTTGTCTATGGTAAAATGTCCAAATGGCACTTTTCCTTTAGGTATTTTACCGTGGGCAAAATATCTAAAAGAAAGGTGACAATAAGTACAAAGGTTTGATTTCTTTGACAAAAGAGCTAAGTCTAATTTATTTAATAAAAGTTTAAGTTCCATTTGTTTCAAACTTTTTGTTCATAGCAAACATTTGGAAGGGCACTTTCCCTTCAAGTAGTTTTCCCACATCAAAAAAGAAAAAAAGAAAAGTCTAAATTCTTTCAGAAAAAATGTAGTCATTTTTTTTGGACATTTTATCCTTGATAAAATGTTTGAGGGGCACTTTCCCTCTCGGTATTTTTACCATACAAAAATCTTAATAAAAATTCTTTTCTTTAGAAAAAGTCTAAGCTCAATTTCTTCAAAGAAAATACCAAGTTCAATTTCTTTATAAAATTATTTCTAACAAAATGTCCAAAACAATTCTCCCAAAGACAAAAGGGTTGATGAAAGCATGAATACCTTCAATGTATCTCCTAGGAGATACCTTTCAAACATGCACAAGATTGGATTTCCCATTCAAAGTATCTCCTAGGAGACACCTTTCAAATAGGCACAAGAATGTATTTCTCCAAATAACAAGTGAAATTTTTCTTTACACATAAGGCACTATAGTAGTTGTATAAACAAGTGGTCAATAAGTGTAATATCCTATTTTGGCACTATTTGGTGATATTTTGAAGGCCCTTATAATACCTTCAAGGTATCTCCTAGGACATACCTTTAAAACATGAAAAAGAGTGGATTTTCCATTTAAGGTATCTCCTAATAGATACCTTTCAAATAGGCACAAGAGTGAATTTATCCTTTAAGGAACAAGTGGAATTTTACTTTACATGGAAGGCACTACTAGGTGATATTTTGAAGAAAACTGTAATACCTTCAATGTATCTCCTAAGAGATACCTTTCAAACATGCAAAAGAGTTAATTTGCCCTTCAAGGTATATCCTAAGAGATACCTTTCAAATAGGTATAAGAGTGGATTTCTCCTTCAAAGAACAAGTGGAATTTATTTTACATGGAAGGCAGTACTAGGTGATATTTTGAAGGTCCCTATAATACCTTTAGTTTATCTCCTAGGATATACCTTTCAAACATGCACAAGAGTGTATTTACCCTTTGAGGTATCTCCTAGGAGATACATTTCAAACATGGACAAGAGTGGATTTTTCCTTCAAGGAATAATTATAATTTTTCTTACATGGAAGGAACTATTGGGTAATATTTTGAATCCCCTTGTAATACCTTCAAGGTATCTCATAGTATATACCTTTAAAACATGCATAAGAGTGGATTTCCCCTTCAAGGTATCTCTTAAGAGATACCTTTCAAATAGGGACAAGAGTGGATTTATCCTTCAAGGAACAAGTCAAATTTTCTTTTACATAAAAGGCACTACTGAGTGATATTTTTAAGGATATTGTAATACCTTCAAGTTATCTCTTAGGAGATACCTTTCAAATAGAGATAAGAGTGGATTTCTCCTTCAAGAAACAAGTTAAATTTTTATTTACATAGAAGGCAATGTTGGGTGATATTCTAAAGGCCCCTGTAGTACCTTCAATGTATCTCCTAGGAGATACCTTTCAAACATAGAAAAGAGTGTATTTCCCCTTCAAGGTATCTCCTAGGACATATATTTTAAATATACACAAGAGTGGATTTCCCCTTCAAGGTATCTCCTAGGAGATATATTTTAAACATGCACAAGAGTGGATTTCTCCTTCAAATAAAAAGTGGAACTTTCCTTTACATAAAAGGCACTACTAGGTGATATTTTAAATGCCTTTTTAATACCTTAAAGGTATCTCTTAAGAGATACCTTTCAAACATGCATAAGATTGTATTTTATCTTCAAGGTATCTCTTAGGAGATACCTTTCAAATAGGCTTAAGAGTGGATTTTTCCTTCAAGGAACAAGTGGAATTTCCTTTACATGAAATGCACTACTAGGTAAAACTTTTAAGTCCCCTATAATACCTTTAATGTATCTCCTAGGATATACCTTTTAAACATACACAAGAGTGGATTTCCACTTCAAGGTATCTCTTAGGAGATACATTTCAAATAGGGACAAGAGTGGATTTTTATTTCAAAGAACAAGTGAAATTTTCCTTTACATGGAAGGGACTACTGGGTGAAATTTTTAAGGCCCTTGTAATACCTTCAAGATATCTCATAGGAGATACCTTTCAAACATTCACAAGAGTGGATTTCCCATTCAAGATATCTTCTAGGAGATACCTTTCAAATTGGCACAAGAGTGGATTTCTCCTTCAATGAACAAGTGGAATTTTTCTTTACACTAAAGGCACTACCAGGTGATATTTTGAAGGCCCTTGAAATACCTTCAAGGTATCTCCTAGGAAATACCTTTCAAACATGCACAAGAGTGGATTTTCACTTCAAAGTATCTCTTAGGAGATACCTTCAAATAGGCACAAGATTGGATTTCCCCTTAAAGGTATTAGAATTAAAAGACACCACCTGAGAGATCACTATGTATTGAGGGTCACCACATGGTGAGAAACATATGAGTCATACTAAAAAAATACATTATGAGAATCTTTGAGGTAATTAAAAGGTGCCATGTGTCCAAATTTTGAGCCAATTAGGTAGTTTAGTCATATTCATGCCATGTGAACACTTATCTATATCTGAGGTGGAATCCATGTGTTGAAAGGTGTCTATATTTAACTTTAAAGATAAAATTGATGGAAAATCACATTCAAATTAAATAAAAATTGAATTATGGTTCAATTAATTGTAAAATCAATAGTTTAAAGTTTGAAAATCTTGCCATTAATATAGCATGAAACAAGATCACCATTAGCATTGCATTAATCAAGCTTGCCAAAAAGGACTTTTGTGCATTCATCCTACATGAAGACAATATATGATCTCATCAATAAAAATTCAAAATCCATTGCTAAAGTAGGAATGTTTGGAACTTCCAAGTCAAAATAGGTCTCCCTTTTTTATTCTATAATACAAACACAATGTTTTGAGACACCAATTTTAATACCATTGCATTAGCCACGAATGACAAACACTATAATGAATTATTCTACCATGTGGAAATTTTTCCTCCTAAAACATATACCTTCTAAGGGCTAACTCCATATTATCTATTTCCTCCATCGACAGAGCCCCCAAGTGGTTCTTTAGATAAGACATGGATTGAGCAATTGCAATTGGTCACAAATATATACAAATATCAACATATATATAAAGTTATTTATTTATATATATAAGGTGATAAATATATATAAGGATTTTGTAATAAATTAGAAGGATTTATTTATGGATTAATAAAATCATCTTGTGCCCTTTATTGATGATAAGGGTAAGGCACCCTTGATTGAATAAGATATATCTTATCCACATTCTGTCAATGAATAAAAATAATTCTAACATGGCATGGCTTTATCATGCCATGAGGAAATAATCAAACTATAAAAAATAGAGTTAGATTTTCTCCATTCAACTTTGAAAGATAAGGACTCGATGATTTATAATTTAAAACAAAGGTGGGAAAAATTTGTTACTCGAGTTAGTGAACAAGAAATAATTATTCAAGGAATACAATTTGAATAGACTAGGGTCCACAATGTAATGTTTTCACAAACCGAAGAATTGAGTAAATTATAGAATTATCTTGTTATCAAGGAAACTCAAATTATTGATTTTCAAAATGACAATGTTGATAAGCATAATTTGATTAATAATATAAGAGAAAGTATTTCTGATGGAAATATAATGCTTGCCTAACATACTAATATAATAATATAGCTCACCACTTAGAATTTTGAGTTACAAGCCTCTATTCAGGCCATGCAAAGAGAAATATGAGAGATTGTAGTTCAAACAAAGGGTCCAAAAAGATTTTTTTCCCTCTTTCTCTATTCCATTACATGAAATAATCTCTATCTCATATATTAGCTAGAAGAAAATTTAAAAATTGAAGGATAAAAATGCCAAAGTTAAGGAGGAATCCTAGAATCGATTGGCATAATCTCAACTACAATTACAGAAAGCACTAACTTCTATCTAACACATTTGTGGTATTTTTGAAAAACTATTAGCATGCAGGTAACCTTAATTAGTTTAAGTTCTTTTATTACATGATCAATTTTATAAATGGTAGATTCAGTTAATTTCCTTTGGTTTTTCGCATATCATTGAATATGAGCATGTATTTATGGACTTTTTTTAAAGAGCACTGAAGAAAGGTAAGATGCCATTTTAGAGTTCTATACTTTTAATTTGTTGTTATGATATCAGTCTGGTTTTCTGATAAATATTTTTGTTAGAGAGATACAATTATGTGTCTTTCTCTCCACTCTAAGGAATCAAATGGCATGAAAATAGGCCAATAATAGATTTATATAATTACAAATCACCACTAAGTTATGCATGAGACCATAATTTCCAAAAGCAAAGAAACTTATTTCTTATTTTCAACCACTATATCATATGCATATGAAGAACAAGTATCATGAACTATTGAGATATAATATTGATAATTTTATTGCTTTTCTAAACCACCATTATGGAAATGGTTTCAATACAAGCCTTTCTAGGTGAGAGACATTACCTATTGAGTTTAATCATATGGAAGTCCTCAGCCCCACCAATATAAAATGGAGTCTAAAAAGAGCCAAAGTATTTTGTCAAACAATCACTCGGCACTTACAGGAAAGATGTTCAGATGTCTAGATTGGGATGAATTTTAGGCATACTATCATTTTGTGTCCTCTATCTCCATGGTAGTGTTTGAATTCTCAAATAGAAGTTGAATTTGAAGTCTAGGTGAATATAGTTATTAGAGATCTTGGATTCTTGCCAAGGGGGCACTATGACTAGTACCATCATTTTGAAGTTTATGATCTAAGTTAGAGGTTTGAATTGGGAAATTTGGATTAAATATTAGTCATCCAAATTCTTTACTAGAGGACTTGTAAATGGTAAAGTGTGGGGGAGAAATGATGAACATTTCATATAGCTCATCATAGTTATATAAATTTTCCATAAAGTGTTGTGTTTGGTTATATATTGTATTACATTTAATAGTTAAAGTTTGATCTAAGTAGGATATGAATACAATTTATTCTTTGTTTGTATGTAATCTATTGCTAATTATTTACCTTATTATTATGTCTAATTTGGATTAATAACATAGTTTTGAGTTAAAAAAACACATCCCATGGATGGGGTAATTTTGGTTAGAGGAACACATCTAAAGATGAGGTAATTTTGAGTACAAAAAAACATCCCAATGATGGGATAATTTTGAGAAGGCAACACATAGTTTTTACAATTCTTTCAGCTACCAATTTTAGGATTTGACAAGCGAGCTCCAAATATTGATTACTCTGAAGACACTCCAAAGATGCTCTAGAATTACTCTAAAGATGCTCTGGGTTTACTTCAAATAAATACATAGGATGCTCTAAAGAAGTCTTGGAATTCTCCAAAGACCTATATAAGGTGATCAGAATCCTTATACTAGATGATCCAAAGATATCTAGATCCGCTCTGAAGAATATAAAAATTATGTGGAATACATGTTGTTGAGAGGAATTAGGAACATTTTACTAAAAAAATTGTTTGAAAAAATAAAAAAACTATTGGATGCAAATGATATTTGGCAACCAAAAAAAAGGAGCAACCATACAAATATTTAGCCCGTACTACTTCCTATCCCTCAAAAACTTATCCCTAAACAATAGTTACTCATTTTTTTAAGATGTAAACATTTTATAAATAATTTTTTAATATATAATGATGCATGGGACACCTCTATCCAAGAATATCAAATCATGAGGGAAAAGTTCTCCACCCCAAATAGTAATGTTAAGTGTTATTCAGTCATTCATTAAAGTTCATTACACGACATGATGAAAAAGTTTGCCACCCCAAAAAATGACTTTTCAACTTAGTCTAAAATAGAAACAATTTGTAGTATCCCAAACAAAGCCAATGGATGAATGATGCAAGGAGATAGAGATAGGGTGGAACCATTGAAACCCTCTTACATCACAACACTTTTTTACTATGATTATTTTCTTATAATTAATAAGAATTATCTTCTTTCCCCTCACATTCACTATTAAGGTCCCTATTGAATACAAGTAAGCACTAAATAATCAAAATCTCTATTATTTCATTATCTTAACCATTTCATTATTTGCTTACAGTTAATAAAAAATGTCTTCCTTCCCCTCACATTCACCATTTGGGTCCATGTTGAGTACAAGTAAGTGCTAAATAATACTAATCTCTACCATTTTATTATCTTAGTCATTTCATTATTTGCTTATAGTTAATAAAAAATGTTTGTTTTCCCCTCACATTCACCATTTGGGTCCCTATTGAATAGAAGTAAGCACTAAACAATCCTAATCTCCACCACTTCATTATATCAACCATTTCATTATTTTTTTATAGTTAATAATAAATGTATGCTTTCCCCTCACATTCACCATTTAGGTCCCTATTGAATATAAGTGTTAAACAATCCTAATCTTTTCCATTTCATTATCTTCGCCATTTCATTATTTACTTATAGCTAATAAAAAAATGTTTGCTTTCCTCTTACATTCACCATTTAGGTCCCTATTGAATACAAGTAAGCACTAAATAATACTAATCTCTGCCATTTCATTACCTCAGCCATTTCATTATTTGCCTACAGCTAATATAAAATGTCTTTCTTCCCCTCACATTCACCATTTAGGTCCCTCTTGAATATAAGCGCTAAAAAATCCTAATCTCTACCATTTCATTATCTCAACCATTTCATTATTTGCTTACACTTAATAAAAAATGTCTATTTTCCCTTCACATTCACCATTTGGGTCCTTATTAAATACAATTAAGCATTAAACAATCCTAATCTCTGTCATTTCATTATCTCAGCCATTTTATGATTTGCTTACAATTAATAAAAAAATGTATGGTTTTCCCTCACATTCACCACTTGGGTCCCTATTGAATACAAGTAAGCACTAAACAATCCTAATCTCTGCCATTTCATTATTTTAGCCATTTCATAACAAAAATATAGGTCTATCCAAATCTCAGTGATTTCATAACTTAAATCAATAAACAATGAATAAAGGGTCATGTCAAACCAAAAAAAAAACACGTTTTAGATACAATAAAATAATACATTACATAGATTAAATACCTAACATGAAGCACCTATAGAAATAACAATGAAAAATGGAGTTAATGATTCCACCACTAATGCCACAGTTAACCTAACAATTAATAAAATAATGTTTTTCAACCTTCAAAAGGGATAGAGAAAATTAAGAGAAACTAATGGAAAGATAAAAAGATAAACTTAACCTGAATTTTAAATCTTGTGGTAATTTTTAATTCTATAATAATTTAAAATTTTATATAAAAATTTATAACATATTTAAAAACTATTTAAAATATATATTTATATATTTAAACATATTAAAAATTTAAATAATGTATATTATTTAATAAAAACATTTAAATATTTAAACATAAATAAAAATAAATAATATATTCATATAGTTTTTTAGTATAAAAATATTTACAAATTTTTACTATTTATTATAATTATTCTAATTAAAAAAGTTATTTATATTTGTTCATTAAATTACATGATTAAATTGTCTAATAGGGATTTGACTCCTTAATTTTTAGCCCCCATATAATTATTTTGAGATAATTTAATTTACAAATTCAAACACTTGTGAGAGCAAGTCACCTTTCTTGAATTAACAAACTAATATTTGAAGATGAATTCGACCCCAAAATGGTAATTAAAATACGTGATGCAAAATCCTACCTAGTAACTCAGAGACATGGACTTGGGAAAGGATTTTATGAGGTTATATAAATTATGGTTATGTGAGGGCATAATTAGTTTACACCATACCAATCTATAAATATTAAATTTTCATTCATGACAACAAGTCATATGATATCTCAATACATAATCAAGGTTAAACATTTCAGACAACACAAGTACTTCAACTTTGAAGCCCAATATTGGGGTCAAAAATATGTGTGTAAACCACATCCATGTAAAATCAATTAAATTTAAATAATGAACTATAAGTCAAGTAACTTTAATCATTTTGAAAAAAAAATTCAATACAAGTATCGCAAAAACTTCATTTATCAAGATTATATAAATTATATTACGAATGAAACAAAAGATTTAATTATATCTCTTAGGAAGATTTTCAAGGGCATTTTGATCATTAACTAATACATACCAAGATGTATTCATATAAATTTTCTTTCTCCATTTAATGTCACTAATATTATTATTAATCAACATTAATTTTGCTTATCTAATTTATCCCCTTTCATCCCACTAATTTATCGCCCCTTTCTAATTATTTATCTAATGCTCCCCTTCATTATTTTCCATATACTAATATTATTCATCCCCAAAAATCAATTAATTAATATCCTAAATCCCCATTATATTATCTTAATTCCCACTTAGCTATTATTTGGGAATTTTAAATTCTCATGGTCCACCTAGCCACCTACACTAGTTTATTCTTAGGCTCTCCTACACCCCTAGTCTCTAATCACCCACCTAATCCTTATCTAATACCCTACCTATTCCTAATTGGTCCCTAATAGGATAATATAATTCTATAATTCTATAATCCTCTCTATTCTCACCCCTCCACTCTAGAAGCCTCTAAATCTAGAGGCTTCCAAGAATAATCCCCAACCCTTGATCTTCCCAAGCCAACTTTGAATCTAAACCATTGATCCTTCCCTCTTATTTCTATTTAAACAACTCCATTCCTCCATTTGAAATAACTACAAATCATCTAGCAAATCCATGTACAACTATTAAAGTAATCAAGTCTAGTCGCTATGCCAATCTAATCCATCATCAATAGTCCATGATCATACCAACATAATGTCAAAATTTTGATTCTAAAATATTCAATCCAATCCTCTTATTTTCATATTTTAATTAATCATATTTTAAATAATTTATCTTTAGGATTATAATGTTTATTTTAATTGTGAATTCATCTATCACATTTATTTATAATGGCTCTAGATCTTACTTAGGTAGTTTGATGTTTGAGTAGATTTAGATTATTACAAAGTGGTACATCCCAAGATGATCAATTCCATTTTTAACTACCTTAGAACACTTACTATATATAGTATTTTTATATATAAAATTTCCATTTATAGATTGTATCTAAATGTATATTTGTGTGATTTAGGAAATTTCATTCCAATAAAATAACAACATACTCATTTGGGAAGCTTTTCAACTAGGGCATTTTTATGATTAACTGGTACATCTCAAGATGATCAATTCCATTTTTAGCTACTGACTCATTTCAAAAGCATTTCTAAGGCATTTTTATGACTGATTGGTCCATTATATGATGACCAAGATCATTTACAACTATCACAAGAACACTTTCTATTTATATATAGTATGTCTATAAATAGATTTCCATATATTATTATATACTAAACTTGAATCATTTTTTAGATGTCTTTATAGCTTAAAATTTATATTTGAGACAAAATCTTGTAAATCAAGGTAAAGGAACCAAGGTAGGGTTTTTTCACAATCCTCATTACAAATTATTAAAGCACTGGAGGAAAAAAATTCTCTCATTGAGAAGAACACTTAAAAGGAATCCAAATTATGTGCTTGATTAAAAATATGTCATGCATAACTCTCTTGAATTAGAGGTATCATTTCATCCCTTAAAGCCACACTATATGGCATTGAAACTTTTGACTTATGAAAAATAATTGGGTGACCCTGAGCATCATCGAGGTATGAAACTCATTGTATTAAACAAGCTAGTAAAGTTTGGGGATACTACATTAGCTTCATCCAATACATGAAAATTTAAGATCAATCAATCTTATAATGTTAATCTGAATGAACCAATATGTGATACTAATCAAATAGTGAACATGATGGTGTCATAGAGAGCTATATTACAAAATGCATCTCAAAAAAAAACACTAGATTCACAAAGTCTTTGGTGCTTCTTATTATGAAGTTGGCTAAGTGTCAACTCATATCAAACTCTCCATACACTTGTAATCAACCCTTGAGCATATTTTCTCAATCCCCAACTTATACAAGTCCCAAAAAATTACACTTAATGGATCTCCTACCATGGGTTTTAAATCACATCTAGAAGATCATCAAAATTAGAAAATGTTCAATAATCTGCTATAAGACCTAGTACAATGAAAATTATAGAAGTTCAAATATGGAAATAGAAGTAAAATTATCATCAAAAACTTTAAAACCAATGGTAATGATTTTTAAATAATAGTTTCTTTCATAATAAGTGGATTTTCATCTAATTTTTTTTTAAGATGTAACATTATTAATTATTAGGAGAAATAAGTGGACCTGGTGGTATAATAGTAGGCATACACATTAGAATAGATGGTGTCTTTCAAACATATATGTCCACTTCAAATTTTTATCATATTTCTAAACTTGAAATTCTTCTTGGTCACTTCTAATTTTTTAGTGCCATTGTAACAAAAGTAATTTCTCTATTGCAATCACCAAGATAAAAGTTGATCTCCCAAAATTGAGCTCCTTATCTAGTGAATATAGATGCCCTCTGATCAAAACCATGTGAATTGGAATTTTGACATAGAGATCATGCTAATGATTTAGAAATAATAGTATCTTGCATAATAAGTGGAGTTTCATCCACACTTTGAAGATGTAACAAAATCAAATTGTCTGATAGGGATTTGACCCCTTAATTTTTAGCCTCCCAAATAAGGAATACTTTTGAGATAATTTAATTCACCAATTCAAATACCTATGAGGGAGAATCACATTTCTTGAACTTACAAACTAATATTTGGAGACTAATTCAACCCAAAAATGGTAATTAAAATAAGTGACACAAAATCATACCTAGTAACTCAAAGACCTCTTAGGAAAAAATTTTGTGTGCTTATCTAAATTATGGTTATGTAAGGGTATAAATAGTCTACCTCTGAACACTTACTATATATAGTATTTCTATATATATACTTTCCATTTATATATTGTATCTAAATGTATATTTGTATAATTTATGGAATTACATTCCAATAAAATAACAACAGACCCATCGCAATAAATTACACTTGATGGGTCTTCTACCATGGGTTTTGGATCACATCTAGGGGATCATCATAATTAAAAAATGTTCAATAATCCACTACAATACCATAGTACAATTAAAATTATAGAAGTTCAAATATGAAAATAGAAGTAAAATTATCATCATGTAACTTTTGAACCAATGGTAATGATTTAAAAATAATTATTAGGCTCTTGCATAGTAAGTGGAGTTTCATCCATATTTTTTGAACATGTAACATTATTAATTATTAGGATAAATAAGTGGTGATGGTATAATAAAAGGCATACACATTAGAATAGATGGTTTCTTTTGAACATATACATCCACTTTAATTTTTTATCATATTTCTAAACCCAAAATTATTCTTGGTCACTTCTAATTTTCTTAGCACCATTGTAATAAAAGCAATTTTTCCATTGCAATCACCAAGACAAACTCTGATCACCCACAACTATGATCTTTATCTAATGAATATAGATGTCCTCTGATTAAAATCAATGGAGTTGTAATTTTGATGTAGTGATTGTGCTAAGAGGCTATCTCTTTACATGAAGAATGCAAGCCATCATAGACTAAAACATTGAATGGTTATTCAGATCTCGATAGGTTTGCACCTACAATTATTTTAGATGAAATTATTTTGGCATTGTCATGGATTTGGAGTAACTAGTAGGTTTAACTCAGGATTTACACTTTTTCTCTTCACATAACCCCTCTTACCTCCCCCCCCCACACAGAAATTATATTAGTTATTAAATAAATATAATTGATATATAATATATATCATAATATTTTTATATATTAAACTAATTAATTATATATTAATATCATATATAAATTATATATTTTGTAAAATATATTTTAATATTAATCAATATATTATATCATATAATATATATGTTAATATAGGTTATAAATCAATATAATATATTATATATTTCAATACATCTATATATTGTTAACAATACAAAAATAATATTATATTTTTAATAAAATTAAATTATTTTTTATGCCTTTAACGCAATGTATAATTCCATGTAACATGAAAATGGACAATTTTTTTTGCTTTATTTAATATTATGGGGTAAAAAATGTGATCACCTGTACAGATTTAAAAATATGTGATGCTTCACCATGTGTGCAGTAGATGAGGTAGATTACTTTGAAGAGTAAATATATCAAAAATTAATAACATTTGGTATGCAATGGGAATTAAATTAAAAGTTCTAATCATATATTAGGAAGGTTAAATCATGTATCATGAAGTATAAAATTTGGTGTTATAGATGACACTTGGCATGAGACATGGGGTAGTAAAGTAGATAGCCAATCGATTAATTCCAAGTAAGGTGAGTGATTAATTTTCCAAATGCCTTAGTTGATGAATAAAATATATTAAATTTGATGTTACAGATGACATTTGGCATGAGATAGTTGGCAATAAAGTAGATGGATAGTCAATTTTATATCCCTTTGAACATGGTTATAAAAAGTCTACAAACTGTTAAATTACATATAAATTATACAAAAGAATTGAGTCTATTCTACTTTACAAAATAACCAAATTTTAATTAACCATCAGGTCTTTTGAGCTTCAATTTAAATTAGTGATACACAATTCTTCTGTTGAAAAAATTCAAATTAAGTTAAAGCACCAATGATTATCTATCCCAGTGAGTTTATTTCTCCACTCAAATATTTTGGTTTATTTCTCCATTTTATTAAGACTATAATGATTTCTTACTAACTTCAATTTTGAAGTCTGATTGTGAGATGTGTTTCTTGATGTTTCTGATTGTAGGTGCTACAAAGTGAGCTAGAGATGTGTTGGCAATTTTTTGTAATGTATAGTTACTAAGATGCATGTATTCATGCATTATGGCCAAATAGAAAATCTTATGAAATATAGGAAGTATCTATGCTAAGAATAGTGAATTATGATCAAGAAATAATCTAATAACTAACCTAAAATGGATATTTATAATGAGAATTAAGCTAAAGTGTGATTGAAAAAAAGTAAAAGGAAGGGTAGGGTAGAAAGAAATATTACTTATCTTCATTCCAACCATTATGACAAAGTTTAGATTTCATATATACATGCACTTAACCAATTTTTAATATGAATTATCATAAGCTCAAATCCTATTACATCTCAGGCAAGCTTTTAAGGAAGGTGAAAACAATGCAAATAAGAAACTGGTTCAATTTAAAGATTTACCCTGTATGCAAACAACATTTGCTAAAATGAAAGAAGAGTAAGAAATCAAAATAAACATAAGAAATGTTAGTCAATATATCATTGACACAAGTTAACAAGTCTGTAATTAAAGGTGCACATGAATAATTCATAAGAAACATTCAAATCTATAAATCAAAACAAACCAGTGAAAGAGAAGATATAATAATAATGAACATAAGAAAATACTAGAAAATATTTGCATAATTCCTTGCTTATATTAATTAATAGAAGTTTAAAAAGTAATTTTTTATCTAAAATGTCCCCCTCTTTACAATTGATAATGCTCCTTTTATAAGATGCAAGAAAGCATGTCAATCATTCCTAACCAATTAAAAAAGTGCAGGTGTAGGGACAATTATCCTTTCCACAAATGTTCTAGAAATACACTAGACTTTCCCAATGCGCTGATCTATAAGTAGTGTGTACATGCATTTATAAATAAAATATTCTAATTTTAAAATGGATAGGATTTATTTATAGGAGAAATATTTTGACTTTGAGAGCCCTCTAGCTGATGAAGTGCTTTGTTACTACTATAGGGTCTTCATTGCTTTCTGATGTTGCCAAATACATACACTATTATATCTCTAAGATTATCGGGGATATAGGAGAGATCCCCCATCATTTTTTCACTTTTATACTACTTTTTAATGGACTTTATCTCAACCTATCTTTACATAGGTCAAAATTTATCTCCCTTTGGGTCAATCATAATGCACATAGGGTTTGGTTAAGGTCCATGACTTACCAGGGAGTTCTTGTAGATTATAACAGTGCTCCAATGGTGGTCATAGGCTCAAACATCATGAGATTAGATACCTACCTTTACATCACTAGGTCTATAAGGACATTTATTTGGAACATTGTGCTCATGTGGCTTTGATGTGGCATTTCCATGATGTCCCCATGGCAATCTAATCATCATTGTTCAAAATATGACCATTACCCTTGAGTTTGGATCAAAGTAATTATCTTAAAATTGATATCCACATACCCATTATTTGACATCAACATGAATTTGTTTGATTGACACATGACTATCAATTTTAAAATCATCTTCAAAACTCTTTTCCATGTTAAAATTAGCATCCACATGCCCATCATTTGATGTTGGTGTGAACATCTTTGACAGGCACATAATTGTCAATTTTAAACACATATTTAAAACTCTATGCTATGTTAAAATTGACATCCTCACAATCATCATTTGACATCCACGTGAATGCCTTTGATGGGTTTATGACATCAATTTTAAACATGTGATATGGGCTCTTTGTTGTCTTAAAATTGACATCTTCATGACCATCATTTGACATCCATGTGAATGTCATTGATTGGCACATGAGAATAATTTTAAATATGTACATAGGGTTATCTATTGATCTTATCACTTGTCATTCTTTAGTTTTTCCTATTTCATATGTGTCACATGGTTACTATTTAGTGCTTATGTTCTCTTTGTACTAGGCTCTCATATATCATTTGATCTCTGTACTAGGCTCTTGGGATGGTGACACTTGTCACTCCCATGGATCCCCATATAAAATTTATCAATTCAAAATTACATGCATCATTTGATAAACTATGTCAGCTCATGTGGACCATAGATATCAGTAACCTACTTGGGATTTAACTCTTTGGTCATAGTTTAACTTTTCAATACTTGTCACACTATATTAGATCCATCTCATAGGAGCAAATGAATGTCATTGAATCAAGATCCAAGGGATGTATCACCATTATCTACTCAAAATTATTTTCTAAAAAGGTGATACTTGTCACCCTCTCACTCATCCTAGGCTCTGTTGAAGTTTTGACTCAGCTCACGTCGTTTGATCAATCTCGCATGAGTGAATGCAGATCATAGATCTTGCAAACAAGAACAAAAGATAAGATTGAGAGCATATATAAATGACTTAGACTAAAATATTAAAGTTAATTTATAAAAATATTAAATGGAACCCCATGAATTAAAATGGAACAAGGCATAAAGACTATGGACCAAGGTTTAAAACCTAAAACAAAAGGACTCTAAGAATAACAAAGACATATTGTAAAGTCTTAGCCTAAGGTTTTAATCATTTTAATAAAAATGATAACCCTTAATATAAGAATTTAGGATAAGCCTTATAACAAAGGGATCATGTGACTATTTATACCAATTTAGGATTTTTATCTTAAGGTTTGGTTGTGTTGAAAAACATGAACAAGCCTTAGGATAAAAATTAAACTATGTCCATGACTCAAGATTAATTGGGTTCATGTTTAAGATATGTCTAATTTTTAACCTAGGTCACCTTTTAAATTAATTTTTTTGAGCAATGTATATTTCACAAATTTTTAAATAATGTAGGACTGTAAATTAGGAAAAATAATCCTACAATTTCTTAGTAGCACACCCTCAAAGATAATTAGCAATCCCCTAACATGGGACCCCTACCTTATTATAGGTAAATTTAATTAAATGATAAAATTTCAAATTAACATATGAGAATCTTATAGAGAGAGATTTAATTACTATAGTATGATAATGTCAAATTGTTAATGGTTAGTTTGAGAGACAAAAAATAAAAAAGAAAAAAAATCTAATTATTCAGTAATCAAAAAACTAATGTGCCACTTCTAATGTAATTCAAACATTTCCCAATCCACTACTACCACCATTCATTACTGAAAAGAATTTTTGGGACTAATGATGGATGGTTATGATATCCCATCTTCTAATAATAATGAGGTTCTTTCATATTTATTGAGGAAAATTTAATTCAAGTTTAATATCCTAAATGAATTTATTTATTAATTTTATTATTAAGATTTTTTAGGGAAAATAGAAAGGCTTTTGACAGGATAGGTTGGGTGCATATCATGTGACTAATCAATTTATAAGAATCTATAACAACTTTAGCTTGAGACAATCACCTCTATAATGAAGGATTTTTTAGAGATTGATAGTTTGCATGCACTTAAAGCACTTAGTAATATCCTAATGTAACATATGAACCAATTTTCCCATATTGATGGTTATGAGAGTGGACATGGAGATGGTCCAACTAACACTGCTAATTGATCACACTAATGTAAATCCTATGGTCCTCTATGAACTAGAAATTAAATTAAATGAGGAGAAGGATTTGAGGTAAAGCAATTATGGTTGTGTTTCTAATTGGATACATGATATGGTTTTGACCCCTATTGCAACAACCATGATGGCTAACTACATGGGACATGACCAAAGTTGGAAAGTCAAAAGAACTTAGAGCAAGCGTGGAAATGACAAGTGTTAAAACTATGGGTCATGAATTAAATATCAAGCATCTTCCCAAATATTGATAGTATATCGATGAGCATACACATTTTGATCAAAGGTACATAGATAAAAGGAAATAATCCATTAGATCAAGATCAAACAAAATGCATTTATCTTGGCAAGGAAGATCTAACAATGTGAGATGGTGGAATTTTCAACAAATCTAGAATAAATGTGGTGGTGATAAGTGTCACAATCATGAGGAGTATCACAAAATAGCCAATGGTGTTTAATCCCTTAGATTGATATCAATAACCCATATTGATCTGTGCAAGGAAATCTGATGATGTGAGGTGAAGAGGATTTTTTCAAAGGGCAACCACCACTTTTAAATATTGATGAGCTAGATGTCATGAAGAGACCATGATGACACCACATAAGCAAGACATGATAGATTTGAAGATTTTGTGGAATCACAAAAGGCAAAGGTATAAATTCTTGATCCAAACAAAATCTAAGGCATGAAACTCATAATTTGGACTCACTTCCACCATTAGAGCTCTGCATAAATATTCAAAAAATCCTTAGCAAGTAAGAAAGCCATAATTTAACCCTAAGATTATTATAATCAAGCTAAGGAGAGTTTGATTTTTACCTACAAAAGGATAATTCAATTTGGGATCTGAATTTCAATCTATTAGTGGTAAATTTGATGAAATTCACAGCCATGGTAGCTTAAAGAGGTGTTTCCAAGGAGTATGTGGAGGTTTACTTGATCTCAGATTACATTATATAATATATATTTTTATTATTTATTTTAAATAAATATTATATATTTTAACATTATATATATATATATATATATATCATTTTAATATATTAATTATATCACTTGCCTTCAATTTGACTTGACTACTCTAGAGGTACATTTGCATTCTGAAATAGGTAAGAGTCCCCAATGAATTTAAAATTCAAATTTACTTTGAAAAATAGGATCTATATAGTTTTCACATATTTTTAAGAGGAACAAAAACCACTAAACATGTCTGACTAGATATATTCCCATTCCTATATATTCTTAGTTTTTTTCTAAAAAACACCATAAAATGCTGACATATTAGAACATAGCAGGTTGTAAAGTGTCTAAAGTGTTGACCATATTTATTACTATCATTTATACAAATTCTTATGTTTAGGTATTTAATATTAATAGTGTTTAATATATATTTTTAATTTATCTAAAATGTGTGATTTATTTGTGTTGACTTGGCCCTTTATTCATTGTTTAGCACTTTATGTTATGAAATCACTAAGATTCAGATAGTCTACTTGGATTATTGTAATATTTTTGGCCCTGTTAGAATGTGCCTAGTTGTGATGTCAATGAGCCTTTTCCTAAAGGAGTGTGCACATGATTATTATTCAGGTAAATAGGGTTTTCAAATTTTAACACTAAAATTTTATAAAACAATACAATAAATATAATTTCAAATACTCTACCTGTACATACTTAAATAAATTTCTATTAAAAAATAATACATTTTTTAATAATGTGTGTTTAGCTCAGGGAATCCTTGGGTTGGCCTAGGCATTAGTGATCCCTATTGTAAATCCCAGTATAAAATTAAAAGAGGATAAAGGAGTCAAGTGGGTGTATAAGACAAAAATAGGTAAACTCCACCAGTTGTAATTCAATATGGGTAGACTCCTTGTTTACTTTAAATTCTATGGAAAATAGTCACACAATAATTACTTTGCACCTTTTTTATCATCTTCATCATCTAGTGAAAACTAACCAATTAGGTAGATTTAGCTAATAAACCATGTAGTTCAAATGTCCTTATAAATTAATGAGCATGAATAGTTACTCAAAATTCATCTCATTTATTCATAAAGTGGTGAGCCATTACAATCCAAAAAAAATGTTAACACCATCCATGATAATAGAAAACATAAGATAATATAATAGGTAGTCTCCCATAGCTTTATACTATGGCATTTACCAGAATAATTGACTATACCCCCACCTATAATTAGGATTTAAACATTTGTAGTTGGGTAAATGAAATATTTAATTGAGTAGCCAACTTACTATTGATGAATTTGTGTGTACTCCTAGAGTAAATAAATATATCTGACTTCTATTTCTTGAGGAAATTGACTAGACTAATATTTGGAGGAGTACTAATACCTAAAAGTGCATGATAGGAAATAGTAGGGTGAGAATATTCAAATTCATCCTCAGGTCCTTCCAGATTATTGATGTGTGTCTGTGTCAAGGATGTAATGCAAACAATAAAATAACATTTCTCATATTATAGAGATAATAAGAATACAATAGTG
Source organism: Torreya grandis (assembly GCA_037957365.1). Lineage (NCBI taxonomy): Eukaryota > Viridiplantae > Streptophyta > Pinopsida > Cupressales > Taxaceae > Torreya > Torreya grandis. The sequence goes on from JARHVA010004648.1 coordinate 657,866, forward strand.
ACACCATGGGGCTTTACTCCATTTTAATGGAGAGATTATGTGGTTATAACTTACCACCTTCTAGTCTACAAGCAAACCCTACTATAGGGACACCATGAATATGGTAGTGACATAATAGACCTAAATTTTTTATGATGTAAATTGCTTTGTATTTACCAATATAAGCCCAAACTCTTAAACAAACAAATGGATATACATAACAAGCATTAATCTAAATTTATTCATGTTAAGAAATTTAAAATGAGAGAGTAAGGTAGGGAAGAAAAAATGTTCCCTTGTAACAACTAAGACCAATAGATATCCTTTGATTTTTATTAGAAACATAAATAACACCTAGTTGAAATTAGACTACTCAGATTTGATTCATATTTAGACTAACATTAGAATGATCTAAGGCTATGAGATGCTTGTATCTAGACCAAACCTTTAGTTGTGAGGATAGCTCCTCTGAATATGTGAATTTAGGATCAATTAATAAACCTATTAGATTTTGTGATGAAAAGAGTAAAGAAGAAACTAAAATGATTCTTCAAATATAACAAGATCCTATGAACTTTGAAAATATGCAAGACCTTATTGATTCAATGTCTTGACTGTCAACATATTTTCTGAGTCCCTTAAGCAGTTATAGGTGAAGAATTTATGGAATGAAATATTCAACTAAGTTTCACTCCTTCAGGTCTTCTCCAAAGTCCACAACTTAATGCATTCCTTTTAGACTATTATCTTCTTCACATGTTCACCATTCTTTCATTATGGAAACAAACCTCTCCTATATAGACCATTATGCATGATGTGATGTCCTTTGCACAGAATGTGATAGGGTATAAATATGCTTTGGGAGTTCTAACAATACACAAATTACCCATGAGTTGATCTATGTAATATGATCTCTTAAAAATCTCATTACCCTACTTGAAAGTTTATACCCTTGAAGTCTCCACTAAGAATGGTTCACCAAGTTTAATGTAGTAGTGCTCTTAAAGCTAGTTGTAGATGTAAATTTGTGTATTTTTAGTCCTATTTTAAACTCACATGTATCCTTATTTCACTCTATATTGAGGTTATTCATATCAAGAATTCATGCATTTGATGGTCTAAATAGCATCCACAAGCCTAGAAAAGGTATTAAGACTACCAAACCCCTGAATATAGCATATTTTGACTTGAAACTAGGCTTGAGGTATCTCAAATACACTTGATTGATTTCTTAAAGGATGCTTTATTGGGATTTTTGATGCACTTATCATGCTCCCTATGTCAGCATGAAACAAGGGGAAATTAAGAAACTCAATTTTAGGTCCTAGAAGACTTGGGACTTGAGTTGTTTATACAACTACTACTTAAAATAGCACAAATAGTAGAGATGTAATTACCACTTTGAAAGTCTATTAGTAGACCCTAATGTAGGGATAACAGACCCTGTTATAGGGACAATAGATATTTATGCAGTAACACTTAGTCTTTGTAATCTTTATAAAATTATTTTGATCTTTGAAAATTGTTACCCAAAATATAAATGAACAATGGATATTTACAACATGAACTAAGATAAAGTGATTTATGTGTGGTAGGGTATGGTAGAAAAGATATTGTGCTCAAGATGATAAAAAATACCAATTTTGCTAACTTGTAAGGCAAAAACACATGAAACTAACACTAACCAATTCTAGCGTAATGCTCAAAGCTAAATAAATGTAGTTTGATTTTCAAAGGAAGGAAATGCATATGTCTAACAACATACTTTTCATGAAAATTACTCTCTCACAATAAATTTCATGGCACATTTGATTGTAAATGAGAAGAAAATAGAGTAATTATAATATCAAATTAGTCAACCTAATTTTTAACCCAAGATAACAGATGCATATAATGTGTGTTATTACCAAATTATGTTGCAAAAAAGAAACTATTAGCCATCTAAAAGTGTGAGAATCAAAATCATAGAACACACACAAAATAACACTATAGATAAACTCTCAAATTCTTTGGCTCCTTATATTAATTTTGGTAAAAACTATTTTTTGGTTACAAATGAGGGGTAAACACCTATTTATAGACTCAAAAAAAATTCCTAAGACAAGTTTACGTGGGCCCACAAAAGGTGCCCAAATACAAACAAGTGGCTAAAATGTAAGTGTAAGGCACTATGTGGTCAAGTTTCATCACCACTCTAGCTTGATGGATTCCATATTCATGCCTCTTATTCACCACTTTATATAAGTTTAAGGCATTGATCCTCTGATCGTTTTTTTGGGATACTTATTCTTTGTGCAAATTTTCACTATATTCCTACCAACCAATGTCTGTAGTTCCTCCATTGAGAACTCAATTCCTTATTAAGAGTCCTTGAGGTTAATGACATATGAATCTAATTGATCCATGATTTCTATGGTATCTTCCTTAGTAGATGTAGAGAAAAGTGTAGGACCTTGATAGGGGATAGGTTGGCTACTAGCTTCCCCTTGCTCAGAGCTCAGAGGTAGGTTTTATCCACTTGGAGTAGCATATAGTAGAGGTTTACATGGAATGTTCCTAATGAAAGGAACATTGTTTTCTTCTTACTCCTCTTATGTTTCTTCATAGTCATCATTGAACATACTCCCATGAGTTGGTGGGAGTTGGGGTTTCGCAATATCCTCTTTCTTCTTCTCCCTATCAAGCCTCATTTCTAGCTCAATATTCTTCCTTGTAACATTTATGAGGACTACCTCTTTATTCATTGCATCCCTATAAATCCATTCATGCAGCTATTATTATTTGTTATATTACATATCCACATCCTTTTTTAATTTGAATACGTTCCTTGTAATGACATTGTTGGGGTCCCATGCCCTGAAATCATCCTTAGGCAATACATATGAGTTTCTATGCTTTATAACTACTACAATGTCGTACCACTTTGTGATTTTAGTTCTACCCATATTTTAAGGAGTATTTTGGGGTATTATGTTTGATCTATTGATTTAATAATTAAATTTAGTTATAATTCAAATTTAATTTTGATTTACCATCCATTTTAGCTTTACATCTAAAGTTTACTACTTTTTGACGTGTGGAACTTTTTTATTATTATTGAGGGATCTCGAAATGTAACTTAGTGTGAGGACTTTTATATACAATGACACATGTTATATTTATATTATTGGTGAGATATTGGGTAGGGCCCTCTAATTTTTGTTGGTTGTGGGATTATCATGCATCATTCTTGTAGGCAATCAAAGTTGGCATTAGGGTTCTTGCTAAATAAAAAGGTGCCATAGTTATATCAAATCCCTTGTAAAGACATCTAAAATAAGAATGGAAGGTATTCTAAGGCCCTTATAGGTATCTCGTAGGAGATGCCTTGAAATAAAATTTCAATCATTTGCATGTTCAAGCTATCTCTTAGGAGATATCTTGAAAGAAAATTCCAATAGTGTGAACCGGGGTTCTTACCAAATCAAACGTTGTCATGGTTATATCAAATACTTTGTAAGGAGATTTAAAATCAATATGGAAGGTATTAAAATTCACTAAAGGTATATCCTAGTATATACTTTAAAATAAAATTCCAATTGTGTGCATGTTCAAGGTATCTCCTAAGAGATATCTCAAAATAAAATTCTAATAGTGTACATTAGGGTTCTTGCTAAATAAAAAAAATTCATGGTTATATCAAATCCTTTATAAGGATATTTTCAATAAAAATAGAAGATATTCCAAGGCCCTTTAAGGTATCTCCTAGGATATAAATTGAAATATAATTCCAATCATGTGTATGGTCAAGGTATCTCCTAGGAGGTATCTTGAAAGAAAATTCCAATAGCGTGCATTAGGGTTCTTGCCAAATAAAATGTTATCATGGTTATATCAAATACATTGAAAGGAGATTTTAAATAAACATGGGATGTATTCCAAGTAACTTTGAGGTATTTCCTAAGATATTCCTTGAAATAAAATTCCAATCATGTGCATGTTCAAGGTACCTCCTATGAGATATCTCTAAAGAAAATTCCAATAGTGTGCATCCTGGTTCTTTCTAAATAAAAAGTTGTCATGGTTATATTAAATCCTTTACAAGGACCTTTTCAATAAAAATGGAAGGTATTACAAGGAAATTTTAGGTATCTCTTAATAGATACCTTGAAATACAATTCAAATCATGTGCATGTTCAAGGTATCTCATATGAGATATGTCAAAATAAAATTCCAATAGTGTGTATCAGTGTTCTTACCAAATAAAATTTTATCATGGTTATATAAAATATTTTGAAAGGAACTTTTAAATAAACATGGAAGGTATTACAAGCACCTTTTAGGTATATCCTAGGAGATACCTTGAAATAAAATTCTAATCTTGTGTATGTTCAAGGTATCTCCTAGGAGATATATCAAAAAAATATTCCACTAGTGTGCATCAGTGTTCTTACCAAATAAAAATTTGGCATGGTTATATCAAACACCTTGAAAGGAAATTTGAAATCAACATGGAAGGTATTCCAAGGACTTTCAAGGTATCTCTTAGGAGATACCTTAATTGAAAACTTCAATTGTGTGCATGTTCAAGGTATCTCCTAGGAAATACCTCACTGTAGTTACAACTCCCACAAATTATGCTCATTTATACCTTTTAATTTATCTTGGTCACTTCAATTGGTTACACAGTTATATTATTCCATCCTTGATCTTCCATGATGGTTGAAATGGTGGGATCAACTTATTTCATGTTATGTTTCATATCAGTATGATTAGAATAATCGGATCAATTTGTTAGAGTTTTGACCCAGTGCTAGCTACTCTTCACTAGTTCACTATGGCATGAAAAAATGGAGAGAATGGTCCCTTTCATGCAGTTAGTCTTAGAGATGAAACATTTAAAGTCTATATGTTCACCTTAGTTCCACCCTTTGAAATATAGGCTTTGGTCTGAATTAGACCATGCTAAAACTTGTCTCTATGCCTTTTATTTACCTTGCCTTGTTAAAATTTATTTCTTGACCTTCGTCTAAGCCACTTAAGATGACCTTCATTTGGTTGGTCATCAAAAACTAGATTAAATCTCTAATCTCTTAACTCATCTCACTCCATTGATCTTACTGATGTGAATAAACATGATCCATAGATCCTCCACTAGGATTCACATGCTTGTGCTACTTGTCAATCACACCTTTAAATTCAAGGTTCACTAACTCCTTGACTTGCTCACATTTCATTGATCTTGAATCCATGATTAAATGTGATCCATTGATCTATCTAGGCCCATTAACTTGTTAGTCACTATTCATCATTAGATATTTTGTATGGATGAATGTAGACCATTTGATTTACTTGGACCTACTATTTAAAACAAATAAATACTTTATGAGCTCAAAATTGACATCTATGTAACCCTATTTGATGTTTGTTCGAACGTATTTAACATCCACATGACCATCACTAGGATATTTGAACTTAATGGTCATTTTTTATGTCTTAAATTATACATTCACACATGCATCAATTGATTTCGATGGGAATGTCAATGATGTCTACATAACCATCAATCTATGAATCACAAATTCCCTGAGATATTTATTTCAAACCTTTTGTTGGATATTTGTTTCAATATTTGTGTCTTGGCCACTTTCTTTGAAGGAATTAATTTTTGGATGTTTTACATCAAACAAAATATCCAAGAAAATTGTCATGGGATAATTTCTTGAAAGAATTAAGTCTACCTTATCTTTGCCTTGGACAATTTCTTGCAAACAAAATATCCAAAAGAATTCATGCCTTGAGGATTTTTGCTCGCCACTTTCCTTGAAAGAATTCATACTTATTATTTTACCTTGAATTTTTTTTTATTAAATAATTCAAACTTTTGAAAAATTATCCTGGATAATTTTCTCAAAATAATTTTTTCCCTTATACCTTTTGTTAGAACTTTTGTCTTTGGGATTTTTGCTTTCGAATGACATTTGTGACCATTTGGGACTTTTGTTTTGGACCACTTTCCTAAATAAATTACCCTTTATAACTTTGTGTATGGAACTTTCTTGAAATAAATAACCCTTCGATAAAATCATATCGGGCCCTTTGCTGAAGAAATGAACCTTCAAGACTTTGTCTTGGGACAATTTCCCAAAAAATGACCCTTTGGGAAAATTGTATGGGACACTTTTCTTAAAAAATACCCTTCAAGATTTTTTTGGTCCACTTTGTCAAAGAATGATCTATCAAGAAAAGTGTTTTGGACTTTTTTCTGATTGGAATGACCTTTAAAATTATACTATAGATAAAATGTCTACAAAAATTTATGTCTTTGGGCCTTTTGTTTCAAAAAAAGTATCTGAAATAGTTCATGACGTTAAGCCAAAAACCCAAAACAATTTTATTGAAATAATTACAACACTTATCCAAATAAAGTGGAATAATTTATCTGAGGGAATGATTCCTTTTAATTTTGTTGTGGATAATGTGTGGAAAAATTTCTCTGAGAGAACTCTAAATGCTCTAACACTAAGCCAAAATTTGAAATATTTTTTAAGTGCAAACATAGGATTTTTTGGACCTATTCTTGCAACTGCTCAATACCATGAAAACCAACCACTTTCATGTATGATTATAAAATGACACCTAATATACCAAATGATACAATGACTGAGATGCAACAAACCCTATGAAATTATAAAAAGCCCCTATATAGGATTCTAACTATATGGGGTTGATCCATTATGGCCTATGGGGAAAAATGGTCAACATCTTTGGTAATTTCTCAAGGTTGGCATGCTTGTTGTTATACGACCAATTTCATAATCCTATCCATTGGGATATGGAGTCATAATTATATAGGATTGACATAAAAATTGCCTCTAAAATGCACCAAATAACAAAAAAGACAAAGAAGAAGCAACACTCAAGACAAGAAACTAAGCAAAGGCACGCTTGTGCTTCAAGATGACTTATTGGAACATAACATGAAAAGAGAATAAACAAATACATAACCTAATATTTACAAAATGTACCTTCATCTCTCAATAGTAAGGTTTTAAATTTATCCCATTCATAGGGATAGGCAATTCTTCTCCATTCATCCTTGCTAACTAAAAGGATTTATTTTTATTTCACTTGGTGGTGACATATGATCTAATTTATAGGGCTTAAAATTTTGTATGCCTCCTTATTTTCTTATCTATATTCATCCCATTTCAATACTATGACACCTTCCTAAAATAATCTTTAAGTTCCCCTCTTGTTAAAAGACTTCTTCGTTAGTACCTAGTGATGTTCCATGTCCTACTAAGCTTTACCTCTAGTTTCTTACAACTCCATTAATTTTGTTAATCTCAATTGAATTAGAGTTTTATCAAGAAACTCTAATTAATGTGCTAACTCTAAGGGATGTAGCTCTTGAGAGATAGATAACATGTCTTCCCTTCCATAAAAAAGCATAAAAGGAGAATTCCCTATTGATCACTTGGGAGTTATCCTATTAGCCCACAAGATTGTCTTCAATTTGGTGTGCCAAGATATTTGGTTGTGATCTAAGTTTCTATTTATGATTTTGACTAGGTTGTTTTTAGTAGATTTAGCTGAAGTTTTCAAGATTATACAATCACTATTTTCCAAATTAGCTATCTTAGCACCCATAAAAGAAAGAGCATTACATGAAACAATAGTAGGAGTGGCAATTTTTTTTTTTTTGATTCTATCGTATAACTCAACATGGAAGGTATTTCATGGCCCTTTGATGTACATCATAAGACACACCTTGAAATAAAATTCCAATCGTGTGCATGTTTAAGGTATCTCCTAGGGAATATCTCGAAAGAAAATTATAATAATGTGCATCAAGGCTCTTGCCAAATAAAAAGTTATCATGGTTATATCAAATCCTTTGAAATGACCTTTATAATCAACATAGAAGGTATTCCAAGTCCCTTCAAGGTATCTCCTAGGAGATACATTGAAATAAAATTCCAATCATGTGCATGTTCAAGGTATCTCCTAGGAGATATCTTGAAAGAAAATTACAATAGTGTGCATCAGTGTTTTTACCAGATAAAAAGTTATCATGGTTATATCAAATCCTTGGAAAGGACCTTTGCAATCAAAATGGAAGGTATTATAATGCCTTTCAAGGTATCTCCTAGGAGATACCTTGAAATAAAATTCCAATCATGTGCATGTTCAAGGTATCTCTTAGGAGATACCTCAAAAGAAAATTTCAATCGTGTGTAGTAGGGTTCTTGTCAAATAAAAAGGTTTCATGGTTATATCAAATTACTTGGAAGGATCTTTGTAATCAACATGGAATTTATTCTGAGGCCATTCAAGATATCTCCTAGGAGATACCTTGAAATAAAATTCTAATTGTGTGCATGTTCAAGGTATCTCCTATAAGATATCTTGTAACAAAATTCCAATTATGTGCATGTTAAATATATCTCTTAAGAGATACCTTAAAATAAAAATTCCAATCATGCATATGGTCAAGGTATATCTTAGGAATTACCTAGAAACAAAATTAAAATTGTGTGCATGTTCAAGGTATCTATGAGGATACCCTTTGAAAGTACTATAAGGCCCTTTAAGGTAATACCCTAGGAAATAGTTTGAAAGAAAATTCCAATCATAGGCGATGAGTTACATGGGATGACACACAGGGGTTAAAACACTTAATTCTTCACATAGGTTAACCATAATTGAAAGAAAATTTCAATCAAAGGGATGAGTTTTAGGTGATGACACATAGGGGTTAACAAACTTAATCCTTCACAGTGGTTAACCATAGGCACCCCTACCTCCCCACAACTATAATTTTGTATCATGTATCATTTATGTCTAATCAATACAACTTAAAACTCATCCCCTACCTCCTCACAACTATAATTTTTTATCATGTATCATTTATGTATAATAATTACAACTTACAAATCATCCCCATACAAGTCATTACCTACAACTCATCCCCATACAACCCTGTATTGATGTAGGAAATTCACAGACCTTCAATAAAGGTTGCTCCTTTGAGATCAGTTATTTTACACTCATATTTAGGATATTATGGCTAATGCTAGTGAATTATCTAAGGTAGCTATAGCACATACATAGAAAACTACAACAAAGAAATCACTAGTACAGATTTAGAAATATGAATCAATTTGAACTTAATCATCATAATCAATATATTTACCAATATTTAAATAGTTTTTGCACATCTGTAGATTATTACATCAATCAAGACAATCAAGAATCTATTCATAGATATTGCACACTAAATATTATTGAAACATCCAACCAAAAAAGTAATAACTAATTGCATAGAAATTGTAAATAAAATACTCAAACACTTCATTGACGATCAAAATTCATGTTGCTCCTGTATTCAAAAATTCTCTTAAAAAAATCTAATATGGATTACAATTGTTTATATAGACTTGGGGAAGGGGTCACCTCATCCTCCAAGTTCATGTAAGGTAATTACATATGATAGTTAGAACATGTAGTTTCAGTTGTGGTCAAAACCATATAAGAGTAGTCCTATAATTATCAATTAGATAAGTTGACCTTTTCAAAACTATAAAATGTGTGCATGTGTACAAAATATAAATTCAACTTTATAATGAAAATTCTGAACTACAAGAAAACTATGACTATGTCCACCATATACAAAATTTTACATGTATAAAATATTAGCCTATCAAGGCTAAATCATCTCGATAGTTTCATGTAGTTTGGTTGGTGTGGTAGTTATAAAAGTTATAGATGTCAATGCACTACCAAAATTATATTTCTTCTTGTCCTTTTTCTCTTGATAAATTTTATATGCCATGTCATGTTGCTATCATATGATGTTGAAGTTCAATAATGGTTGTCAATGTATCTTAACTTGTCTAAGGAGTCTTGCATGCTCTTCCTTAGTCATCTAAAACTTATTCTAAAAAATCTTGACCTCTGTGACTTTATTTCTCACCACACTTACCTTGGATTCTATCTCTTTCATTGCTAAGCCATATAAACTCTGCTTGAAATTATCCATTGATTCTTAAATGTGTTTATTAAAATTGATCCAATTGATTGATGTACCTTTGGAATCCTTCACCTTTAAAAGATTCAAATCATGAAAAATTTAGAGGATTTGGGCCTCATATTCTTGAAATTTGGGGATTAAATCCCTAACTACTTGTAACCATTCTTGTGCTTCCTCCTATCTTACGAAAACCAAGTTAAAGGCATTAGATGCCTTTAGTATTGTAATTAAATCTAGATGATTGTATAAAGAGTTACATGTGTATGCAACTAGAATTTTCATATTAGAATTATCTTCATTAAATGAATTATACAATTGGTTGGCATTATTTAGATGAGGGGCCATTTTGGCCTTCATGAATTCCACTACCTCCAAAGAGTTGTAGCATTTAGATGCTGCTTCTTGCACCCTAGATTTTTTTCATGCTTTCTCCCTTAATTATTCCATCTTGGCCTCAAGTTCTTAAAATTTAATTTCAATTTATTTTTGAGCTATCTATTTTCCCTCATGGATAGCTACTATATCATACTTATGGGCTTGGGCTAGGCCTGCAATATTTTCAATGTAAGGAGACTGTTCAGATTGTTTATTCTACCTTTTAGTGAGGGAGAATACTTCATGTCTTTACTCTATAATTATTAATGTGCCCTTATCATCTTTCATCTTTGTCTTCAATATATGTATACTTCTAGATGGGGGGTCAAATCAAGTGGAGACAGAGGGAAGATCGATGATCTTAAAGCTAGGAATTTGGTTTGCCTTGCTTCTGAAGTCCATCAAGCTATGGAAGAATATCCAATTGAGATGTATCCAAGGTTATAACCATAACCTCTTTCTCTACCTCCTCCTAAACTTATTGTTTATTTTAAGCCTTGAAAGGGATATTAGGTAGGGAAGGCCAAATAATCTTAGACCAATCCACTTCTCCAAATTGTGGGAGTCAATGGAATGTAATAAATTGAGGGTTGGGATTCCTTCCTTTGTTATAGCTTGTCATAATGGTTTCTTCTATGGAAGTAATAGATGGTATGAGAAGGGAAATTTGATTGGATTATATGTGAAATTTTGGAATGGCTAATGCAATCTATACTTTTATGGACACCTTCTTCTTTAATGATTTAATGGTGGAGGTGCCATAAGGGATGGAGGTAGGTATGGTGAGTGGGATGAAAGTGGATTGTGTAATGGCCATGATGGTTGCAACAACATATTTTTCCACCTCAGGGGTGATAAGAGGGAATTTAGTAAATGTGGTAGGGGTGAAGGGATCCATGGAGGTGGAAGTAGGCACTTTCACCTGGGGTGTCCTCCACATAGAAGAAATAGAAACACATCTAAAAATGGTCATAGAAGATAAAGGAATACTCATAAAAGGTTGAGTACCTAAGGAACTTGGTGTTATAGGCTCTACTTGAAGGATCATGGACTTAGTTATTTCCATCTCAACTTCTTCATTGGAGTCATATTCAATGTCCTTAATTGTCATAACCTATCCCTTTGCTAGTTCTAAATATGTAGGTATAATAGGCAATCCTTGTGATGATTCAATTATGAAACTCCTTATTAGAGTCCTAGGATTCCTCATATAAATCAGAGGGGTATTTAGCTATGTAGGGGATCCTTGTTGAGTTGATGACATTGCATCTTATGTTGTTAGCCCAATAGATGTGGAATATAGGTATGGAGCATAGTAGTAGTCACTTGAATGGTGCTAGAAAATGGTTGTTCTTTTATTCTCTCCTCCTTATTAGAATATAAACTAATGGGGTCCCTTGCCTATGCTCCCATGCTTATTCTAGGTTCAGACAACTCATGCGCTTTCTTCATATTCTAAATTTCAATTTCAAAGGGAGGGATTGAGATGAGAGGCCCACCTAGTTCTTGGATTGCTCCATAGACTATCATCTCTAGAAGTCAGAATGTTCCCATCCTTTGTATAGAGCATTCTTTCTATATTATTCCCTTACTATGACTAAAGGATCATCATGGATCATTCTTAAATTATCTTTTTGAAGTCTAAAAATCCTTGCTCTTTTCAACACATCCACATCATCCTTTACATTAAGAAATATAAAATCATATGAATAGGAAACACAACTATAAGGGATAATAAATCCATGTATGTGATTTTGAATAATCCCATGCAAATCTCAATCTCTATGTGGAATCATGGTGAAATGATAACTCTTTCACTTACCACCCACTTCTCTAAAATGCTTCCTCATTGTGTAAACCATTCTTCTAGTTTTTATATGGTGACCAAAGAACAAAGCCTTCTTCTACCTAGATAGGTCCTCTTCAACACTCCACCATAGTTGGAAAGAAATTTCTTTCTCCACCAACTTATTTGGGATGTATTTTAGGAGAAACAAAGGATTAACCTTGTTTCCTCAAATCATTATAACTATGAATTTTAGATAGAGGAAATAATCCCCTTTACCTTCTAGGTATTTTATGATATTTTATTTAATTTTGGGCATAGGTGATCCATGAATGGATTGCCAAACCTATGGATGGACATATTTGACTATCCTGACTATATTATTGGTGTAGGTATATATGTGCATAAACTAGTAATGATCACAAATTTTGTTCTTTATGCAATCCATGGTTGGGCTCCACAATTCCTTGAGGTCTCTGTAATAGGTTCCCATAACAATATCTAAAAATTAAGACATCATAAATAAATTTCCCAAAGGTGTGGTATGATTTTATTTGTGAATTATTTATTCCCTCAAGTGAAAGTTGATTGTCTCTCCCATGGTGTATGCAGCATCAAGGGTGAGCATAATATAAATCAATGGTACATAGTCTAAATTGACAAAATAAATACTCAACATACCATAGATTCAAATTAATAGAGCCATGTCAATGTGAATCCCCATTCTAAACTTGTATATGGGAATACGCCCCTTTGGATTCTTCCATTTCCATACAATGGTCTTGCCTAGGAGTAACCATGAAGATAATGCCTTCTCAATTGAGCTATCTATACTGAGCTATGGTAATGTATATTTGTTGTAGTGTGTATTGATTATGTCCAAAGATAGGTATCTTTTGAAGTCAACTCCCAAAATGCATGCGACCACTACGTTATTTATAGAATAATACAAGAAGGCATATTATGATATCTTTTTTGAGAAGAACAAATCCCATAGGAGCTCAATGCATGGCATAACCTCTGGCTTAGTAGCATCAAAATGCAGCCTTTGGCATTTGAAGTCCAATAATTCTTTGACAAAAAACCTATTAATGAGTTTCATATCATCCTCTAATTAAAATACATCCATTGAATCCACTACATCTCATATTTCTAAATAGTTGGTGTACTTGTTCTCAAAATTGGTGGTGTCAAACACTATATTTGTGAACTTTGTGGAATCCTTGATTGAGTATGGTGATGGGATATTTTCTCCCCTGAATGTCCTAGATGAAGATGCCATTGTAGTATACCCTGTATGTTATTTTTAATTTCCTTTTAGGTGCTATGTATGTTGTATGATCCACTCAACTCTAGCTTAATCATGATTTTACTTGTAGTGCTCTTTGAGATAGTAGCTAGGGATCTTTGTCACTGTAGGATAGTAGGAGACTTTGAATGCAAGTTTGAATGAAAGTAATGAAGGCTTCCAATATATGTGTATCACATAAATACAATTTTGCACTAAATAGTAGTTCATGTGACATAAATGCCTAATGTTCACCTTACTGTTATATTCATGTATAATTCAAACTTTGTTAGTTCAAGTTAGTGGAGGTATTTAGTATATATCATTGGAAAAAATTTAAATTTATTTTGTCTAAGTATGGAAAAGGGCTAATATTGTTATTTTTATTAAGGTATTTGGGTTTATGCTAGGGATCAATCTTTTAGAAAGGACCCATAGTAAAAATCCTACCATTTGGCAATATCATTGAGAAAATTGTTTCAATTAAAATGTCTGAGGAAATTATCCTAAAGAGTCATTTCAAAAAGTTTGAAGGGTCATTTTCATTAGGTAACAATTTGAAAGATATACTTCATAGGGTAAAGTTACCATGACAAAAGTCTTGAAGGGTGCACTTCATAGGATAAAGGCCCATGACAATGTATCGAAGGATAAGTCTTAGAGGGTAAAGTGGAAATGAAAAAAATCCTAAAGGGTCTTTGTAAAAAGGTTGAAGGGCAATTTTAAAAGGCCAAAGGGTAGGTTTTGGAGGGCAAAGGGCCATGCCCATTATCTTGAATGGTAAGTGTAGAAAGGTTTGAAGGGTCTAGTTTGTGGCAAAAAATGCTTGAAAGGTCTACTTCATAGGATAGAATGGTCTAGGATAAAAGTCTTGAAGGGTGTGTTTCAATGGGGAAAGGACCATTTCAAAAATTTGAAGGTAAATTCAAAAAGGGTGAAGGGTAATTCTATCACGCAAACATGGTCACAAAAAAAAGGTCAAAGGATAGGTTGGTCAAGTAAAGGGATCTAAGACAAAAATGATCATTTAAGAAAGGCTGAAGGGTAGGTTCATAAGGCAAAGGACTTCTGTCATGGGATTCATGTTGAAATGTCATGGGTTCATGGGTGCATGCCACATGTCCTTGACTATTGATTAAATAAGTCTTAAGCTTAATATAATAGGTACCCTTAAAGGTATTATAAGGCCCTTCAAGGTGTCATCTAGTACTACCTTCAAACCTTCAAGGTTACCTATACACATGTTTGAAAGGTATCTCTTAAGAGATAAATTTAAAATTTTAGGTTCATAATAGAGGTTCAAATCAAATATAGGATCCCAAAATATAAGAAGCTAATCATTTTCCATAATTTTTCTCAAAACCCCCATTTCTCATTATCATTTTATATTGTAATAAAATACATGGTTAAATATTTACTTAATTAGCTATTTTTCTCTACATAGTTATTCCATCTGATGCATGTTTGAAATGTATCTCCTAGGAGATAACTTCAAAGTAGGATGAAGTAATAATTTAAGTATGCAATATATGATATTAAAATCTATTATTTAATTGTATTGACATAAACCATGTCATTAATAAAAATGTTATACATTACCTTTTTAACATTTTTAGGTTTTACCATATCTTTATGCTTATGTTCTGGTATAAATATAGCTTTATCTCTTACTTATAGGTATAAATTGGACTAATTTTATAAATAACCTAATTAATAAATATTTTCATGTCTTTTTTAAATTTATAGTCTAAAAAATCATACATCAATGGCTTTCCATTGTGGATACTATGTTTCTCTCATAAATAATTGTAAGGTTATTGGTGAAGGAAGAATACACAAAGTGGTAGGTCCAGTTGTTGAATCTCTCAAACCCATCACTTCCACATGCCACAATGAGGAAACACCTATTGAATGTGTAAGTGTTAGTGTGATTAAAGATTTTTATCTGACTCTACCACTTCTATTTCTGGCAGCTTTTATGGATAATTTGAGGGATGTAGTTGATAGTTTTACTATATAGAACACAATAATGATACAACACATCGTAGACAATTTTTATACAAATAATGACATAGAATAAAGACAAAATAATTTGAGTTCAGTTTTTCATATACAACCATTGCAATAAGAAAACCCTTTCTTGGATTCATTTGTTTGATATATCAATGATACTACCACATTTCAAATCCTAAGAAAAACTTTTCTTGGGAAAAGGGTACATTTATTGCACAAATGTATAGTTATTGCAAATGATGAAAATTTTGATTTTGGTTATATTGAATTTGAACAACGAAGGGAGATTTTTTGTTGCATTCCTATCCCAATGTTAGAAAATTAATTGTGAATTTACATAAGGGAAGTTATGCAACATTATGAGACTTGTAGTACAGAGGTAACTAAAACATCTATCATTAGATGGCCTTCCAAAAAAATAGTGGCATTGAGACTTATAGAACAATCAATTTACTATACATGACACCAAAGGAGAAAGAAATTAAAATTTTTTGGGATGTAGTGGATAATGAAGTCACTCCTTGCCTAACATTCCTAGTGGAAAGGCATCCAAAAAATTAAATCATGCCTATAAATACTTGGGTTGAAAAAGAAATCAGCCAAACACTTCACTTCGCCAAGTGGAGTTTGATGAAAACATAGATTGTGAGATTTCAATAATGTTTGTAGATAAATGTTGCACCAAAACATGTTTTCAATCAAGATTGTCATTTGATATTGTAAAATTTGTAAATATGAAGTTACTTGATTCCACCATAATAGATAGGAGGCAAAATGTCTTAGATGCCCTTTTTGCCAATTTGTTTAAAAAAATTAAAAACAAAATTAGCATTGATTTTTAGGGTATAGATATCTATTTGGAAGCCTAACTTAAAATATACAGATTGAAGAGGATTAGATTTTTTGACATTCAAAATTGTCACAAAAATGAGGAATGAAATGTATTCCATGTAGGGATATTTACACAAAAGACACAAAAGAAGACAATGGCAGCTAAAAAATTGTTGGACCAATTGGTGGATGATTTTTCAGATGTTTCTCCATGACTAACATGCTAGGTAGATATAGATGAATCGTGATAAAATGTTTCAAATCTTCCAACATATTTTACTCAATAATTTATGAGGTGCCACATCAATGCACAACTAGAAGATATGCAATATGAGCCAATATCATAGCCAAAATTCAATAACATGTGGAGAACTAATTTTCATGATGTGACCATTACCACATCTGATGACTTCATTAGGTGAAAAACATGCATCTTGTTAACTCAAAATAAATTCTTTAGGTCCCTTTCTAGAGATCAGGGAGAGTGTATTAGAATTTATGATGCACACAAATCAATTTTTTCAAGACAAATGTATTACACACATAAATTAATATTATAGGAATACCCTAAAGAATGCCTTAGTGTCATTCATGATAAGGTGGAATGCCAAATTTTTTTTTGCTGAGAATAGTGACAGAAAGCAAAGTAGTTACTGATAGAGTATTAGAGTTATCAATGGTAGGGATTATAACACATGGTCATGGTGTAAGAGGCTATGGACATTTTCTTTTTACCATACATTCTTGGAGGATCTAACTTTACTATCACCTTATTGAACAAGTGCTTCAGGGATATGGAAATAACAATGCCAAATACTTATGTATATTTACTATATAAACCTGGATCTTCAAAATATCTATTGTATGATGCACTTTTTTCTAACAACTACTACCCTAAATGCAAGAAATATAGAGAAGAAACATAATCAGTTGGTGCCTTCAAGAAAATTCCTTCTAGGATATACCTTCAACTAGACAACTATTGAGGGGATAATAAGAACATGTAATACCATCTATAATTATATTTAAAAAAATGTCTAACCTTATATAGAACTAATGTTACATTTACAAATTCACAAAATCATTTTTTTTTGTATAGGTATGTGTTTTAATATTTATCTCTCCTTGTCTACAAAGGTGTTTTCCTTGATGTCAAGGTCATATTTCTCCCTATAAGACATACCCATGAGGACATCGATGACACATTTAGAAACCTATTTGAATTTATAAAGAGGAAGATGTATGGAGTGTGTCAAAGATGATGGATAATTATAGGGTGTGTAAAAATACAAGAAACTTCATGCCGTATTTGATTGATGAGGTAGTGGATTTAAAAGAGTATGTTAATAGTTACAAACTGAAGGGAAGAAATGAAATAGTAGACTTAACAAAATTTCAATACTTTCTTCTATGCATGGAGTAAGGTTAGCCCATTATGAATTGCAAAAAATGTATAAGAGATATAAATTGGTCCCCTCTTGATTACATTATAATGAAGTAAAAAATGGTGAGCCAAATATTTTAGAAGGTAATCTAGCCAAAATATATTTCAAAGAGATGAAAAATAGAGAAATGTCTTAAGATTCCATTGTTTCAAAAGACTTAGATAGAAGTAGAAAAAGGAGTGAAAAATAAAGTAAATATAACTTGAATTAAGTATGTATATCAATTAAATGAATTTGGTTTGACTAGAAATAGTAAGTGGAAGGAACTAGCATATTACTTCCAAAACACCTATGACATAATGAAAGAAGACATGTTCCCTTCTGAAGTTGAGTGCACATGAGATATTTTTCCTAGAACTCATCATGACATACCCTTGCATAGAGATCTACAAAAAATGGTTCATAATAAGACCCTTGATTTTGGAGTGGAATCTATAGATACATATGTTGGTGTAAGAAGCAAAAAATTAAAAAATGCATTTAATCTAGCTCAAAATGTGCAAATCAAAGATATGTTATTTGTTAGACCTGATGATTCTATAGGAGTGGACTACATAGTATGGGTTTCTAGAGATAAAATAAATATTAAGATACTAAAAATAAATGGGGATATAGAATGAAGGGTCAATGTAGATTGGTTTATCCCAGTTCATGCAAG
The DNA here is from genome assembly GCA_037957365.1 of Torreya grandis. NCBI lineage: Eukaryota > Viridiplantae > Streptophyta > Pinopsida > Cupressales > Taxaceae > Torreya > Torreya grandis. The sequence goes on from JARHVA010004648.1 coordinate 676,256, forward strand.
GAAAAAATATGTAGAAGAAGTAGAAATTTATTTAGGCTACGTAGACAAAAAATGGAAGCCAAACCCAATTGACAAATCTTTACTATCCATACTCATAGATAATATCATCTATGCTTGGAAACCAAATAAAAATTGGAGAGTTTATACACTTGTTCTCACTATTTTTTTAAAAAGAATTGTAACAGACTATTTAAATGCATCATCCCACTTGGCACTAACAAAAATAGTGATATAAGGATTGGGAAATTTGAAATGGTGTTTCCTTAATTTTAGAATGAAAAATATGAATGTCGTTTTCAAAATTTAGTCCATTTTTTGAGAATGTATAATGTTTTATTATTTTATTTATTTCTAGTGGCACTTCACATTTTGAGTCTTGGAAAATACACTATGACATCTAAGTTCTATATTTTCTACTACAACAATTTAGTATTTTGGTAACTGTGCATCTATTTAATAGCATTTGACTATTGGAATGTCCACTTCACATTTTTGTTATTGAAACTGGTCTTTAGATTTTGCATATTCCAAATATCCAAATCATATTTTGTAAATCATGAAAACCTCTTTGGATTTTTGGTTTTTCAAATTAAACTTCACATTTTGCATCCTTCAAAATTGTCTTTAGAAAATGGTTTTCATAATTTGCATATCTAAGAATTTACACTTTGGATTTTATGTTTTGCAAAATACACTTCAGCATTCCTATGTTTTAAAAAATGTCTTCAAGGTTTATGCCTCAAAATATCCCACTAACATGTCAAGATTTGTTCTTCGACATTTGCGTATCAATAAATTTTATTTGGCTTTTTAGTTTTTCAAATTACAATTCATACAAGCACTCGAGATTGTGCCATGTGGTACAATCTTAGCAACTCAACTATGTACAAGGATGATCATTCCAAACAAAATTCTTGAATAATGTGAGCACTTGAGATTATAACACATGTCAGAATCTTGATAACTAGATTATATGGGAGATTATATTAATAATAAAATAATAGAACACCTATGATCAACACATGGAATGCACACAAATATGAGATAAAATTTGACAGTCATGAAGACATCACCTGAATCAATTTAAACAAATAGATCATGATCCAGTCAACTAATGACATGTGGCATCCCAATCATCCTAGGTGTTTTAAATCACACATCACCTGATCACCTAATTGATGTATGAATTATTATTTAAAAAAAATAAACTACTAAGTCTTATTATCTGTAAATGCATGGGTTGTGAACTAGTTTGAATAACTGCATAATTTAGACTTATTGTAAATATATAATATAGATATGATTTATTTGTAATAAGTCTAAGTAATTTTTGATGAAGTCTAATTTATTTATGATATTTTTCAAATAATAATTTTTTATGATCATTTTAAATAATTTGGAATTATCACCAATACATTAGATAGCTATGATTTATTTGTAATAAATCCAACTAAATCTTGATACAGTCTAATTTAATCTTGATATAGTCCAATTATTTTTGATAGTTTTCAAAAATTTGGACTGTTGATAATTCTATATTATCTAAAATAGTCCTTTTGTGTCAAATTGTTATCTATCTTACATAGTGACTTTGGTTTCACAATTTATATTATTTATAATGTCATTATGTTCTCTTATGGCTTTATTTTTCCTCATTGTAGTCTCTTTTATTCTTGAATTCATTTTATCATGATTACCTTTTTATTTTTTATGATTACCTTTTTGTATACACATGGATACAAGTTATTGTGATTTGATTATACAAACCTTGTTCCCTTTAGTCATTCTTTCTTTACCATATGATTAGTTAGAAAACAATGAAACTCACTATAATCTCCTTTTAGTCACCTTTATTTCCTTTCATAAGCTAAACATATACATGATTGAGACTTAAAATAGCATGCTGGTTCATAGTTAAGCCTAAGTGTTCTAGTCAGTTTTGTCTTTGGATACTTAGCTTCTTTTAGCCTAAGCCTAAAGCTCATTCATGTGTATCACTCTATCTCTCATGATTCATCATTCCAAGTCCATATGTAGGAGGAATATTAAAATCCATATAAATATTCAAAATCCAAATCATTTAACAAAAGGTAATGATCAAAATGACAACATTCAAAATTATCAAAAGTCAAATCACACTAAAATATGTGATTCTAAGCACACCTCCTTCTAATCAAATATCAGACTCCATAGTTAGAATTGCAATATATCTGAGGTTCATTAGGGTGTAGTAGGCTAGTATATTAGAAAAGGAGAATTTAAAAAAAAAAATTAGTGCTACCTACTTTCTCACGTAAGTACCCAATCTTCACAGTAGACTGAAAGATATGTAAGGGGTCCTAAAGAATGGGGAACACATTGTGGGAAGGTAGGTCTATTTAATTTTTCTTGTTCAAAAATACCTACATGAGTTGATCTTAGTAGCACACTTATTTTTCTACAAAGATTTGTGTCTATAGCAAACATGTATCCTTAGTATATTGATGGTCACTACTCACTTAGTGTCTTCTTATGTCATTATTTTGCCTCATGTATCCTAAGGTATTCTCATAATATACTTATGTTATGCTTTTTACATTCCCTTTTTTACTCCCTACAATCCTAATATTTTTTCTTGAGAAATATTGTTTTGTTCACTGATCACTCCCTTAGGACTTCCATTTATGAGATGCATTGTAAGACCATGGATAGGACCTAGCCTTCCTCACAAATTACCAAAATTTTCCATTACCATTCTAAACATCCATTTTTACCATATTTTCACATTATTTCCACCTTATTGGTGTTCCCTTTGTGAATTTTAGTGTAATATTATAGATAGGACCTGGCCTTCCACATAAAATTTCCCATATCCAAGTCACAATAAAAATACATGTGTCAAATATGAGATAATATGTGATTGATTATGAGTTATACATCATTGACATGCTTCCAATATTGATTTAGTATGTTTTATGCTTGATTAATTAATAATTCACTTTTATCTTCTTATTTTTTGATTACATGTAAGAATCCCACCATTTTTCTTGAGTTTTACATGTAAGAATCCCACCATTTTTCTTGAGTTTTTTATACTTCCCAACTTGAATTAGTATGATTAATTTAAGACCATTTTTGCAAATTTTATTTCTCTTTTTATACTTCCCAACATGATTTAGTATGTATTCATTGAATTAACTAATTTTTTATACCATTATTAGTTTACGTTATTTCCATTTTATTACATTATTTTCATACTTCTCAACATGATTTAGTGTGATTTTACTTGTTTTAATTTCATGCCATTATTTTTCAAGGTTTAAAAATAATTTTTTGCCTTGTTGTTTACCAATCTTTGGTTTCTTATACTTAGTCATTTTTTGTTATTACACATTTCCCAATGTTTAAGTGTGTAGTACATTTATTTTTGATTAATTATAATTTACCAATTCTTTTTCACCTATTTCTTCTTAACCATGCATGTGTCCTACATAATGCTAGAAAATAAAACACAACACATATATTTGCTATAGCATATGCAACCAAACAAAATACATGTGCTAGAAATAAATATATCCAAGCATCCATGACCACAACCACAATACAAACACATAAGATTAACATCCAACTGTCAAAATAAAATATCTATATATATCATGTGTTTTTGATACCAAGTACAAAAATACATTACTCCAGCTCTAAGGTTGGGCTCTATCATGTCTATCTCATGTCCTAACCATGCTTCCCATAGATGACTCAAATAGTCCCCTCTGAATATTACACTATCAAGAGAATTTTTAAGATCTCAAACTTGCTACTTATCCTTATAGGTTTGCCACCTATGCTTGTACCTATCCTCACTGAATAGTGGTATCTAAATACATGAATCTCTCATGAACTGAGGCCTACCATGCCTATGCCTCTCCCAATCCCACCCCTATTGGTGGCTCTAGCCCATATCTACATGCTTATAATCACTGTGTGACCTCACATAATAATCTAAATCAACTCATTTGAGCTAGGTTAGATGGTACTATGGGATCATCTAATGTGGTAGGGTCTTATGGTGTTAGTACCCTATCTAGGATATAATTGAGTGTTTCCCTCACTAAGGATACCCATATGGTTTCCTCCTTATTTTCAAGATCTAGAAAATTCAAAATAGATAGATGTTAAATCATAGATATATCTCAAAATCTATCTATCTATAATCTATCTATCAAATCTTATATAGCTAATATTCTATTTTCAAAACTTAGAGAAATTACAACCATTTATTACCTATCCTAGTGTCACTAAGAATGATCTCTTCATCAAATCATCTCCCAAGTACCTCATTTATGGGATGCCTCCCAATTAATGCAAACCCTTGGGGTCACCACCTATTCTCATCTCAAGCCTCACCTCAGTGGTGCTTCTATTGACTATCTCTACCCTGGGTCAACTAATGAGTCATCTTAGATGACCACCCACTAGGAATTATCCTCATCTCAGATGTCATCTCCTTACCATCTTATATCTTTCATATTTTGATAGGTCTCTTAGATCTTGCTTTTTCCTCTCAAAATAGTCAAACAACAAAAAATGACTTTCTTTTCACCCTATTTAAAGTTACTATTCACAATTATTTACCTTTCAAATATTTATTGTTAGATTCCTTATTTTGATCATATATTTTTTTACTAACTCATTTTTCAAATCATAAAAAGTTATGGAATCGTGATGTTGTATAGAATCATTTCCATTATTATATACCTATATTATATAAAATTCATTTTTTCACTCATTTTTACATTAATCTATATAGGTTCACCTAATGTTCCTTACATTATATGCCTCCACATCTCTCACAGTATCCTTATTTATCTACACCACTAAGATAAGTAAAATTACGTGTTTTTCAATTATGTCCCTCACTTATCTTATTTTATCCTAACTACATTTTACTTAGCATCAATGTTATGTGTCATCATGTTCTATTCCTGAAGCACCATCCTGCATTACACTTACATGATGTATGATTAGCTTTGAATGGGGCATATATATACACATAATATTTTCAAACTTTTATCAATTACTAACACTCTTTAACTTGTAGGAACCTGTCGAGACTCAATCTCTCTGAGTGTATGCCTTAAGGGGTGCATCAGGAAAGGGGTGGGTAGACCATTGGTGTTTCACATAATTATTATCCATTTTTCCACTTGTTATCTACACACTTATTTCTTGAAAATCATTCCCCTAATCTTGTTCTTATATCTTGTACACTTCTCCAGTGTTTTACCACCTTTAGTACCCATTTTCCTAACCTAAAACCCCTTTTGATAGTTTACATGACTATGTCAATTATGCCAACCTTATACTCTTATTTGTGAAACTCATTTAGGTTCTAGGTCAAATCTTGGTCAACCTGGCCTATGAACTAGTGAGTTTTTGTTAATAATGATAGTAAATTGATAGGATTGACCTTGTCGACCAAATTTTTTGGAAGGGCTTATGATTAAATCTACCTATATATACAAGATACTTTATCCATTATTAAGAGAAGAGAATAAGAATTAAGAGTTATTGTACATCTAATTATCCACTATTATACTTGAGGATCAAACTTAGGCTTTCATACTTTCTTTAGAGATATGGATCTTATCTTGTGAAGAAGTCTTTTGGATGCATTGATAGGTTATGTAGCCTAGAGCTGATTTATCCTCATCATTCTTACATACCACAACAACCTATTAGAAAGCACCTTAGACAAAGGAGAGATTGAATCTTGACTGTTTCATCTTCAAAGGTAAGTATTCCTAACTTTGTTCCTCCTTTTTAAGAGTAGATCGATATGCATTTGCACTTCTCTTCCATGCATTAGGATTATGTATACATTGACATGAGTATATGTATTTTATGCATGTTTATTATTGTTTTTTATTACCCCCATTTTGTGCCACAAGTTTTGGTGAGAACTAGAATAGACTTTTTTTACTTTTTATTAGTTTAGTGAATATGAAAACATAGGACTTAGTTAGATTTATTACATGGTTTTTCTTAACTAGAAGCTTTAGAACCCTCCCTAGTGATATTGTTGTGACAAGAGATCCCCTAATTGGGTATAACAAATCCAAATATTGGTCATGTTCTTGATTAGAGAAGTATATTATGATAGTTCATTAACTTCTCTATTTTTTTAACTCACATGACACTTGTCTCTCTCTCTCTCTCTCTCTCTCTCTCTCTCTCTCTCTCTCTCTCTCTCTCATACTTGTGCTATAAATTGAGCCTCTTTAGCTTGGAAATGTATCCTCCACTTGGGTAGGACAAAGCCCTACCCATTTATTCTAGTTTTGATCAATAAAATAGTTGATTTTTACCTCATTATATAACTACATGTAGTGATAAATCTCTAAATTGTTGATCTTATCAAGTGTAGATTATGTCACCTTGTTTATGTCATATTTATCTTGCCTCATATGGTTTTTTCTCTACGAAAGGTTGTAGTTATTGTCATCAAGGGTGCCTTGTGGGGTTTTAAGTTGAATTAGTCTTCCCTTTTAGACTTACAACATCTTAACCTTCTACAAAACATTGATGTAATAGGTTCAATATAGGATGTGTGTATGTTCATGTTGTCTTATAGGTCTTAGTGTAATGCGTAATTTGTGGTAGTGGTTAGAAAAGTTTTATGAATCACTACTATAGTTAGGATTATTTAAATTCTTTCTCCTTCTTTTCAAAGCAAACAAGTTATAGAGTAGTGAACGGGAGCCTAAGTGATTCATCAAGGGAGTTAGCCCTTTAATATAGAGTTTTACCCCTACTATAAATAACCCACAAGTCTAGGGGTAATCCCATGTTTAGCCAAATTTGAAGAGGTCTGAATAACCTTCTCCTAAGGTGAAAAATTTGGTTATAACAATTTTGGCATGCCCATTGGGACTTAAGTTCAAAAAGAGTGGAAGGCTTTTGGTGTATTATTCTACCTATAAACCTTTAGAGGCATTCAATAAAAAATCAATGGTGATTCAATAAAAAATCAATGGTGATTCTCAATGAAATCAATTGGCTATAAGTAGCCTAAGTACTTATTATGAAAATAATTTAATAAAAATCTTATGTTTCATTTGACTAATGAACTTGGTATGGATAGATATGGTGAGATTTCATACTATACACCTCCCTACCAACCTTGTCATGACCCATACTATGTTACTCAACATCCATATCAAGATTTTTATCAGCCCTATGAGCCATGATATCCCTATGGTCAACATATTCCTTCTTCATATGATCATGATGTTGTTGAGTAAACTTATGAATAAGCCTATGAAGAAGGATATCATGAAGAATAATATGTGATTAAGACTCTTGAGCAAGATATTTTAGGTCTCAAAAGGATCATACAATAGTAACAATGGATATCTTTCCAAAACTCCTATCAATACAATCAGTCCTATCCAAACTATCAAGACAATAGACCACCCTTTCAAAATCATACTCAAGGTCAAGGATAGCTAGTTAAAGAAACATAATATAGTAGTTATAATCCCAATGCTCCCTTCCCTCCTCTATAGGTCTCTTGTATTCCATATCAATTTTATTGTACTCCTTATCCTCATGAAACCATTCACTATCCTAAATAGGAGCCTATAAGAAATCCAATCCAATCTTCAAAAGAGCCTAATGGATTCAAAAATCCAACTTGGAAACAAGTAGTGAAGTATTGGGTAAATAAAGATGAAGAGAGTGAATACCAAGAAGTTGATGTCAAGAAAGAAAACCTTGTGTTTGTTCAAGCCCCATTGCCCTATCCCTAAGAACCTATAACTGTTCCCTAATTGAAGTCTATCCAAGAATATTTTCAATGTATAAGAGATGCATTAGTTGAGAAGGTGGAAGATAAAGTGGAATATGTTGAATAACCTCAAGAAATATATGAGAAGGATGAGGTTGTTTATGAATAGAATGGAACACTTATGGTAACGTTGAACCTTCTCTCTCTCTCCAAGAATTATTTTAAGAGTATACCAATTTTAAGAAACCCAATTGCAAGAGTACTCCCTCCATCCCCATGACCATTCATGATCCATATAACACACCTAATACTACCTATCTAACCCATAAACTTGTTCACCACCCTCCCACCTCGTATTTTATTGAAAGCTAACCCATCCTATGGGAGATAAGTGAAGATTATCAAGCCAAATTTATAGTTGATCAAGAAGATGAATCGAGTATCTATAATGAAGAGTTCTCTGTAGGGACTCCCCTTGATGATGAAAAGTACTATCAACCTTCTTAAGTGAATAAATATAATATCTAGATCATGTTACAGCTGTTAACAAAAATCTTGATCAAGACATGAGAGAGGAGGTGCTTGAGAAGGACATCACATTAGTTGAGTTGGTTGATACTAATAAGAATGATCAAAAGGGTAAATCTAAAAATAAAATAGAATATGGAGGTGATGTTACTTCCATGGAACAAGATGACTTATGGAAAAGTTTTAATGAGATATGTGGAGAATTTGATGCCATTCAAAAGCCTATACTTTGTGTTATTCAAGTTGAAGACATTATTGAAGATAATGATGAAGATGGGGCTAAGTATGAAAATATTTTTAAAGATATTGACAAGCTTGTAGTTGATAATAAATATGATTTTACTAAAGATGTCGTTGAGGTCAAGGAAACATGATTGGATGAATCATCATTGAGTCAATTTGAATTTAAATAATACCATAAGAGGGTTGTTGTAGTGAAAAAAGAGTTCACCTTCATAGGTGACATGTTTATAACTCAAAAGATAACTTGAATAATGTATTATTTCATCTCATGGTGAAAAGGATGGTGCAATCTTCCCTTTTGACCTAGGAGGAGAAAGTTTGCTTTAGGTTAGTTTGTATATAGTCTTGTTTGCTTAAGTTCTTGTCATGTTCCCTAAGTGATTTTTAGCATATGTGTGTCTTCCTTTATTTAATTTTATGTGTGATTCTCATTTTTTGTGTTTTTTAGGTAATAAATTTGTCTTTTTGGCCAATTGACAAGGTATGATCTTGTTGTCTCATAATGCAATTGACTTTGTATCCCAATGGAAGGATAAGTCTATTAGTCTAGTCAACATTACAGGCATGATACCCCTATGAGTCACCAATTTATTATCCAAATTTGACCCACAAGTCAAAATAGGATCCCTATAGGCAAAAACATTGAACCTTAGGTGATTTAAGATGTCCTAGTTGAGTCCAAAATACCTTATTGGTATTTATTAAGGTAAATTTGTAAAGATTAAAGTAAGGTCATATTTTGATCATATAGTGATCTAAAGGTGTCATAATGAAATAAGTCATGGTAAATTTTTGTCATAGATTATTAGTGGTAAATTAAAGTCATTTCATGTGTTAAACACTTTTTCACAACATTTCATAAAGTTTTGGAAAGTTTGAAGATCATTTGCTAACTCTAAGGTGTTGAAAATGAGTGACAGAGGTGATTTTGACTAATATATGTATTTTTTAAAGTCACTTAGATTAAAAATTAATAAAAAACACATTAAAATGTAATTTTAGTATTTACCCAATTGTCACATATATCATACGAATCAAAATAAAGTTAGATTCTTGATTTTCAACACCATCTTGAGGACTTAACAAACCTGTATAGTCTTTTGGAAGTCACGTGAAAGTGAAAATAGTTGAAGAGTGTCCTTTAGAATTATAAAGGTTATAAAAAAAAATTTGGAATAAGTTTGGAGATCAATAGTTTCAGACATATTTTTCTTTCTCTCATCATTCCATTCACAAGCTAGTGAAGGCCAACTTCAAGTAGATGGTACAAGTCATACATGCAGAGTGGGGGAATAATATTTGGGAATATTTTTTTAAAACCATATGAGATTATAATTTTTATAATTGGTTATTTTATTTTTTCTCTTAACTTTACTAACAATAACTAAGAGCCTAGATAACTTTTTGAAGGCTTAAAATCCCACAAGCTGAGTTTAGAGCAGCTCCAGTGTAAATTGTGAAATTGTGTATTATTGAAACCAATTGTAAAATATTATTAAATGTATATATATTCCTTAAAAACATTCATTACTTGTGGTGGCATGTGTGGTGGTCCTTTTTTCAAGCAATTTCTCTTTTGTGCATTATTTACAAGTGACTGGTCATGTTTTTATGTTTATAAATTTTCCAAGTGGTCAAGTGCACTTGAATGGTTTTCATAGTATTATAATATATTAAAAATCCATTCATGATAATCTTGATCACCCAAGTATTTTGTACAAGTTGAAGATAAAGTCATATCTTCATTCATCTTTTGTGGACTATCTTGGACTGTGTTATGTATAATGGAGGGTGTTGAGTGTTTGAATGTACACTTATAGGATTTTGAGATTTATTATTCATGTTTTATGTGTTGGTATAATGATTTTAATGTCATTCTAGTCCAAATATTCATGTTTCACCCTCCAAAGTTCTAGTACTTTTGAGGTTCTTAAAAAATCATCTTCAACCACCTGTAGGTCTGCAAATTCCATAGATTTTCATGTTGTCAATGTATTTTGAAGATTATATATGAATGGAGATAAGGTGATGGTTTGAAATAAAAAGGGTCATATACAACCAATAAGGATATTCAAGATCTTATGAGTCGAGAAGTTTACAAACTAAGCTTATAATCCTAAAAGATGCATCCTAGAGGACCATGTTTGCATGAATAATGAAGGGAAGAGATATTGAATGTGATTAGTGGATGTTATGAAATTGATAAGGATATGAGAATAAATCCATCAGTCAATTTGAACACTTCAATAATTCATAACCTATATGAGAAGGTTAACTACAAATCATATACATACAAACTCTTCTTGATAGTCACCTATAGTTAGGGGAGAAAAACTTGTCCTAAACAATGAGGTTGGTAGGGTTTTGGAGCTTAAATTAGTTGATAAAATATTTATTATACCTCACTAATAATTATATAGAGACATAATGAGATGTGAGTACTGGAAGTCAAGACTGTCTACAATATTTCAAACTCAAAGTTTCATAAACGTCACGTATAGCCAGGTTAAGAAATATGTTTTGAAAAATTAATGTTGATGGATGTTTGGAAAGTTTAAGAAATTGAAATTTTTTTGAGAACATCATAAAATATGACTGATATTTGTATAATAATTGAATTTTGGGTTTTATAGGTCAATTCAAAGTTGAACACAATCAACTTCTCATGAACATCACCTACATCCAACCTATTGGGAAATTAGATTTTGAATATGTAGGTAGTAAAACATAGAGTATCAAAGGTTTTATGAGTTTATATTATAAAAAATTTAAGAGTTTAAATTCTTCAAGGACTCATAGAACACTAGGTTGTAAATAATATCAAGTGAGTACCCATAGTCGTAATGAGTAGACAGTCACCTCTAGGCCTATGTAAGAAAATAAAAGACTCTAAAAAAACTAAGATAAATGGTTTGTGGGAGTGTTTTAAGGACAAAAATGAGATAAATGTCACCAAATAATTTTATGAAAGAGGTTAAATATAGGTCCTAAAGCTATATTGGACATACACAGTCCATATGTAAATCTGCCTTGCTCACACTTGAAACACATAGTCTAAAGGACTATAGGATGATATAAAAGAGGTAATATGATTTTGTGTTGATGGAAATAATTTTATATCACTATAAAAAAATTTAAAACTCAATATTTAAAGAGAACAAGCACTGAATGCCCTGCATACTCAATTTAATAGAGACCTATAGCCTGTCTACTCTTGGAGGTCTATGTTTGTTTGTTTGGAAGGACTATAACATGAACATGGGAGATTTATATGATGGATATGATTGATAAAGTGTGACATTAATCTTCCAATAACATCAGATTTATAAAAATTTAAACATAATCATGAACTTTCTTAATTTAATTAGTTTATTTCACACGTAGTCCTATATAGGCAGACCTTAAGGTGATGCCAAGTAGAGTTTGAATTATATGAGACATTGAAGACATAAAAATTATGGTTTAATCATATTAAAAATTTCCACTATATAATATATGTCCTTACAAAGAGTAAAAATGGATGAAAATAGCTAATTAGTGTCATATAGTCATTCTAGCTTGTAAACCCTAGGCTTAGAGAAATGAGAGTGCTAGGAATTTTGATGAGAGGATGTTATAAAACTATTATAATATGTAAAGGGGTATGTCATAGACCCAATTTAGGTTATTTTAGATTAATTAAAACTCAAATAACCACCTATAGAATGCAATTCTTGCTCAACCTCCCAAAATGCTCACTTCCATCTGAGAGGACATTTTACATTGTTTGGTATGGTTAGGAGGATTTTCATGGGACCTTGAGATTATATGGGTAGTTTACTACCATAATACACTTCAATTTTTTTTAATGGGTAGGAGGTTTCATGTCTTGAGGTTTATGAACTATCATTAAGATTTCAAACCACTTCCAAACTACCTAGGAGAGTTAAAACAACATGATGAAAGAGAAATGAAATTATATGCCTCTAGATGGATGAGATGAACTTCCAAATGACCCAAAACATATTCAAAACTCCCCTGAGTATCATCCCATATACCTATATTTTATAGAATTAAATGAAACTATATGGAATAGGCCTAAAACTCCTAATTTTTACTATTTTGTATGCCTATACAAGTAGTTATAACATCAAATTTGGCATGGAGGTAGGGGATGATATTTTTATAAATAAATAAAATTCTTATTTTGGGTTTATAATGTGTGGGGATCCTGTAGAATCATTTTTCACTCTCTTGATAAGGATGCCTAATTGAGGCCTAGTTAGGATAGAGAAAGGGAACAAAAAGATGTATCCACTCATTCTCAAAGAATGAAATATAACCTGGAGATGTAAGGATATATTAGGTAATATAATATAAAATTATATTATCAAGATCCTCTATACTTTTATCTATATAAGGAGGTTTTAAAAAAAAGGCTATAAGGAATGAGGCCTAATTGAGGCTTTTAGTATATAACGACTTGTTGGGGCTAGTTTGAGACCTCAAAATGGATTGTTTCAAGTCTAATATGATTCTAATAATCTATCCATGATTTTTTTATGAGCTAAAGTAATTGAAACTAAGTTTTGACACTTGTGTGCAAAATAGATCTAAGGAGATGAAGAGCCCTCTTGAAACCTTGCATGAGAAAGAGGTGATGTGTCAAAGATAACCTATTGGGGTCAGATGAGAGGTGTCAATATCATATCAAAGAAGTATAATAAATATATGTGACCATCAATAGGTTAAAAATGTCAAGATAAAGAGGATTTTAAGAAGCTAGTTAAGGTATCAAGCATGCATTTCAACTCCCACACCACTTGTATGGTTAGCACATCTAAAGAGGAGATACACATGGATTTGGAAGTATATTATGATAGTTCATTAACTTCTCTATTTTTTTAACTCACATGACACTTGTATACTCTCTCTCTCTCTCTCTCTCTCTCTCTCTCTCTCTCTCTCTCTCTCTCTCTCTCTCTCTCTCTCTCTCTCTCTCTCTCTCTCTCTCACACACACACACACACACACACACACACACACACACACACACACACACACACACACACACACACACACACACACACACACACACACACACACACACACACACACACACACACTTATGTTATATATTGAGCCACTTTGGCTTTGTAATGTATGCTCCACATGGGTATGGTGAATCTCTTTCCATTTATTCTACCTTTTATTAATAAAAAACTATTTTTAACTCATTCTATGACTATATATAGTGATAAATATCTAAATGGTTGAACTTATCAAGTGTAGATGTATGTCACCTTGTTTGTGTCCTATTTATCTTGCCTCATGTGGTTGTCTCTCTATTGCATGTTATAGTTGGTGTCATCATGGGTCTCATATGGTTTTTGAAGTTTAATTAGTCCTACCTCTCAACATTAAAATTCCTTGCCGTTCTACAAAAAACTGATGCAATAGGTTCATTATAAGATGTGTGTATGTTCATGTTGTCTTGTAGGTCTTAATGTATTGTGCAATATGTGGTAGTAGTCAATAAATTTTAGTGAATAACCATTATATTTAGGTTTACTTCAGTTCTTTCTCCCCATTTTCAAAGAAAATAAGTGATAGAGTAGTGAAAGTGAGCCTAAGTGATTCATCAAGGGAGTTAATCCTTCAATCTCAATGTTTACCCCTACTATAGACAACCCACAAGTCTAAGGGTAATCCCATGTTTAACCAAATTTGGATAGGTCTAAACAATCTTCTCCTAGGGAGTAAAATTTGGATATAACACATATGTCATCATCTTATATATCCTTATCTCATCATCATCATGTTATATTATACATCTTATTGTGCATATTTTCCTTGTATATTTATGTACATCCTTTTAATATTATCTCATCTTACATCTTTTCATATCTCTAATCACCACTTTCATCTTAGTCACATCCTAGTCTAATATCATCCATATATCACTAGTCATACCCCCTTCACTTACATAATTTAATCCCATCTTGGCATCCATCCATCACATCTTATCATATTATAACCTCACACTCTTTACTTAGCCTTAGTATTAATTTTCCCTACCATCATATTTATTACTTAAGACTAAAATCCACCTTATATATAACCAATCACATCCCTATCCTTTTTGTCACCATATCCTCATATCACCTTATCTTGCCTTACTCATCCTTAAGATCCTAACTGGTCATTTATCTTGATCTTGTCCTGCCTAGTCACCTTATCCCTTATATATACAATATATCCTAGTCTTAGTTTAAACAATCCTTACCTTGTCATCCTTGTCAATACTAGTCATCTCATCAAGTATGTAGTTGTACATTGGTCTTCATCTACATTGGTAAAACATTCTTTACATATTAGGGTCCTCATCATCAACTTTCTTATGTTCAATCAATTTTAAATCGAATCTTATCATCCTCTTATCCTAATCCAATCTTGTTAATCAATTATCTTAGACTTGAACTAATCTTAATCTAATCAAAATCAATCTCTTTGTCTAGTCTAGACCCTTATTAAGTCATATAGCTTGTCATATCTAATTTAATTGAATCAAGTATAAATCATTGAATTCTATCTCATGTCCTAATTTGGTCTATTTGATCTTTTCCTACCATAATGAACATCATATCATGTCAAAATATTTGATAAAACTTGATATTAGACTAAAAAATCCTTTGTCCAAATTTGTTCTAGACATCCCCTCTTCATCTCTTGATCTTTCTATTCAATCCCCCACACCTTCCAATTGGGGCCTATGAACCACATCATCCGTAATTTATCCCATCTTGATCTATGGATTCCAAAGTAAAGTTATACACCTTGATTGAAAAATGCCTCATTATCAATAAGGATCTTTTCCCACCTCCTTAATATGAACACTTCACATCCTATAGACTTTAGACCTTTCCAGACAACATTACCTCGAATCCACACCCATCCATGTCAATCTACTCCTAGCCTCCATACCACCCAATGCCACTCAAATCCTCTATTGACTAGTCATATCCAATCATCTACCCCTTCCTACATTAGCAAAGTAGATCCTATCCTAGTCACCTTATCATTTACTAGTTTGACCACCCAATCACGAAAACAACCATGTGATTTAAAGTATAATTATTCCACATTCAAGTCATGAAATCAAGAGATGCACTATACTCATGTTATTATATCCTTATAATCCCTCTTTCACAAAATTTTGACCATATAAATTATAGTTTATCCACCCATATGACATTTTGATCCTGCCAATCCTAAGCTCTCTTGGTATAAATCCAACCACTAATGTATATATCATCAAACTTAATGGAATACCATTAATTGTTGTCATAATTTTGAAAACTATGTCTAATACCAGTACGATCTTGGTGACATTGAAATATAAAATGAATCATATGGGTATACATATAAAGTTGAATAAGAAGAGTAATGCCACATTCCAAATCACAATCAAGCCCTTCCCTTTCCAATCCAAGGTAAAGACACCACATCCATATTTTATGGTCCCCCCATCTTTGTGAATCCTCCATATAAAATGAGTTTGTTTCCCATAAAATTAGTCCTCCCTTTTTTAACAAGTAATTGTTCTATAGACCTATCTTTGGTGAATCTGTTATCCCTCCATCAACTTCCTCTACCACATCACATTAGAGACCCCATTTGTAGAGGTCACCTTTAGAGATAAAATACGGTACTAGTAGCATCATATCATTTACATCATAAATAAAATTATAGTCAATAAAAATCTTATCTACATTAGAATCATGTTCAAAACCAGTATCAAATCAGATCTTTCATGAGAATCATCATCTTTTATTGATGTTACAAATCATAACCATGCCTAATTTTTTTAAGGATACCTCAAATCCAGATGTCAACCAATCACAAGGCATATATTTTGATCCCATCCAAGATAATAAAGTTATAAAAGAGTTCTTACAATTTTTATCTATCAAAGAGAGTCAAAGTGGATCTACTCCTACATCAGATGCATGTAATCTTAGTGATTCTTTTGCTGATTTTGAGTAGACTTTTACTGATGTTGAAATTGGGTCTCCTAGGAACCCCTATAAGGATGATACTTCCCCATCACCACTCATTGATCTCATCCTATAATTTGATCTACCTTCATCAATCAAATCCTCATTTATTCCTATCAATAATCATTTAATCATCTCCCTCCATTAGGATAAATAGGAACATACATCGTTGGACTCTTCCCCAAGTAACATAATATGTGCCAAAAATACAAAGGTCAAAAACCATATATAATATGTCATACATGATGATCAAATCACTTTTAATCCAATAAATCAAAATCAATAAAGTTCAAATCATCAACCAAATCAAAAAGTGTCTTCCCCTAATGAGACCATATTTAAGGCATTAGGAGATCATTAAAGTCAAAATAATCATTATCTATCAAGTTAAAGATCAATTTCCTCTATTGAATCCCAAAGTCGAGCATCAGGGGTAGTCGAGATATAATAAAGTATAAAAATCAAATCCTTCTCAAAAAATATCAAAATGGCCAATAATCCATTAAATAATTAAATCAAATATAAACTACAACTTCAAAGTGTCTTGGATCTCTTAAAGTCTTTTCTCATATGGCACCAATCAAATATGGAATATTCAACATCTCCAATAATGTGTGAGATTGCTATTCCTAATCCCTAAACACCCACAACACTCCCTATCTTGATCCTATCATCTATTCAAGTATCATATCTCACCATGAAATCCAAACCCTAAATGCATCCATTCCACACCTCATAAACTCAAGCAACATTGTCTCTTGTAGAGGTGATGAAGACACTTGGTCTACATGTTTGGAGGGTTCTTAATCAATAAAAAAAAAGGTCATAAAAACATTAATATATCTATTAATAACAACATGGTATTGGAATCACATATCTTTAGAATATGTGTTGGATGAAGATAAATAAAATGCTTGCATCCTACATCCTATCCACCTCTAATAAATCAAGATGTTAAAAGTAAAAAAAGTATTAAAAAAAAAAAAAAAAAAAAAAAATCATCCAATGGTGAAAAAAAGTCTCCTGGTGCCTTTGTCAATTACCATGATGAAAAATGGTTTCTAGCATCATGGTGAAATAATATATTACCCTCATTTTACCTCAACACTTGGGGTAACAATCCATCCCTTGTCAATCCCATCCATGGCATATCCCTCTATCCATTGTTCTCACCCATCATATATCATATTGCATCCTATTATGTCCATAATTTATTCTAGTCTTGACCTTCATAAGGGAGTGGAATATGTATTTAGAAATGTTTTAGAATCATCTTGGCATATCTTCCAATGGACACTCAAGTAATTAGATTTCTAGTTCCTTTAGGATGTGGTTATTGGTGATTCATAGTCCATTAGTCTTTGATCTTCATCCCATTTTTAGCATCACTCTCATCCTTTTATCATACCATTTTCATTCCATTTGTCCTTATCCTAGTTACTAGGATTGGTATTCCCTTTGTTATTGACCCCATTAATATTGTGTACACACATATTCCTAAAACCCCTAAATTTGAAATATTCTAAAAACCCTAAAAATTATAAAACCCACAAAATCCAAAAACCTATAAGTTATCTTATTTATGTCTCTATTATCCCACTTATCTCATCCTATGTCATTAGTTGTCCATATATTTTTCATCCTACCTTATCTCATGTCCTAACATTCTTATCATTTTAGTCATCTTATATTATGTATTCTGTAGCCTTATCCTAATAATAATCCCTAGTCTACCTAAAGTTCATACCTTGTCCAAATTATTAACCTTAACATAAATTCACATCATCATGACCAACTTAGTCCAAGTCATCACCTAATCACTCATCCCATTAAATCTCATTAGAACAATTAGACAAGATACAATGAAATTACATGTATATACTTGTGTGTGTTTGCTCTTTATTGTTTGACTTGTTTTTATCATGCATATATCTATAGATGTGTTTTTGTTTGTTTGTCTATTTTTATTTTTAGTCTTGAATTGTGTCTCTTTTTGTCTATTAGGAAATGAAAGAGGATGCTATGATGACACCAAAAGTTACAATGATGATGTTAAGTGCCCTTGATGATGTAAAGTTTGTTATTTTCCCCTTTTATAATCATGCACTTTGGTACAATGTCCTCCTATTCATACTTATGTCATGGGTCATACTGCCTAGTGTCATACTTACATCAGATTGATTAAAATATGAAGAGCTTTATTAAAGAAATGTTGGCTTAATAATAGACACACTCATCATTTCTCCTATCCTTTATCACCTATCATAATGTTTAAATCCAATAATTTCTCCAATTTCTTTATTATCATATCAATATCCTCTTATCAATCATCTGACATCTCTCTAATCATCAACATCAAATTAAATCTCAATTCAATCATCATCACACCTAAATATTATTTAATAAATAAAATATATAATAGTCATTGACATCCTCTTCTTCTAGTCTATCTTGTCATCTATCATCTAGTTTGAACTACATTGGCCTTATGTCTTTTCATACTATGTAGGTAGTGATCAGTCACATGGTGTGCCTGAGGTTAGATTTACCAATCTCACCTCTTTTCCCATCATCATTTTATAAGTCTTGCATCAGTCAAATCCTTAAGATATAATATCAATAATTCATCAATCAATCTATTGATCAATCACCATCCCTAAAATCATATCCCTAATCATTTTGTCAATTTCTTGCCCCTGTTGATTGGGCCTAACAAATCACAAAATCTAGATTTTATTCCATCAATAATCCATTATCACTGATTGATAAATTAATCATTTAAATTTTATGGATTCTTCCCTAGATTGGAACATGATTGGGATTGTTACTTTATTATCAATTGCATTCCATTGCATGCATCCTTGCTAGGGGCATCACCAGTATTAATCACATTGTGTCATTAATTTCATTACATTGTAATCTAATTATTCCAATTTGTCCTTTGGTCACTTGGTCATATCATTTATCCTCTCTTATCCCCTTCATTGTATCTCTCAACTTTAGCTTTGATCTACACTCATAATTAATTTTATCAATTTATTGTCTTATTTTTTACTGATGCTCTCCCACCATGTATCTTTACTTGGGATATGTTAATAGCTCATGCCCTTCTCTATCAATCATCTTGGTCTATATCTCTCCATGGTATGTGTGCTTCCCCAGGATATGTCTAAAGCTTGCAATATTTTATCTTATCACCATCATGTTATGGTTGATTCCCCCTTGGGATGTGTCGACAACCATGATACAATCATTTCTTCTCCCTATGAATAAGCCTTTACCAGGTACATAATCCATTTGTATCTCATTGTTCATGTCAAGTTAATATTCTTCATCATCTATCTCACATCTCCCCTTGTCTATTTGTTACATCGCACTCCTCATCTCCTCTTTTGAGTGGTCTTTCATCTCATTCTTCTCTACATGTCCCCTCGAGGGGGCATCATATCCACTAACATCATTTACTATCACTCATCCATAATTATTTTTCATCTTTGAAAGACCATTTATCCTTATACTTCATCTACTCATAATGCACTTTCAAAGAGGGCCAAAATGTATGCATCTAAATTTGATCACCTTTGTCAGCTTTCTAATTTTGATACTAGTCTCATTTAAATTCATATAATTTATCTTACTAATCATCTTTATTATTTATCTAAAATTCCCCTTCATTACTATTCATTATACTAGTCTTACCCTTTCCCATTTCTTCATTAATTCTTATAATTAATTCCACTTATATTCTACTCCCACTTATCTATTATTTTATGAATTAAAAATTCACAACCCACCTACCTACCTACTCCTAAGCTTTCCTAAAAACCTACCCCTTACTCCTCACCTAACCCTTCTTATAATCTAGTCTAATCTTATTTTGATTATCATTATATTTCCTAATGGAATATAGAACTCTCCACCACCCTTATCCTTCTCTAGAAAGTTCTCTCTCTATAGAATTTCAATTCCTTATAATTCCCTCCATCCTCTTGAGAAGTATTCTTCTCTTGATGATTATAATGAATTTTTAATTCTTTGGAAAGTATCTCTCCCTTGCCTATTTAAATCAACTACCCCTCCATTGCCAAACTAACTATAAAATCCATGATTTGTCATGTTAAAATATTCTATAAACTAAATCTATCAGACCATTGAATCTAAGCCTTTTATGAATCTATTATCTTATTAAAATTATGAGTCTATTTGTAAGAAATCTCCATTTATAATCTTCAATATTTCTATTTAATCTTGATTGGGAACATTTGGATTTAGATTAGAATGTTGTTTTAAGTATTCATTTTATTGCATTTTGATATAATGTTTTCTAGTTTTAATGGTAGATTGTAAATTTGGGTGTTTTGGATATAATTTTTATATCTCTAATAGATTTATCAAATTTATCATCTCAAAGGGGTCATTTAATGGTGCTATGTATCTTGACAAGTGGAGATGACTATCAAGGCCACTAATATTAGCTAGAAGTTAAACTTCATGTGTCATTAGTTAAATGGTTTCCTTTATTTTGAAAAATGACAATAAAATAAAAAATCAAACATTACATAAATATTATTTATTAAAAAGGTTACAAATTATTTTACAAACACCTAAATTAAAATAATTAATTGTCAACTAATTTTTTATTAGCATACATGATTAATTTGAAGTCTATTTGTAAGCTATATTTATTTACTAAACTTTAATTATTTTTAAATATTTTATATTCAAGATTACATTCACTATTCAACATATATAATGTATTAAATAAAAAATAAATACAATATAATTTTTCATTGTCAATAAATGACTCATGTATGACCAAAAAAGAAAGAATTACCTTTAACTAATTTTATAGATACAAATATTTTCTCCTTAATAATTATCTTTAAATTCAACTTCAAAATAAATTTTGTAAAATATATTTCAATATTATTCTAAACTTTTGAAAAACTTGGCACATGATACCTTTATTATAATTTTTTTTTTTTAAATTTCAAAATATATTTTTTAATTTCGTTTGATATTTTATATTTTTTGAATGACTTTTATGATAGTTGAAGTTACATTAAAGTTAGTATGGAACAAGTAAATAGACTTCTAAGTAGTGGACATGAATTTTTGTAGGAATAGTTTTGCTTTAACTATTTAAAAAAATCATTATTATAAAATAAAATCATTATATATATATATATATATATATATAATGATTTTATTTTATAATAATTATTTTTTTAAATAGTTAAAGCAAAACTATTCACATGAATTTTTGTAGGAATAGTTTTGCTTTAACTATTTAAAAAAATAATTATTATAAAATAAAATCAATATATATATATATATATATATATATATATATATATATATATATAATTTGGTTAAATTAATGCAAATGTTTTTATCATCATCCTTATCTCGTAACACATGTTTTATTTATTTCATGCTTATTTAGAAAATGGGTTGTGCTTAGCTTTTAAGCATATGAACATATGTCTATTTTTAATACATGTATCCTTAAATACAATTTTGTCTTTACTGTTAGGTTGTGGAGCTAAAAGCTTCACCTTGATGCAAACATGGAGGTTGCTGAGTATGACAGTCATCGACGTTGGCAGGCCACAACCGACATCAGTCAGGGGATCAGTGCAAAGGCAACTGACATCGGCAAGATCGGTCGACGTCGGTCACCTCCAGTCAGACAGGGACCGACATCGGTCACCTGTATGGTTTTAGAACTGCTATTGACAAACAGTCAGTTAGTTGAATGGGTTGTTTGCATGTTAAAGACTAGTTCGAGTCTTGAGCCGCAAGTCTAATCATTGTATGCATGAGATATATATAATAGACTCATGGGCTATATTGTTAAGTGTAGAACTTAGAGAGTTCTTCCCCTGGAAGAATCATAGGGGTTCTTCCAGGTATGTAAGATCATGGAGCAGATCTACATGTGATAAGTAAGATCAGGTTGGTCTGCAGGGGTGTGTGTATGCGAGGGTCAAAAGGAGATCTACGGGGGAGAAAGATCCAAGGTGACAACAATACATCAAGGAGCAAGATCATGGTTAGATCTACTTGGAGTACTGGTTCGTACTCGGTTGTATTGACAGTACAATGAGGTGAATAACAGCTTGTGTTAGCTGTGTGTTGTGACCTGTATTGAGAGAAGATAACTCTTGAGGGAAGATTACTGTAAGCCCACAAAGTGGAAGAAAGAGTGTGATCTCTTTGTTGTAATTTCATTTTGTAATGAGTTGAATACAATTGTGTGTTGCCTCTCATATTCTGTGTTATTTCTCATTGATAGTTACTTGTACTTCTAGTATAATTCCACATGTTTAAATTATTTATACATTGGTAATCATATGTGCTCTCAAATATGACAAGTTGTGTTAGAGATTT
This sequence comes from Torreya grandis, assembly GCA_037957365.1. Lineage (NCBI taxonomy): Eukaryota > Viridiplantae > Streptophyta > Pinopsida > Cupressales > Taxaceae > Torreya > Torreya grandis. The sequence continues at coordinate 699,221 of JARHVA010004648.1, forward strand.
AAGGAACTTAGGTCCTATCAATTGGTATCAAAGCTCAGGTTCACTAACAGCTGGTTCAGATCTGTGTAGTGTGTGTTGATTACAGGGTAGTCACAGGGGTTTCTACAAGGATTTTTGTTTGAGTGGGAGAAGTAATGGTAGAAAAAAGTAAACTGAGGATGGAGAAGTTTAATGGCAATAATTACCAATTATGGAGAATGTCGATAGAGGATTATCTATATCAAAAAGATCTATACTTATCGTTAGGTTGGATTGCAAAGAAGCCCACAGACATGGAAGATGAAGAATGGGAAGTTCTTGATAAAAAGGCTCTGGGGTCTATAAGACTGAGTCTGGCATCTACTGTGATATCTAATTTATCATAGGCAAAGTCAACGATAGATTTGATGACTACTTTAGCAAATTTGTATGAAAAACCCTCAGCTTCAAATAAGGTATATCTTATGAAGCAGTTATTTAATTTGCAAATGCATGAAGGTGGATCTATGTCTAATCATCTAAATGATTTCCATGGAATTGTAAATCAGTTAAGTTTAGTCAATATTGTGTTTGATGATGAAATTAAAGCTCTATTAATCTTATGCTCATTACCTGAGAGCTGGCATAACTTGGTAATGGCAGTTAGTAATACTGCTTCTACCTCAAATATTTTAAAAGTAGATGATGTTGTTAGTGTTATCTTGAATGAGGAAATCTGTAGGAAAAGCACAGAGGAAACATTAGGGAATGCTTTAAGTTTTGAGAGCAGGGGAAGGCAAAAAGAGAAGAGAAAGAAAGGGAGATCAAGGTCTAAGTCAAAGATGAGAGGAAGATCCAAATCAAGAAATGGTAGAAGGATAGCCTGCTAGAATTGTGGAAAGATAGGGCACATAAACAGAGATTGCTGGTCAAAGCCTAAGGAGGACAATTAGCACGAAGGAAAAGAAGAAGCAAAGGTTGCAAGTATTGAACAAGATACTTTAATATTCTCTTTACATAATAATATAAAATCTTGGGTTTTAGATTCTGGTGCATCTTTTCATGCTACCCCAATAGAGAATATTTTAGTGACTATGTCCATGGAGATTTTGGAATAGTTTACTTAGGGGATGATGAGCCATGTAGAATGATTGGTAAAGGTAAAGTGCAGCTAAAAATACAGAATGGAAACACATGGGTGTTGAGAGATGTTATGCATGTTCCCAGCTTGAAGAGGAATTTGATTTCTACAGGAAAGTTAGGGGATGAGGGTTCTATAGTAACTCTCACAGCTGAATCTTTGAAGGTTACCAAGGGTGCACTTGTATTGGATAGAGGTAAGAGAGAAAGTACTCTCTATCTATGTAATTGTATTACTAACAATTCTCCTTCTGTATTATCTAGTTCAGATGTAGATGCAAAGATGTGGCATCACAGGCTTGGCCACATGAGTGAGAAGGGAATGACAATTCTTAAGTCAAGAGGTAAGCTTTCAGATTTGAAAAGCATAGATCTGTATTTTTGTGAGCACTATGTTTTTGGGAAACAGAAGAGAGTGAGTTTTCTCAAGACTGGGTCAACAAAGAAGAAGCATAAGTTGCAGCTTGTTCACACAGACGTGTGGGGACCGGCTCAGGTTGCTTCTATTGGAGGATCACAGTACTATGTTTCATTCATAGATGATGCTACAAGAAAGGTATGGGTCTATTGTATTAAGAAGAAATTTGATGTATTTGAGACTTTTAAGATTTGGAAAGCTATGGTTGAGAATGAAATAGGCAGAAGATTGAAGTGCCTAAGATCTGACAATGGTGGTGAGTTATGCAGTCACAAGTTCAACTGGTATTGTTTTATGCATGGAATACGCAGGCAAAGGACTGTTCCAAAGACACCTCAACAAAATATAGTTGCTGAAAGGATGAATAGAACAATTATGGAGTGTGCACAGTGTATGAGGTTGCATGCTAGGTTGCCCTTAGAGTTTTGGGTAGAAGCTATGAATACAGTAGTGTACCCGATTAATAAAGGACCCTCTACAGCTCTGGATGGTGGAATTCTAGAAGAGGCATGGATAGGTAAAAAGGTAGATCTCTCATTTCTCAAAGTTTTTGGTTGTGAAGCTTTTGTGCATGTTAATAAGGAAAATAGAAAGAAGTTGGATGCTAAGTCTATGAGGTGCACATTTATTAGTTATGTCTTAGGAGATTTTGGTTTCAGGTTTTGGAATCTAGGAACTAACAAAATAATTAGAAGCCATGATGTTTTTAATGAAAAAGTGATGTATAGTGATTAGTTGAAGAAGCTGAATCAATTTAGGCAGAGCAATGGAGAATTGGATGAGGTGACAGTCCAAAATGAGCTCATGGGAAGAAATAATCACAGACAAGAAAACACAGAGACCGACGTCAGCCAGGCAAGAACCAACATCGGCAAAATTGAAACTGATGTCAGTCATATAGTGATCTACGTCGGCCAGAAAAGAACTGAGGTTGGTCATGGAGAACCGATGTTGGCCAGTAACAGACCTGGAAGTGACTGAGGTTGGTCACTGTCAAAAAATTTGGGTGGATAGTGTGTTGTGAATGAGTCTCAGACGCCCATCAAGAGGTCAGAAAGGGTAAGTAAACCTCCAATTTGATATTCTGCTTCATTATTCTATTTATTGCTTACTGATGGTGGAGAACCAGAGAGTTTTGAAGAAGCAATACAGGTAGAATCCAAGAATCAGTGGGAGCATGGCATGGTTTAGGAAATGGAGTCCTTGAAAGAGAACCAAATGTGGGATTTGGTTGAGTTGCCAGCTGGAAAGAAGACACTGAAGAATAGATGGACCTACAGATTGAAGGAAGGTGAGAATGGATAGATGAGATATAAGGCCAGATTGGTAGTGAAAGGATTTGCATAAAAACTAGGTATTGACTTTGGTGAGATTTTTTCTCCTATTGTTAAAATGACTTCTATACGGACTGTATTGTCTTTAGTTGCTATTGAGGATTTGCATCTTGAGTAGCTTGATGTTAAGACAACGTTTCCTCATGGAGATTTGGATGAAGAAATATATATGGATTAGCTGGAAGGATTTGAGGTCAAAGGTAAGGAGAAGCTAGTGTGTAGATTGAAAAAAAGCTTGTATGGCCTCAAGCAAGCTCCTACATAATGGTATCTGAGATTTGATAGGTTTATGACTGAGCATGGCTACAGTAGGTGTCAATCTGACCATTGTGTGTATTTTAAGAGATTGGATAATGGTAGATATATTATTTTGTTGTTGTATGTAGATGATATGCTAGTTGCAGGATATCTCTGAGCTTAAGGTGAAACTAGCTCAAACATTTGCCATGAAGGATTTGGGAGCAGCAAAGAAAATCCTTGGCATGAATATTAAGAGAGACAAGAAAAATCACAGGTTGATTTTGTCTCAAGAGGATTATGTGAACAAGGTGTTGAAACGGTTCAATATGCAGGATGCAAAACTGGTAAGCACACCTTTGGTTGGACATTTTAAATTGAGTAAAGAACAGTGTCCTAATTCACATGATGAGGTAGAGTACATGAGTAGAGTTGCATATTCTTCCGCAAGTAGGGAGTTTAATGTATGTAATGGTATGTACTAGACTAGATATTGCCCAAGCAGTGGGAATTGTAAGTAAGTATATGGCCAATCCAGGAAAGGAACACTGGAAAGCAATTTAGTGGATTCTTAGATATCTGAGAGGAACCAACAGTAGGCATTTGTGCTATGGCGGTTCAAATACTTCTCTACATGGTTATGTAGATTCAGATATGGCAGGTGATTTGGATGGCAGAAGGAGCACCACAAGGTATGTTTTCACTGTTGGTGGAATGGCAGTTAGCTGGATATCAAAGTTGCAAAAGGTTGTTGCCTTGTTAACTACAGAAGCAGAGTATATTGCAGTCACAGAGGCTAGCAAAGAGATGATATGGATGACATGGTTCATGAAAGAGCTAAGAAAGGAGCAAGAGAATTGCAGATTATATAGTGATAGTCAGAGTGCAATTCATTTGGCTAAGAATTCAGCCTTTCACTCAAGAACCAAACACATACAGCTAAGGTACCACTTCATACAATAGGTATTGGAGGATGGTGAGTTGAACCAATTTGCTGGGGATTAACCAACAAACTTGATTATGATTATGCAAGCAATTAAATACAGAATTCAATCAGAAAGATAAGTAACTAGAATCAAAATTGGCAAAGAACAATAGATACAAGAAACCACCCTAAAAACTTGTATTAAACTCTTTATAGAAGGAATACAATTGAATAAACTTATTTTCTTCCACACCTCTCTCAGATGTACAGATCTCTTCCTAGATCTCTTTCCCTCAAGAGTTACAATCAAATCCAACACCCTGGATTGATACACATATACAATTCTGCACTGTTCTTCTATAATAAGCTATGAAGATCTAATCCTATATATAATAATTAGGAAACATGAGCATACAATTACAGCCATTAGATGTACCTCCTAATCAAGGGCTCAAATCAGTCTTACTAAAGATAGAGATGCAGACTTAAGACTAACACTTAATCCTACCATGCAAACAATCTGTTCTGTCCACAGAAATAGCATTCTGGACGCACAGGTAACTGACTTCAGTTTCTACGTGTTTGCCTGTAACCGACATCGACCGATCCATGATTGACGCTGGCATCTCTTGGTCTACTCTTGACCGATGTCGATCGCTCCTGACTGACGCCAGTGACTGTGTGACTCCTGCAACTTTGCAAAACGCTCCTTTGGTGAAGCTTTTAGCTCCACACCTTAACATTTACATTTGTATGTAGTTTTTTTTTTTTTTTTTTAAATGGAATTTCTTCTTATAATAAAATAGATTATATGTTATTTAAAACTTAGGTTGTATCTTTTCATAAATATTTTTTTAATAATAATGATAAATATTTTTTCAATAATAATGATTTTTAATTGTTTAATTTGAGGCTTGATGTTTGATTAAATGTCAAATTTTTATTTCTTTTCTATTTATTTTTATGTGAAGGATGACAATAATTTATAATAAATTATTTAAATATTATTATTTTGAATAATATTAAAATATCATTTTTGGTTTGATAAATGTATTATTGTTTATTATAAGTTTATTTGTATAATTTTGAATGATTAAAACCTTTTTTTATATATTTTTTTCGTGTATTCTTTAAATATTTTTTTAAAATGTAAAAACAAGACTGTCACTAAATTGAAATCTTATCCATACCTACATCAAAGTTACTTGATGAAAATATTCTTAACCATTTTTATTGACATCAATATATTAAAATCTATTATCAGTCACAATATTTTCAATATCATTGGAATTTAAAGAAGACACATTTGAAGAAGTCATATTGGCATTTGAAAATTTAGGGCATTCATTTTTTTTAATTATATCCTTAATTTTTATCTTATTAAATATATTTTTAAATTCTAATTTGTTTTTTAAGTTAAACCTAAGATTGATCAAAGTAATTTTAATAAGATTTATGTAATATTGATTAATCTAGCACTTCTTTTAGATTGAATTCTAGATCTAATAAATTTAAGTAGCATAAAATGAAATCAAACATGAACATACATACCATAGAGTACATTAAGATTTAATTTTTTTTTAAATTAATTTAATGTTTAGGATCAAAATATTTAATAAAATCTATGACTTTTTATATCTATGTACATTCATTGAAATTAACTTTATAAAAATTACATAATTTGAGATATAACACAATATGATAAATTATCTAATCTAGACGGTGAAAGGAAAATGCAAAATAATGTAGTTTCACTAAAATATGAAACCTTAAATAGTTTTAGGATAAATAATGTACACATAAATATGAGATCCTCAATACATGTAGGATAACTGGTTCATAAAAACTATGTAAATAAAGAAATTACAACTAAATGCAATATAAATAATTTTAAGTAGGCATGTCAACTATATGTAATTACAATGAAAAAATAATAAGACATAATTATATATTTTATAAAAAAATTATGAGGGTTCACATATAAGGTTTACTTAGAGGTGTATCACATAAATTAATTTCAATCTTAAGATAGTTGCGTAAGGTTGAGCTTGAAGATGCACATCTAGAAGTCAAAGGAACCTTTCTTAGAAATATGAATATGATCGGAGATAAATGTATGAAGCATTGGGATGCTTTTGAAATATGAATGAAGCATTACAGTGATTTTGGAAGATGATAGGCAAGGTTTGAAATACATTGAAATTTTTTTCATTTGGTTGTGATTTCCTATTTTCTCATTCTGAAATGTACATTGTCACACATGTAACCCTCAAAATAGTCTTTCTTATTTATGCCCTAAAATGTTCATGATATCTAAAAATTGAAGAAAATAAAATGAGATTTAGGGATGTGTTCAGGGTTAGTAGGGATTGATAAATACCATTTATTTATCAAACCTTTAAATGGTGCAAACTAGTTGCTAAAAATGTGTCAAAAATAAGTAAAATTTAATAAGTGAAAATAAATTCAAAGATAAATATTTAATCTTACATTATGTGCCAAAAAAGATCCATGAAAAATTCTAGCTTCAAAAAGTAATTATAAATATACTAATGATTGGCCGATCTCTCTATTTAATGTCTCTGAGTCTTCAATAATAAATGATTCTTAGATATTTTGAGAATATTTAGAATCAAATTAACTCTAATTATTATGTATTTATAAATAATTGATTAAAAAATAGAATTTTATTGTATCTAAATTAATATCATATAATCAAAATGAGAAAAAGACATGACAAAGGAAACATATATCCTTTGAATTGATGAAGACCAAAAAAAGGGTGTAGAATCATTTCAACACTTTTAATAAATATGATAAATATTGAGATGTTTTTGACATAGATCTTAAAATAAAAAAGAATTAAAAAAGAAAGATTAAGGAATAAAAAAGATAAATAAAAATTTATAAAATGTCAAAAAAATATATAAATAATATTAAATTTAAATAAATAATTAAAAATACACTAATTAGTAATTAATAAATACATACCTTCCATTTTTAAAGTATCTAAATGTATACACCTTTAACCTGGCCATTAATGACTAACATAATTTTTCTAAAACTTTTAGAAAGACATTCACAAATAATTTAATGGATAGATGTTTCAAATCACCCAATATGATTTTTTATTAAATTTTTATCTTTGATGATATTGATGATAAGATAGATTAGTTGATTCAATCATCCATCCACGAAACTAGTTAGAGTGGACATGCACAGCGCAACTCGAATATGCAGCTCAGCTCAAACATGGCATGATGGACATGCAACTGAGCCTAAACGTCACATAAATTGGATAGTCGACCTGTCTGAACTTGACGTCGATAAAAAACAAATTGTAAATTGATGCTCCCATATTTTCATGAACTCTACCTCCCAACCAATTGCCTGGCTATGCGATTACCTGAATTCTACCTTCCCACGGGTTTATTACAGTGACCCGGTACTTACGCGACTTTTAACCTCATCCCGAATAATCTATCCCAATAAGTAACTTGGATTATTCAATCTTAAACCCTTCACATTGGATGGGTAACTGTCTTGACTCTCTGTATCTTTTACATGCAATAATCACTCTTGTAAGGGAAGACACGGTTAAAGACGACAGATATTCAATATTTTTGGACATATTTTTAAGTTGAAATACAGAGGGTCATCCCATTGCAAGTATGGCAGAACTTAATCAGCTTGATTTTGCACAACATTACTTTTGGATTGAATATATTTTGCATTTATTTTCCATCTAATCAATAGAGGTGGACTAGAATTGTATTTTTAGGGTTATGTTGTTTGTGTAGATAATAAAATGAGCTTAGGTTGACTTTGGGAGGGGAACACATTTAAATATGTATCCATTGGGAAGAGCTAGGGATAAGGACAATAGTGCTCAAATGGGGACACTAGCACCATGTGGCTATAGTGTCCCAAATGTGATGTTAATGTCCTTTTGGTAGACTACTAAAAAAGTTGGATTGAGGTCAGAGGTGACAGTTCAGGGATTGTGTCTTGACTAGATAAAAGAAGATAAGGTCTAATAAATGAATATAAATGTAAATCTAATACTCTAGAATAAGTCTATAGAAAGCCGAGGGATAGGGTAACTCAAGAGACACTCTTAAAATCTAATTACCACTTTTAGGTGAGTACATTTGCCCCCCATTTATGCTAGCAATACAACAAAGTGAAATAACTAGTATAAATAAAAAAATAAGTGTACTTAGACTTGCTTTGGAAGTGAGTCCCATGTAGCTATGTTTGAATATACAAATCTAGGTCTATGTATTTGAAATATAATCCAAATAAATGTCATGTAATGAAACATGAAAAAATTAGTCCTTACTTAAGAGACAATCAAAAGCAAAAGACTATGATGAAATGAAATAACTGAGTAAAGAGAGGAAAAGAATGAATACACCTCATTGGGTACATGAATCAATGCATGAACTTTATAACAACCTATGTGTGTGTGTGTGTGAAAGTGTATAGTGATCATATCATTGAATAACTTGAACTGAGTTGATGTCTTGCTCAATCCTCATATAGGCGAATCAATAATCAATCCAATTTTTATTCCATCATTTCCCACCCCTACTTGGTGGATCATAATCTCTATGAATAGCTTGGATAAAACTGTAAATGTCTCTAACCCTCTCATATAGGTGGCTTAATAACTCAATTAGGCCATGCATCCATCATTTTTAGTTGTGTGAATTAGATGAATATGTAACTGTACAGTGCAAAGTGATGAAAGCATCTAACATTGTAATATAACTATGTATTTGGCTCCCCAACCATTCGGGTATATTAGATAAATTTGCACCACTCAAGAATTCCAGTCACTATAGATGGAGTAAGGAATAAATTTGGTGACAACCTAGAATGTAATATCAATTGTACATAATGTAAATAATGACATGGAATTTTCCATTCTATCTACTCAATGTGTTTGAATTTGAGTATATGGAAACTATGTGTTACATGCATGCCCCCAATCTAGTATCCAAGTATACTAAATCTGAATCAAGTATGTAATATCTAGATTTATGTAACATATCTAAATGTATGAGTGATCATGAAACACATGATTCCCCCAAATCTAAATAACTAGTATGAATCTAAATTGAAATGATTGAATTAGAGATAAATCTGAACATAAATGCCAAACCTATGTTTGTATCTATGCAAATATATATTGTACCTTGTATACTAGTATGAATGATATAGAATTTCCTAGAGCTAAGGATATTGGATAGTAGCACCCTATAGTGGATAATAGCACCCTATGGTTCTAGTGTCCTAATCTGGGTGCTAGTGACTGCCTAGTCTAATCTCTATATGGTCTAAACTAACTATTGAACCTCTATTATATTTTGTATCTGCCCTGAGTTTGATCTCTATAATTGAGCCTATTCACTAAAATGTATTTGTGAAAATCAAAATAGGAGCTTAATCTCTATGAAAACCCATGTAAATTCCCCCTCTTTTGGGGGTAGTTGTGAAATCTTTTGTAAGAACTGCCCTCTAAATAAGTAGCTCTACAAAATGTGTTAGTTAGGGCATGATATTCCAATGTGATGTACAAATATATCATCAAAATGTAAATGTATCTGAGCAATAGTAAGAAATCTAATATGTGTGTTATAATCTAGCATTAGATAAGGGTGTCAAGATAGATGTAAAAAATGTATGTCATTAGTAAATTTGAGTAACTACCTAGGGGTATGGGCCATGATGTCTATCAAGGATCCCAAGTAGGAAAAGTATATGCATGAAATCTCTCATGCCATCAAAAATTGGTGTGTGTGTGTGTGTGTGTGTGTGTGTGTGTGTGTGTGTGTGTGTGTGTGTGTGTGTGTGTGTGTGTGTGTGTGTGTGTGTGTGTGCGTGAGTGCGTGCGTGCTTGCATGTGTGTGTGTGTGTGTGTGTGTGTGTGTGTGTGTGTGTGTGTGTGTGTGTGTGTGTGTGTGTGTGTGTGTGTGTGTAACAAGTAAGAAATACAAGTGTCATGTTGTAGAAGCATACAAAGAAGCAAACATACAATCACATGAGGCTCACAACAGTTAGGCCAAGGGGACATAATACAAGGTACATGGGCACATTTCACTAAATATAATAATGAAGACATACAAGGACAACTTTAAATACCCACATATGCAAAAAGTAAGAAATATTGGTGCAGATCCATAGAGAAGGACATGTTCAAATGTCCACATATAAAAGCATAAAAAAGCATACACAAGGGACATTAACACATGTCCAAGGAATAAAAATAAAGAAGTGGCATAGAATATAAGAAAAAATGGCATATTCAAATGCCCTCTAATATGTAAGAATCATAAGAACATAATCAAATCTAATCTATGAACTAGAAATGAAAGTATGTATAACTATGTAATATAAATCTATGTAGATACTAGGATGCATATATAATGAAACTAACTAGTGATAGTCAAAAAAATACCTGAGAAATAAATAGTAATGATTAATATCAATATCAATCAATGTATGATGTTAATGTATAGTATGTAAAGATAAAACCTAGTTATAAAAACTATGTAGAGATGCCCCTGATTGGGCAGATGTAGTAATGTAGAAACCTAGATTAGTGTAAATGCCCCTAATGGGTAGATGATAGTTATTATGGATTAGTGTAGTGTACCAAATTCCTATCTATAATCTACAATCACTTGAAAATAAAAATTGAAACACGTGTATGATAGAACCAATTAACTAGGATAGCTAGTAGTATGCAATATCTGGCCAGTAGTAGAAATGTAAATAAAGCAATGCATACAATCTATAAAAAATTTGTATTTTTCAAATTTTTGAATGTTTTTTAATTTTTAAATTATATTATTTTTGAGTTTTTTTAGTATAAGCAATGTAAAATCATATGGAAATAAACTATGTACAAGGAGTAAGAGAGAGAATGAAGTATGTACAATTCAATTGAAAATGAAAAGTTCATATTTTATATGTAATTTTCATAAATGCATAATGTTTAGTGGATTTTTTACTATCTTTCCATTGAGTGAAGCTAGATTATATAGTTTCAAGCTAAGCTTTTGGTTATGATGTATGGTCTAAGCCAATTGGGTTTAAAATTTCCTTTATTTTCTTCTTTGGCGTTGACATTTCTAAGATTTTCTTTCAATATTAGATCATTGATTTCAAATTCTTAGTTATGAATTTTACTATTGTAGGTCTACTAGATTCACTTTGGATAATCTCTGAGATGCTCAACGACTTGGATACATGTATGATAAAATTATTCTAGTTCATGGAGATGTCATTCTCTGTACTGTTCAGCTATTATGAGTCCTTTTAAAGATACCCATAAAGATGAGATTTCTAATTCCAAGGGAATAATGGATTATGTGCCATATATAAGTGAAAAAGGAGTATCGTATACTAGTGTGGTAAGCCCCAAGTACATATATGAGTTGATTATTTCAGTCGTCACCAAACTTGGTCATGGTTTTTTTTAGAATATTATTGATCATTTTATTCATTGCCTCCACTTGACCATTACCTTGTGGGTAGTACGGTGTGGAGAATGTACATTAGATTTTGTATTTGGTATTAAAAAATTCATTATTTTATTATTTAAATAATGTCCATTATTTTTTATGATGGCTTATTGGATATTGAAGTGGTATATAATATTGGTCATGAAAAACTGGAGAATATCATCCCCTTTTGTTTCTTGTAGTGGGATTGATTTTACCCACTTCATAAAATAATTTGTTGCTATGGTAATGAATTTGTGTCCACCTGTTGATTTTGGGTTGATTTTACTTATGAGATCAAAGACCCATAACATGAATGGCCATGGGGATATGATAGGTTGAAGATGTTGTGAAGGGACATGGTGTAATTTACAATGGCATTAACATTTATCGCTTAATTTTGCATATTCTTGAGATTCTTGTTCCATATTTGGATAGTAGTAACCCTATCTAAGTAATTTATGTGACATTGACTTGCCACTAAAATGACCACCACATTCACTATGGTGTATTTGTCAAATATCTAATTTAGCTTATTTTGGTGTTAAACATATGATTAAGTGTCCATAAAAATATATTTTGAATAAATCACTACCAATGATGACATATCACAGTGATTTTCATTGTAATTTATGGTTTTTCATTATTTGTAAAGGTATCCAGTTTGATAGATTTTTTTAAAAAGTTGTATATGTTAGAGAACCATTTAGATGGTGTTGAACTACATGTGGTGACAAATACTATTAGAGCACTAAGGTTTGGATGGGATACTAAAGGAGATTGTAATTGTTTAATTGTGAATAAATATTATTTTGCATCCATCTCTATGGGCATCAATGAAGAATCACTTTTCATTACATTAGCATGATGATTATCTTTGTATAGGATGTTCTCAATAGATAAATTTTCAAACTGAGAATGTAGACATTGAACCATGTGTTTATAATGAATTGGGTGTTCTTCTTTTGTTTGATAACCATCTATGACTTAGTTAATAATTAATTAGGAGTCCCTGTAAACTTTGATTGATTTTATCTTTAGAGCTTGAGCTACTTGAAGGCCTAAAATGAGGGATTTGTATTTGTCCATGTTATGGGTACATGATAAATTAAGTCATTGTGAAAGAGGTACCATGTGTCCTAGAGCATCAATGAAAATGATTCTAGTGAAAACACCAGATACACATCAAGAGACGTAAAAAAATATTGTCCATGTATTGGAAGTAATATTATATGCTTTGAAATAATCACTAATATGATTTGTATCTAGTAATGGAGCTAGTGCTAGTTGGTATATGATGATTTATCCTTTTACATATTTTTTTAATATGATTTTGAGGTCAAAATCAATGAGTAACACGACCCATTTAGCAATATGACCTAAGATATGTGGTTTTAACATGAGGAATTTCAAGGAATCTACCCTAGTAATGATCTATGTTTCATTATTAATCATGTAGTGATGAAGTTTCTTTGTAGTGAATATTAGTGCATAGCGAATCTTTTATATTGTTGGATAATTTCGCTCATAGTCAACTAATATGCAACTAATGTAGTAAATTCCTCTTTCTTTATGTTGGTCATCTTGTTGTGCAAGGAGTGCCCCTAGTGCATGATATATCATAGAAAGGTAAAGTAGGAGTGGTTTACCAGGTATACGTGGAACCAAGATAGAAGGGTTGAGAAGTATTGCTTAAGTGTATAAAATATCTCTTCACATGTAAGATCCCATTCAAATTGCACATATTTCTTAAGAAACCAAGTGAATGATAGGTTTTTATTAGTGAGTTGTACCATGAATTGATGAATTACCTAAATTTTCCCATGGAGGGACCAAATCTATTTTAAATTGGTAGGAGGAGGCATATCCATAATTTCTTTGATCTTCTTAGGGTTGACTTCTATGCCACATTGAGATATAAAGAATCCCAAAAAAATTATTGAGGAAACTCTAAAGACACATTTCTTAGGGTTAAGTCAAATTTTATATTTTCTTAGTCTTTCAAAGAATTATCATAAACCAGTATCATGATGTTGTCATTATTTTGACTTGGCTAACAAACCATCGATGCAATACTCCATTGTATTGTAAATGAGGTCATGAAAGATGTGTCATAGTGCATTGATAAGTTACACTAGTGTTCTTTAATCCAAATGGCATTACTATATAATAAAAGGTGCCCAATGGTGTCACGAAAGAAATATTTTCTTCACTTTTTTTTGCTATCTTGATTTGATTATACCCATAAAAACCATCCATAAATGAGAGAATCTTATATCTAACCATGGATTCTACTATTATATCAATGTTTGTCAAAGGTAAATCATCCCTAGGATATGCCTTATTGAGGTCTCTAGAGTCATAACAACAATGGATTTGTCCATTAGGTTTTACAACTGGAACTATATTTTTAACCTTATGTGGATGGGCAACTAGTCAAATGAAACTGGCATCTAGAATCCATTAGATTTCATCTTTAATAAGGAGAGACACTTTAGGATACATTTTGTGAAATTTTTATTTACTAGTTTGGCATCTAGATATAATGTGATCATGTGTACATTAATTAATGGATCAATGCTAGGCATATCAAAATACGCTGACAAAAATACTTTAAGAAAATTAGTTAAAATTTGATGAATGTCTATGTCTTCTGATTTATGTAATACTGTACCTAAGAGTATGATGCAAGGATCAATTTTAGTGTCATAATTAAATTTGATTATTTCTTCTTTGATCAATTTAAATCGATCTAAATTATATATTATTATGGGGATTGTATAATTTGTATCATGTAACATATGATCTAAATCATCTAAACACTCAACAAAGTATGTCTCAACATTTTTGGGATGAGGAAACCTATTCTTATGATAGAATTAAGGGAGATCCTCATATGCACCCATGAATTTTGAAAGAGCTTTATCATTATCAATCTCATTGAGAACTGGTAGATTTGGTTAAGATGTATCATCGATGACATCGAGGTATATGACTGAAAGTGTACAAACATGATTCATTGTCAACTACTCATAGAATAGGAGGACAAAATACAATGTGTTGAGAGGTATTATGAGAATATCTAGCATTAGATGTATCATTTCTATAGACAAGTCTTTTCTTACCCTATTGATCATATGCTTCAACAAGATTTAAAATTCCTTATTCATGTTTGCTAAGGTCCTTACCTTTGTAATCCATCTTTTGAAAATATCACACTACAAAAGGTGAAGTAAACTTATTTCCATGTGTACTAGAAATATCTAGTGGAATTGTATACGTATTTTTAATTATATCCTATGGTTGTGTATTAGCAAAATCCATGTGTGAAATGTAGTTATGTGAAGGATTTGTATGATAAAAATACATAAATAGTTGTTTATCCATTGGGCATGTGTATATATGGCCTTTGTAGTTGAATTTCAAATAGGCATGTCACATTGATGGAATTGAGTGTGTATCATGGATCCATATTCTACTATGTAATATATTGTAATTGAGATCATTTGGCATGAGTTTTCATGTTGTCAATAGTGTTCAACATCTAAGGGTAAGATTCAATGTGATTTGACCCCAAAAAAATTGTGGAATGTTGTCAAACCCTTAGATGCTCATATTAGAAGGATCCAAATTTATAAAATGGATGTTAAGATGATGTGGGAAATAAATGTTGTAGCTGTTCAAACCTGATCCATTATTAACTAAAACTCATTTGACACCTACCTCATTAATTTTTAAAGTGATATGGAGAGGTAGGTGTAGAAATATGGTGTGATATGGTATAATATCCTCTTTCTTAGAATAAATGTGATCTTTTGTCCATTTCATAGTGTTGATAATAGAAGCCACATAGGCGGGCTCAAATGTTCATGGTACCTCGATATCTTGAATTGTCATATACAAAATATCTTTGTATATGTCAAGATTTTTTTAAGATCTCTAAAATGGAAATATCACTCAAATAATTAATATTTTAATCCATAAATATATAATCATGGGTTTTTAAAACCTACCAAACTTCATGATCACATGTGGACATCATAACTTGGACCACAAGGTCTAGCAAGAGTGAAGAGCTAAAAGTAGATGTGGGATTTGAGTTAGATCTTTGTGATCATGAATAAAGAGGGATAAGCAAGACCAATGATACCCCTATATGTCTATTAATGATGATGGGGAAGTGGTGAATGAGAGAACAAAATGCATCTAGGGGGATTGAATGATTTTAGGTAATATAACTAGTGTTTGATTTACCAAGTTATCTATGTGTGGAAAAAATATTATCTTTAATGTATTACACAGAGAAGTAAGATAACAAGTTATGGAAATAATGCAACATGAGGGTAGATGTAGGATAATGGGGAACAAAAGGGGGGGTATAAAGTAACACCTTTTTTCTGAAAAATAACAATAGTTGAACTTGGAGAGAATGTTAGAGACACTTCAAAAAAGAATTTGAAAATGACATAAAAACATGAATTATATAATTTTGAATTTAGTTTCTAAGTATATATTTTTTTCCAATACCTAGATGATAAAAGTTTATTAAATATTTTCATTTATGACAATAGGTTATTCATTTTTTGTAAAAAGATAAAGAGAGTGCATGTGTACGAACACACTTTTTTTTACTAAAAGACTAAATTTTTGTATTAAATTTAACATATAGATAGGTGAAATGTCTAATATTGTTGAGAATAGTTTTTATTATATATATAATTTTTAAATATTTTTACAAGTCAATACAACTAGAAAATTGAAACTACAAGTGTACAAACACAACTTTTTGACCTTAACTTCATGAAAATCAATTTTTTTAAAAACATAATTGACAATGTGTATATTGTTGAGATATAAATTTTATAAGCATTTGTTTAATATTTAAAAAGTTATAAGGTAATTTGTGATGATATTTATATATACTATTAATAGTTATGTTACATAAAAATTAAATAATAATTATAAATAATATTCTAACATTAAAAAAAATTATATATTTGAAAACTACGCTTTCCGATCTACAAACCCATATAATTTTTTTTAAATTTATTTGACTGGTCCATGATAGAATTTAGCTAGGTTTAGGACCCCCTAGGCCTACAATCAAGGCAAAATTTGAGGTAAAGTAGGAAAAAAATTATAAATATAAGAAAGGTGTGCACCTTATGTAAAGGGCATATGACATGCCCTTTGAAAAGGGCATACGCCCTTCGCAAAGGGCGTACATCATTTTCATAATTACTATGGGAAAATAAATTCATTTAACCATTAAATCCATAGATTTCAAAGGGTGTGCATGCTTTTTAAAGCATGCATGCCCTTTGTGATTCACAAATTCTTATTGTATTTGCCACAAAAATGAGAGTTTTATTTTTTTTGCAAAAACAAACTAATTTTTCTGTTGCAATTATGTGAATTTCATGGATTTTTCATCTATTTTCTTTTAATCACTAAGAATTCTTCAAGTTAAATCTACAATTCTCTTATTTTGGAAAATATAAATAATGGGGTCTAGAAGTCATTGCAAAAGACCAATAAAAGAGCTAACAAATGAGGAAATTGAGCAGAAAAGAGAAATAGAAAGAAAAAGACTTGTAGATAGGAGGGCTTCCATAAGAGATTATAGACAAGGTGAAGGTTCTTCTTTTACACTAGGTGATACTTATAATGAGAATAACATTCCCAATTCTATAGAATTTAGTTTATGTGTGTCTTCAAATTAGATAAGAGAACCGATTCAATCTTTATTTCAAGATAAAATTGAAAATGTAGATAATGTAAATAATGAATTTGTAATGAATGATAAAACATATGGATAAACACAATATAATGAAACATCCATTCATAATGAATTTTTTGAGTATGATGATAATGAACATCAAATAAATGCCCCCAATCATGTGTCTCCTAATGAAGAGGAATGTAATTCGCCTATAACCCCTAATTTAGATAGTCAACCCTC
This sequence comes from Torreya grandis, assembly GCA_037957365.1. NCBI lineage: Eukaryota > Viridiplantae > Streptophyta > Pinopsida > Cupressales > Taxaceae > Torreya > Torreya grandis. Next base: position 716,706 of record JARHVA010004648.1, read on the forward strand.
TAATGTCCCTAATATGGTTGAAGTGTTAATGCCATGCAAATTAATATAAAATATAGCTCCTACACCCACACCTCCAAGGATAATAATATGAACACCAAAGTATTTGGTTGAAATAGATGAAAAAATAATAGAACCTATGGAAGATAAAATGTCAAAAATAATATCTCAATGTCATGCTCAATGTGTATGGAACTATGCATTTAAGAATAAAAGCCATACAAAACAAGTTTAATTATTTGTTCAATTAATGAAAATGCAAAAAATGTTCATTGTGATGCATAATTTGGGGTTAATAACATTAAACATGGAAGGAAAAAATAGTGCAATAGTAAAGAATCTATTTAATGCATTTAACACAATAGGCAATAAAGGCTAAAATAAAGATAGTAATGTTGCAAGATGAGCAATAATAGAATCTATAGTGAGTAAATCAACATCTAATGCTTGAATTCTTAGTAAAACAAGTAAATGTTTGGATTTAAATCTAAAATCTCTAATAAATGCCATAAAAATAAGAACAAGGCTTGATGACCCTTCACTCATGGATTATTGGGCATTTAGTGGCAGACTCCCATGAAAATATAAAGTATTGGTTAAAGGAACAAAACAATTGATTGAAATTTTTTGGCATGACAACACAAGGGTCTCATCTAATGTAAAATATTTTAAAATAAGAAAAGGCCCAAAAAATTGTGATCCACATGAAAAATACTTTTTAGACATGACACAAAAAGAATTTTATAAAACGTTTATTGAAAAATTTAATGGCCAATTAATAATTAGCCAAAGGTCATTTGAGATGTGCAAGCTTTTTTATGTTAAAAGTAACCAAGCATGCACCACATGTTTTTGTAAGGTACATGTTGAATTTTCTATGCATTTTGATGTTTTTCATCATATACGTTGTAATTTACATACTGACAAGATTTTGTTGGAATGTATGGTGTACTCCCCACCTAAAACATCAAGAGAATTAATCCAAGGTATTTTTTGTCAAAGACCTGAGGGACAATTTTTTTTGCCAAAAACATTTTGGATGGAACATGTAAAAGTTGTGGTGTTTTTCCAAATTTAACGAGTTGTTTACATGAAGATATTTCACACAAATTTGTAAAGCAACTAGTTGATTATAAGAAGTAAGATCTATTAAGTATGTGTTAAAAGATGGAAAAGAGTCATCAAGATATGAATTGGTTACAATAAAAGTTTTTGTATGTGATTCCATGTTTGAATTTAAAAATAATATTATCTATCAATATGCAAGACACACACACAAATCAAAATGGTTAGATAATCAATTCAAAGCATGCAAGGATAACTCCCCAGTTGGTATCATTATTTTAGTTGTGGATTTTGTTGAAAAATACACACTACAACCACAAAATGAGGTTCAATCTGAATATTATACTTTAATTCAAGTTATAATTTTTATTCTTATTACATTCAATCATACCCCTGATAGCATAGATGATAACAAAAAGATTTTGAGCGAGTACCATTTTTATATAAGCAATGATAGATTTCATTCTCTAGATTTTACCCAAGTTTTTTTTGATATATTTTGTATGAATATGAATGCAAGATAAATCATGTTTGATACACACTACATTTACTAAGACAATTGTACAAGACAATTTAAGAATTCTTGAATGTTTTATTGATTAAGTAGAATGCATAAGAAGAATGGCATTCAACATTTTTGGAGGTTCTTTCAGGCTAGGCATGGAAAAGGGGAACATGATGGTACTGGTGCATGTGTGAAAATATCCTTTAAAAGAGAGTAGTAAAAGCACAAGGATGGTGCTAATTTAATTGATACAACAAGTATTATGAGTTGGTGTAATGAAAATATTTATCATGGATCAGATAAATATTATCATGTATAAAGATTATTTTAGTTAATAGAGGAACAACATAAGGCAAAGTATAAATATTTCATTAGAGTACTTGGATCAAGTGTTTTCCACTCTTTTCAAATCTCAAATTTAAGTTCATGGCCCATTTATACTATGGATATGGCATGTTGTTGTTCCTCATGAATAGAATTTAATTGGAATGAATTTGAATCAAAAGAATGGGTTGATGAATGGTATTGTAGACCCATATTCCCTATAGAGAGTAGTCATTCACTCCAACAACTAACAAATCATGAGATGGAATCATTAATTGACTTTGACCACATCTCAGATCTTGTGTAATTAGGTACAATTTATTCTTTAATTAAATATACAACCTTAGATATTAGTGGTATTTTTTATTTTTTTTAGATGTACGTACAATTTGATTATACTTTAAATGCAAGGAATGTTTTTAAAATAATTACACTTGAGAACAATGATGAGGTAATAGACTACTACTTGTGTCATTGTGTAGAGGCAAAAAAAATTAACCACAAATGTTATGGATGGAGAAGAGCTAATTTATCCCTCTAGATCCATAATGGTTATCATAAAAAAATAAAACAATTGTTATTTAAGGACTTTGAAACACATAGGATGATGCTTCATTATTTGAACCTTGTTATTGCTACAACTATTCAATTGATCAAATATCATGTAAATCCTCACAATAGAACTTTTTGGAAAGTATGTGAATCTAACCATGAAATGATTCTTGAAACACTTGTAAATAGATTTGATCCTAAAGGTACGTTAGATTGAATTAGTAAGTTTATCTAACTTATTTCAAATTAATATAATAAAGCTATTTGATTTAATGTTTTTTATTTTTCAACTATTTTATGATTATGTTTTTATTTTTATTTAATTTTTTTACTAATAATTTATATTTAGGTTAGTGGCACCATATGAGTTTCCACCTTCATGTGGTTGGTGTCATGAGTAGAGAAGATTATCTTCTTGAAACGAAGAGAAACCAAAACAATTTATATTAATTTCATCTACTTTAAGTAAATCCTTTTTCACATTCTCGCTATTTATCCTTTTAATAAAAAACTAATGTATGAGTATCCTTTATTGATGTCATTTTTGGCTTGAAATAAGGTAGGAGGTGTTCTAGAGTAGTTTTTGGTTCTTAGGAGTCTTTACTAGGTGTCTAGGATTCACAAAATTCATAAAAGCACTATTAAAAAATTTAAATTCTTGTAATCCCTTTTGAGGGATAATAGTATATATTTAATGATGTGAGATATAGTATCATGTAATTAAAATTCTTATGAAAAGGTAAAGCGTTTCTAATGCCTTGACCCTCATATGACATAGGTATGCATATTAAGTTAAGTTGTAACCAAGCTTGTGTCCAACATTCCCACATGGAGAATGAATCAAGAATCTGTTAATGGTTGGTGAGAGAGATATAAGGTCTATTTTGATAGTTTTAGATAGATATTCTAGAAGTAGAAGAAAGAGGAGAACAATGAATAAAAGGAAATTGTTGACAAAACTATCTCTGCTCATAGTATTATGTGTTTTCTTCAATGTATATGTTATGATAAGGGTATATATTATTTTCATACTCTCTAAATGAATCTCAAAGCCTAAAATATATCCATACATTTTAATTTATTAATTTAGATACTTTGAAATCTATTCCTTATGTAATACATGAATATCAGTGTGTGAATTATGAGGAAGGCCTACAAACTCATTATGCATCTATAAAGGTCTTTTGTGACCCTATGTTATTTGTATTATAGGTTTACCAATCTTTGGATGAACCCAATTTTTTAAGTTTTATGGTCTAAAAACTCATTATGTAGGACCTGATGGTTCATAATTAGCCCTCCCAATTCTCGTGCAAATCATGATGAAAGCTTACTCATTTTGCACATTCGAGGACAAGTGAATTCTCTTAAGGAATTCCTCTAGTCAACTTTAACTCTCACTCCCAAGGGTTTTTTGAGACCTGATAAAGGTTATTTTAGCCTAAAAGTGCCTATCCTAATGTGTTTGTGTAGACAGTTTTTTAATTAAGCTAACGAGTTAGAAACTATGGCCCTCACTAGCCATCTTTTAGCATGTTCTGAGAGATTTGGATATGAGAGAAACCTCATTACCACATATCATTCATGATGAGTTAGATAAAATAATATTGGTTTTTTATATAGGACTCATCCCTTCATGTGTAAGACATAATGGTTCATCTCTATCCCTCTCGATTCTCATGTAACTCATGATAGAAATTCACTCATTTTGCACATTCATGGATGAGTCAATTCTCTTTAGGAATGCCTCTAACATACATAAAATTTAACTCTTAGGGATTAACCAAGACCAAAAAAAGGTTTTTCCAACCTAAAAACTCCCATCTTGATGTGTTTGCATAGATAGTTCATTGATTGGGTTGATGAGTCAGAACTACGGCCCTCACTGACCAAATTTTGTCATGTTCTAAGAGATTTAGCTATAATAAAAACCTCATTACCATGTCTCATCCATGATTATTTAGACAAAATCATCTATCTTTATTATAAGACTCATCCCTCCACATGTATGACCTAATGGTTTGTCTCTAGCCCTCTTGGTTCTCGTGCAACATGTGACAGAGGTTCGATCATTTTGCACATTCAAGGATGAGTGAATTCTCTTCAAGAATGCCTCTAACCAACTATAAATTTTTCTCCTAAAGGTTGATAAATACTAGAAAAAGTTTGATATAGCCTAAAAATTCCCATCATGATTTGTTCACATATATGTTTCATCGATTGGGCTGATGAATCAGACACTAAGGTCCTCACTAACCAACTTTTACCTCATTTTGAGAGATTTGGCCATGAGAAAAACCTCCTTACCATGTCTTGATCATGATGAGTTAGACATAATCCTCTTGGAATTTATTAGAGGACTCATCCTCACACATGTATGACTTGATGGTTTGTCTCTATCCCTCTCAGTTCTCATGTAATTCATGACAGACGTTTGGTCATTTTGCACATTTGGGGAGAGTGAACAATCTTAAGGAATGCCTCTAAACAACCACAAATTTCACTCTTGAGGGTTGATCAAGACCAAAAAAATGTCATTCTAAGTTAAAAGTTCCCATCTAGGTATGTCTATGTATACGGTTCATCGATTAGGTTGATGACTCAGAAACTATGGCCCTCACTGACCAACTTTTGGCATGTTCTGAGAGATTTGACAGTGAGAGAAACCTCATTTACACATTTTGTTCATGATGATTTAGAAAAAATAATCCCATTATTTCTTATAAGACTCATACCTCCATATGTAGGTCCTAATGGTTCATCTCTAGCCTTCTGGTTCTCATGCAACATGTGACGGAAGTTTGGTCATTTTGCACATTCTAAGATGAGTGAATTATCTTCAAGAATGATTTTGACCAACTAAAAATTTCACTCCCAAGGGTTGACTAAGACTGGAAAAAGGTCATTCTAACCTAAAATCACCCATCATGATGTGTCCACATAGATGGTGCATTAATTAGGCTAGTAAATCAGAAACTGTGGTCCTCACTGACCAGCTTTTACCCCATTCTGAAAGATTTGGCTACGAGAGAAACCTCATTACCACATATCATCCATCATAAATTAGAAAAAAATGATCCTAATATTTCTTAGAGGACTCATCTCTCCACATGTAAAACCTAACTATTCATCTCTATCCCTCCTGGTTTGCATGCAACTCATGATGAAAATTTGATCATTTTGCACATTCAGGGATGAGTGAATTCACTTAAGGAATTTCTTTGACCAACTAAAAATTTCACTCTCTAGGGTTGATAAAGATAAAAAAAGGTCATTATATCCTAAAAACACTTTATATGTGTGTCTACATGTATGGTTCATTGATTGGGTTAATGACTCAAAAACTACGACACCCACTGACCAACTTTTACCCATTTTAAGAGATTTGGCCACGAGAGAAACCTCATTTTCATGTCTCATCCATGATGAGTTAGATAAAATACTCATGTTTTCTTAAAGGACTCATCCCTCCATGTGTATGACCTGATGGTTCATCTCTATCCCTCTTGATTCTCATGTAATACACAATGAAATTTTAGTCATTTTGAACATTTGGGGATGAGTGAATTCTCTTAGGAATGCCTCTGACCAACTAAAAATTTCACCCCTAGGGGTTGATTGATAATATAAAAGGGTCATTATGGCTTAAAAATTCCCATCTATATGTGTTTGTGTAGATGGTTCATCGATTGGGATGACAAGTCATAAAATATGGCAACCACTAACCAACTTTTACCTTGTTCTGAGAGATTTGGCCATGAAAGAAACCCCATTGCCATGTCTCATTCATCATGATTTAGATAAAATCCTCCCAAGATTTCTTATAAGAATCATCCCTCCACATCTAAGACCTAATATTTCATCTCTATCTGTCCCAATTCTCATGGAACTCACAATGGAAGTTCGATCATTTTGCACATTTAAGGACGAATGAATTCACTTAAGGAATGCCTTTAACCAGATGTAAATTTTGATCTCAAGAGTTGATAAAAACTAAATAAAGGTTATTATAGATTTAAAATTCCCATTTAGACATGTTTTCATAGATGTTTCATCGATTGGGATGATGATTCAAAAACTACGGTCCTTATTGACCAACTTTTACCCCATTCTGAGAGATTTGGTTGTGAGAAAAACCTCATTGCCACATCTCATCCATGATGAGTTAGATAAAATAATCTTATTATTTATTAGAATACTCATTATTCCTTGTTTAATACCTAATGGTTTATCTCTATCCCTCCCGATTATCATGAAAATTGTGACAAAAGTTTAGTCATTTTACACATTCGAGGATGAGTGAATTCTCTTCAAGAATGCCTCCTACCAACTACAAATTTCACTCTAGGGGGTTGAAAAAGACTAAAAAAGGGTCATTATATCCTTAAAATGACCATCTAGATGTGTTTATGTAGATGGTTTATTGATTGGGATGATGACTCAAAAACTATGACAACCACTGACCAACTTTTACCTCATTTTGAGAGATTTGGCTGTGAGAGAAACCTCATTTTTGAATCTCATCCATGATTAGTTAGAAAACATACTCCTAGAATTTATTAAAGGACTCGTCCCTCCATATGTAGGACCTGATGATTTATCTCTATCCTTCTTGGTTCTCATGCAATGCATGACATAAGTTTGATCATTTTGCACATTCTGAGATGAGTGAATTCTCTTCAAGAATGCCTCCAACCAAATACAAATTTTACTCCTAAGGGTTGATCAATACTAGAAAAAGGTTTTTCTAGACTAAAATTTCCATCTTTATGTGTCCATGTAGATGGTTCATTGATTGGACTCCTCCAACCAATCGAGTATGTGTAAGAGATACCCTATTTTATGTGTTTCTTTGACAATGAGGAAATACATTGGTTTAGAAACTTAAAATTTGAGTCTATAAAATCCAAATTAAGTTTGAGACACATCTAATGGATTTTTATAGACCTCATAAAAGGATCATTTGTTGTAAAAAAAACTATATCTTGAGTTTTGACTTACTAGAGGGTAATTAGGCATAATAGACAAAACATGATTTTTAGAATTTTTAGGTAAAATATTAAAATTGGAAATAAAAACCTTTTATATAAGCATTTATAAATAATAAAATATCTAAATACATATGTCTAAGTTGTTTTGAAGTGTTAATTCAATATAGAATGGGTTTTGGTATGTTATAGCAATATTAAAACTAGTAAGTCTATGAGAGGTTTTTGATAAAATTATTTGCAGTAGACCTTTCAAGGTGTTGCAAAAAGTGAATCACATATAAAATATTGTGATAAATTATTTTATATTCATGTATACCTTTTTTTTCAATTATTTTTTTCATCATTTTGAGGCATTTAGGCTTAATTAACTTTTAGAGAGCTTCGAGTCTTTTGAGTTCAAATAGACAAAACCAATAGATGGATTGGTTTTCCATATTGAGATAAAGATTGAATGTGTCTTTAAGGACCATAATAATATAACCTCAAGTTTTATATACTATTCAAGGAATATTGAAGTTGTTTAAGTCTCTTCATTTGTGTCTATATTAACTTGCCTTGCCAAGATTATAATTTTTTGGATATTCTAAAAATGGAGATCAATGTCGATATTAACCCATGTATATGTAGGCCATGGTGACTATATGGACACATATAATTGTCTTTATTTTTTGTATAGACAAGTAGGAGCTGAAGACATACACAAGTGCATCACTAGACCTCCTAACATTTATGATCATCATTATCCCAAATTTATTTATGATATAAATGGTCTTTTGTAAATGGACCAAATATATGTGGTGTTTTACTACATGGTGAATTTCAAGAAATTCAAGATCTAAGAGGAATCCATTATGTGGCTTCTATAATTTGTCAATTTTTTGTTGTTGGGACATTGATTTCATTGATCACACTATAAACTCTTACTTTCTTTCCTACACAGGTGTCTTAAGAGAAACCATGAGAAACATGAAACTATGTATGTGCATGATTAATTTGTGACATTTTTAGAAGATATCAATGTGACTTTGGTTAGTGGAGTTGACTATAAGTGGTTATTGAATGTGTAATATTATCTATATGCTCAAATTTATACTAGAATGTGCTTTACCTCCAAACTTATATATTTGTACTAGGTTATTGAATCCACCCCAGGGATTATAGCTTGCAATGCACAATAGTGGAAAGTCCAAGTTGTTGGGTTGTAGATAGTGTGATGATTTTATTCTGGCTTAGATTGTTAATGAAAAGTGTTATTTGGTTAAGTATCATCTATATGTGCATGATATGATGTAGGTTTCTAAAGAAAGGATTGGTAGGCCCAACATTGAGAGTGTTCATAGCTCTTTGATAATTGTTGATGGCACCACTTTTTACTATAATTATTCTTGCCTTTATTTGAGCTATAAGGCATATGAAGAGTCAAGTTTTGTGTGGCCTTCTTAGGTTAATATACTTTATGAAAATAATGTTTCTTCTATGCCATAGGTATAGATGGGAAATTATGTGTGGATTGGAAAATAAAAAGCAAATGTAAATGAAACAAGTAAATAGAAAATATCACATGTAAATGTAAGATATACATAATGATTCAAAGTACATAACTTAGAGAATAATGTGAATTTTTTTAACCCAATATTAAATAATAATTCAATCATTAACCAGTAATATGTGTAAACATTAAATTATAAAAATATAAAATACACATAGTTAAAGGAATCAAATTATCGAATAGTATATATGTGATACATGCAAAGTTCTATGTTATAATTTAATATAAATAATATAATATATATCAAGAAAAAATTTAGACCATAACATGTACATAGACAAAATGCACCATATAGGCATACAATGTGTACCATATCGGCATACAAAATTGATTGTGCCTACAAATATGTACATAGACAAAATGCACCATATAGGCATACAATGTGAGACATATTAGCACACAAAATAGATTATGCCTAAAACTAGATCCCTATCACAACAACTAGCTCTCTTGCTCCTCATTGCCTCCAAATAAATTGTGTTTTTTTACCATAGACATAGAGCTAGGGGTGTTGGATGCCTTAGTATGAAAAGATACTCTCCTCTCAGCATGTGATTCATCCATTACTTCATCAAAAACTAAAGAAAATGTTTGTCTCTGCACAACATATAAAATATAAAAATTAATGCATTAAAAATGTATATTGAAATTTTGATAAATTTTTTAAGAATGTGAAATTTTGTAAACTAATTCTACACTCACCATATTCCATGTAAATGGTTGTCTAGGGCTCCAAGATCACAGATAAACATGTGATGTGGAATCCTATAGAGCATACATATATTTTTAGATCTAGAATTACATATAATTATGTAAATATGACATAAAATATAATTAATTAAAGATAAAAACAATTAAACTATGTGTTCTCACTAGTCTATGTCCCTGAATCATAACCTAATATGGAGATTGTGGATTCTCTGATGTAGAAACAACATCACCTACACCTTTTTCTCATCCATGAGGGGTGCCCATAGCATCCGTCATCATCTATAAAACTAATAAAATGAATAATATGTGAATTCAATGAACATGATAAAAAACTATGACTATAATATATATTAAATTAGAGTTTTATATTTAAAGGACAATAAAAATGTAAATGAGTAAATATGTAATTAAAAAATTTATAAACCTATGTGTAAGGTATACCCATGTCAATTACAACCTCTACAATAAAGTCAAGGCCTATTGAGGTACCCAAAATATTACCAATTAACTAGATACAAAAAATAAATAACAAGTTGAAGTCAAATAAATTAGTCAATTATGTACAAACACATGTACTAGAAACTAAACTTAACATTATTTTACAAACAAAAACAAACTATATAATTAAAATTAAACTTGTGCATCATATACAGATGGTGAAGAATCCTCTATAATAAGAGCTTAACATATCTTGATAAGAGTCACTGAAGCTGCTACATCTCACATTGTATTTGAAATGCTAGTGTCATGAACTGCTACATCATTTACATGTGGCATATGCTATGGTAGGCTAATTTTTGGCATGCTACTATCTAGCATTACTAAAGAATAAATAGATGGTGTACACTCTGGCATACTAGTCTCCATAAATGTACTCTATGTATTCTACACCTAAAAAAAAGGTCTCATACACTTCCTATTGACATGATGTGCAATGATGTATAGGAACAGTAACATGAGTAGAAGGAAGGACACTAGAACCTATACCAACACCAACACCAACACCACCCCTACCACTGCTACTAATTCCACTACCACCAAGACCACCACTTCCACAATCACCACCACTACCACTAGCACCACATGCAGGCTGAGTAGAAGTCTTTAAAGTATGCATACCCTGATCAATAATAATTTGTATCAAACTAGTAACCACCTCATGGATATATATATATGTGTTATGATGCAAAATTTTAGGAATAGTGGCATGTGTTATTGTTCTTATATCTCTCTAAGGTTGGTTATGATGGTTTTGGTTCCACCTAACACTAAGTATATCAAATGAAGACCCACCTCCCCTACCTTGAGATGCTTTTATGTCAAAATAATTTAGAATTTCTTGTAATACAAACTCATAGTACAATTTTCTCAAAAAATATAATATCACCTCATTATTATTGCATGGAGGATCATCAAACACCATCTACCACTTATCTCAAAAGTTTTTTTAATCTCTACATGAATACACCAATCAATACTAATATGTTTGTAATTTGTTGGTGGAGGTAGGTTGGTTCCAAGTTTAACAAATAAAGCACACATATCTTCTTTTGTTATTTTTTTTCACATCTTCATATGATAATTTATTGGAATAAAATTGTTTCAGACTCTCTCCTCAATGCAACATTGCTATTAATTATGAAGTCACATTCCTGACTTCATTAAAAATAGATTCTAATGTATTAGAAAGTAAAATTTATGTACTATAAACTAAAAATGATGTAAACCAGTGATATTTATATTTAATTTTTGTCATTTGGTATTATATTTCTCATATAATTCAACTTCTTCTCATGCAAAATCAAACTCTAGTGGGTTTTATCTAACATTCTCTTCAGGAAATTGATCCATCAAATTTATGTATCTAATTTTTTTTTTAAATTTTTTTAGCCAATTTAAAAAATTGAAAGCAAAATTAAATTCAAAACCCTAGTTAAATCAATTAAATAGAAAATGAAAAAAATGGAAAAAATAACATACCTGATAAGCAATGCGATACGAATCCTGTTGGTAGAATAGTGCTCCAAAACACGGGTGTCAATCTACAATTTTAACCAAAAAAATTCTCCTCCTTCTCTTAGCCACATTTTTTCACATCATTTTAGACATAATAAAATGAAGGGACATAAGCCTTTTCAATTTATAAAGGGCATAGTCCTTTTCAAAGGGAATACACCCTTTGTCAAGGCTGTACACCTTTTTTTGACCACAAAGGCCATACACCCTTTGTAAAGGGCGTATACCTTTAAGGCTCAGGCAATAGCCTGATCCTAAAAATTTTAAAACAAAGGGTGTATGTCTTTTGTAAAAATATATGCAAAGTTGGGGTGTTGTCATGTTTTTTGTCCCCCAAATTTGTGCATCTACCCATAAAAGATATTTTAGTTGATTTGAAACATCATGTATGCATGTGTCTATGTGATAAAAGAATAATGTGTTATATATTTTGCACATAGAAGAAAGATGACATGTTGTGGAAAAAATGCAAAATGAAAGATATTTTAGTTTATTTAAAACATCATGTATGCATATGTCTATGTGATAAAAGAATAATGTTTTATATATTTTGCACATAAAAGAAAGATGACATGCTTTAGAAAGAATGCAACATGAAATATATTTTAGTTGATTTAAAACATCATGTATGAATATGTATATGTGATAAAATAATAATGTCTTATATATTTTTTACATATAAGAAAGATAACATGATATGGAAAGAATGCAACATAAAATATATTTTAGTTAATTTAACACATCATGTATGCATATGTCTATATGATAAAATAATAATGTCTTATATATTTTTCACATAAAATAAAGATGACAGGTTATGGAAAGAATGCAACATGAAAGATATTTTAGTTTATTTAAAACATCATGTATGCATATGTATATGTCTTTTCCTAGTTCATTTCAAAATAAATTGAATAAGCATGCAAAGAAAAGTATGAAACTTTGGGGAAAAAAAGTAATTTATTTATTTTGTCATTATAATCATGATGAGATGAACTAGGTTATGCATATAAAATTAAAAAAATAATAAATTGTAACCCTAATGTGTGTTGTCTAGGGTTAGGGTTTATAGAATCTAGGGTTTCTTTTGTACTAATTTATATGATATCTAAAAGAAATTGAAACCCTCATGGAAAATGGATTTTAATTAGCTAAGTTGTCTAAATAAAATTAGAAAATATAAAATATAAAATATAAAATCCTAAATTTCTTGCATAAAAATAGAAATTAATTCAACCTAAGGTTTTATGCAATAATCAAAGTATGGTAGGTTCACCTAATGATTTAACCTTTTAGGGTTTTACATATGTAACTACCTATATTTAGTTAAGAGGTTAATATTTCTAAATCAATTAAATAAATTAAAATAATTAAGATACTAATTTGTGAATGATTTTGACCTTGTTTGACTTTTCAATAATAGCAATAAATAGATTAAAATAGAAACTTAGCTGAAAATAGACTATCATAGATGATCTAGGTTTTGAAATCTAAGATCTGAGAAGTTATAAGTGTTACAAACAAGATTATGATATTCATCTATTCACTAGATAGTAGCACCTAGTTTGGAAAGTAGTGCCATCTATGTATAGTGTCCAAGATGTGGTGCTAATGTTCCCTTTACAAGACTACTCTTGTTTTTAGAGACCACTTATGCATGTGTCTATATGTTTTGTTCCTACATGACTAAAACTTATAGCTACATATGTACCTAAAAATATTGATTTTGTGTGCAAACCCTAGTTCTCTTTACAAGTGTGATATGAGAAAGATTTGAGTGCATTAGTAGTATGGACTAGACATCCTCAATACCTTGTTATGTAGAGAGTTTTTTACATATCAATACTATGAAAATGGATCAAGTCTGATGTAGTTCTCCCACCTAGTGCTTGATGTATGTGCAAGTGAATGCTAAAATAAGAGTGGCCTTGGATTCTTTGAATGTGCTTGAGATTTATAATGATTACAAACTAGAAATAGGGTCTTTCTAGATGGTGGTATGAATAAAGTAGGGTAGAATAGGGATAATGTACCTTTATTTTGCAAAGCTTTATCTTTGGTTTGAATACTTTTTGCATCTATTTTCCATTTAGTTAATAGAGGTGGATTAGACCTATATTTATAGGGTTCTATTTCTTATGGGGATAAGAAAATGAGGTTAGGTCGACCTTAAGAGGGGCACCTATTTGAAAAAGTATATGTTGGGAAGATCTAGGGATAAATACAATAGTGCCTAGATGGGGACACTAGCGCTATGTGGTTGTCATGTCCTAAATGTGGTGGTAATGTCCTTTTGGTAGATTATTAAGAAAGTTAGATTAGGGTTAGAGGTGATAGTTTAGGGATTGTATCTTGACTAGATGAAACTGAATAAGGTCTATTGTATTGTTGGAAATGTAAGTCTAAGGATATAGAATAGGTTTATGGAAGGCCTAGGGATATGGTAACTCAAGAGACACTCTTACCATCCAATTACCACTTTCAAGTGATTAAAGATAACTCCTCAAGTCTTATGTGTACCCTTTAATTTTATTAAACATTGGCACTGACATGTGTCTAGTTTTGTATAAAAATTGTATTCAAGCTACCCACAGAACCTATTGTGATAACATATAGTGTGAGAGCATGGGGCTATGCAAAATTTGTTTAAAAAAATATGTATTATAGAATTCATATAAAATTAAAACTTAAATATAGTTATTTTTGTCAAATACAAAGTGAAATTTTGAGTAGAGTATCAAAAATTGTAGACACATGCACATGTGCACACACACACAAAAAACACTTCAACATTTATTCTCATATTAATTTTATAAGAGATGTTTGGGTGTATTTTAAAATTAATATGAGAATAAATGCTGATAACTGAATTTATTTTGTGTTTGTTTTAGTTTTATGCAATAATATGTAACAGATAATTAAAACTAAAATAAATTGAAATAAATTACTAAAATAAAATTAAAAATTAAAAAAAATGATTAGGTTATATTATTTTATTTTCACATGTTTTCTTTGAAAATCACATAAATATAGTATCAGGGAGTGATTCTAGTACTTTACACATAAGATCAACAATCTGATCTCCAATATTTATGTCTCCATATTAAGTTATAGTCAAGGTTGTATCCATCTAGATTTTCTCACCTTTGTTATCTTACTAATTTTGAAACTAATATTGTTTAACTTCATCTAATTTGTCTTACTAATCATCCTTGTCATGTATCTAACATCCCCCTTCATTACTCTTCATTAGACTAACCTTATCCCTTCCCATTTTTTCATTAATTCTTCTACTTAATCCCACTTATATCATAATCCCACTTATTTATTATATTGTGAATTTTAAATTCACAACTCGATTACCTACATACTCACAGGCTTTCCTACAAGCCTACCCCTACTCCTCATCTAAATCTTCTTCTAATCTAGTCTAATCTTCTCCTAATCATCATTAGATTATCTAATGGAATCTAGAACTCTCCACCACCCTTTTTCTTCTCTAGAAAGTTTTATCTCTAGATAATTATAAATAATTTTAAATTCCTTAGAACTCCCTCCTTCCTCTCTATAATTCTTCTTCTTTAGAGTCTTTCAATAAATTTTTAATTCATTAAAAAATCTCTTTCCCTTGCCTATTTAAATCAGCCACCCATTCATTTCCAAACTAACTAGAAAATCTATGATCCTTCATGCTAAAATCTTCTATTAACTAAATTTATCAAACTATCATCCAAGTCTTTTGATCAATCTAATTTCATGCTAGAATTTTCAGTCTATTTGTAACCAATATTCATTTATAATCGTTAGTCTTTTTGTTTGAATCTTGATTGAAAACATTTGGCTTTAGATTATAATGTTGTTTTAAATGTTCTTTTTATTGCATTTTGATCCAATTATTTCCAATTCTAATGGTAGATTGTAGATTTAAGTGTTCTAGATACAATTTAGATATTTATAATAAATTACTCAAATGTATCATCTCACAAGTGTTGTCTAATGGTGCAAAGTATCTTGACAACTAAAGATGTCTATCAAGGCCACTAGTGGTAGGAGGAGGTTAAGCTTCATGTGTTGGTAGTTAAATGATTTCCTTTCTTTTTCACATTGATAATTAAATAAAACATTAGACACTACATAAATATTATTTATAAAAAAAAAAGTTATAAATTGTTTTACAAATACCTAAAATTAAATCAACTAGTTGTCAACCAATTTTTTATTAACATACTTACTAATTTAGAGTTTTAGGGATAACAACCATAAATTTTTAAAAATCTATCTTTCTTTGCTATGCTTCAATTTTTTTAAATAATTTATATTAAATATCACATTCATCATTCATCATATGCAATCCATTAAATAAAAAATTAAATACAATCTGTTTTTGCACTCTCAATAAATGTCTTCTGTATGATCAAAAAAGATATAAATATTTTCTCCTTAATAATTATATTTAAACTAAACTTCAAAATAAATTCTATAAAATATCTAGAATATATTTAAATATTATGTTAACTCTCATAAAATCTTGGCATGTAATACCTTTGTATAATTTTTTTTAATTTCAAAATGTATTTTTTAAAGTCCTATAATATTTTATATTTTTATAATGACTTTTATGATAATTGAAGTGACTTTAAAGTTAGTTTGGAACAAGTGAATAGACTTTTGAGTAGTGGATATAATTTTTTGCAGGAATAGTTTAGCTTTAACTTTGTTTTAAATAGATAATAATTGTAGGATAAGATCATAATATTTCAATTATCTTTTTTATGCAAATGCGTTTATCATCCTTATTTCGTAACACATGTTTTGTTTATTTCACGGTTATTTTAGAGAATGTGTTGTGCTTAGCTTTTAAGCATATGAACATATGTGTGTTTTTTATACATGTAAATCCTCAAATACAATTTCGCCTTTACAATTGTATGTAGTTTTGTTTTTTTTTGTTTTTTTTTTTTTTGTAAAGGTTTATTTTCCTAATAAAACAGATTATATATTATTTAAAATTTAGATTGTATTTGTCCATAAATATTTTTTTACTAATAATAAATTTTAATTGTTTAATTTAAGGTGTGATGTCTAATTGAATTCCAAATTCTTATTTCTTGACTGTGAAGGATGAAACTAATTTATAATAGATTATTTGGATATTATTGTTTTTGATAATATTAAAATTTCATTTTTTGGTTAGATAAATGATTTTTTTTAATTATAAATTTATTTGTATGATTTTGAAGGATATGTATGTATGTATGTATGTATGTATGTATGTATGTATGTATGTATGAATATTATTTTAGGATGTAAGAACAAGATTGTCACTAGATTGAAACCTTATCCTTAACTACATCAAATTTATTTGATGAAAGTATTCTTAAGCATTTCCATTAACATCAATTGAAATCTATTACCATTTAAAATATTTTCAATGTCCTTGGGTTTTGAAGAAGAAATATTGACATTTACAAATTTAGAGCATTCATATTTTTTGATATTATATTTTTAATTTTTATTTCATTAGACATAGTTTCAAATTCTAATTTCTTTTTTAATTTAAACTTAAGATTGATCAAAGAAATTTTAATAAGATCTATATAGTATTGATTAATCTAACACTTCTTTTAGGTTGAATCTTAGATCTAATCAATTTAAGTGACATAAAATGAAATCAAATATAAACATACATACCATAAGATTACATTAAGATTTGAATATATAATTTTAAAAATTAACTTAATGATTAGGATTTAAAAAATTCAATAAAATCTATAGCTTTTTATATCTATGAGCATTCATTGAAATTAATCTTATATTAATTACATAATTTAAAATATAATATAATATGATAAATTATCTAATCTTATGGTATGTATGGAAAATAATGTAGTATATGTGTAAATTATCAATTTTATATAGATCATATTATTATTATTATTATTATTATTATTATTATTATTATTATTATTATTATTATTATTATGTGTGCAAAATAATGTAGTTTCACCAAAATATGAAACCTTAAAAAGTTGTAAGATAAACCATGTCCCTAAAAATATAAGAACTTAAAAAAGTTTAGGATAATTTGGATCACAAAAAAATTGTATAAATAAATAGATTACAACTAAATGCAATACAAATAATATTAATAATTTTAAGTAAGCATGCTAACCTTGTGTAATTACAATCACTACAATAATAATATATAATAATATATTTTTTAAATAAATTCTAAGGGTACACACATAAAGTTTAGAGGTGTATCACACGAATTAGTTCCAATTTGAAAATAGTTGCCTAAGGCTGAGCTTGAAGATGCACACCTATAAGTGGAAGGGAACTTTCTTAGAAATATGAATCTGATTAGAGATAAATGTATGAAGCATTGGAATGCTTTTGAAAATATGAATGAAGTATTGGGGTGATTACAAAAGTTGATAGGCAAGGTTTAAAATGCACTTAATTCTTTTTCATTTGGCTGTGATTTCTTATTTCCTCACTTTCACAATAATATTATGAAACATGTAAAATTTAAAATAGTCTTTCTTATTTGTGCCCTAAAATGGTCATGATATCAAAAACTTGAAGAAAATAAAGTGACATTTAAAGACATGTTGAGGGTTAGTATGGATTGATAAACACCATCTATTTATCAAACCTCTAAATGGTGGAAACTAGTTGTAAAAAATGGCTTGAAAATAAGTAAAATTTCATAAACAAAACCAAATTCAAAGATAAATAGTTAACCTTACATCATGTTCCAAAAGTGATCCATGAAAAATCTTAGCTTCAAAAAATAATAAATATATTAATGATTACCTGATCTCTCTATTTAATTTTACAAGTGTTCAATAATAAACGATTCTTAGATATTTTATGAATACTAAAAGTCAAATGAATTACATTTACTGTGTATTTATAAATAATTGATAAAAATTAGAACCTTATTGGCATGTAAATTGACATTATATAGTCAAAATGAGAAAAAGATACAACAAAAGGAATATGTATCTCTTGAATTGATGAAGACCAAGAAAAAACGTAGAAATCATTTGGACGCTTTCAATAATTTTGATAAACATTTGGATGCATTTGACATAGATCTTAAGATAAGAGAGAACTAAAGAAGAAGGACCAAAAAGAAGACGTAGAAATCATTCGGACACTTCTAATAATTTTCATAAGCATTGGATCGATCCATAAAACTAGTTAGAGTGGACATGCACAGCATAGCAAGAATATGCAGCTGAGTCCAAACATAACAAGATGGACATGCAACTGAGCCTAAACATCACATAAGTTGGACAGTCGACCTATCTGAACTTGACATCGATCAAAAACAAATTGTACAATGCTGCTCACATATTTTCAATGAACTCTACCTCCCAACCAACTGCCTTGATATGCGATTACCCAGGCACATTCGCATGGGATTTCTACCTTCCCATGATTTTATTTCAAATCGACTGATGCATGGACTGCCTGAAACAGTGATCAGGTACTTCGCGACGTTTAACCTCATCCGGAATAATCTATCCCAATAAGTAAATTGGATTATTGAATCTTAAACCCTTCACATTAATGACTAACAGTCTTGTTTCTCTTTATCATTTACATGCAATAATCACTTTTGTAAGGGAAGACACTTTGTTGACAGTGTGTTATGATGGTCAGCGATTAAAGACGACAGATATTGAATATTTTTGGACATATTTTTAAGTTCATATACAGAGGGTCACTCCATTGTCAGTACGGCAGAGATTAATCAGTACGCATAAAGTGTTGTGCGTACTGTCTTAGTAGAAAACGACAAACATTTTTGAGTGTTGTCCATTGGAGAGTTGATATATATAATGTTCGACCCAGTGCTTTCAAAGCGTGCACACAACGGCAGTAGGTTGCAGGGTCTATTTGCAGACAATAGAAGTTGAAACACTTTGTAACCAGTTTGTACGTGCTGGTTACGCTCAGCATACTGATTATTATAATAATGGTTTGGATGCAAATTAATATTAAGTATATACTGTTCATGGCAGTATCCTTATGTAAAATATAATTAATATTGAGATGAGTAACTTTTCTGAACACTACTTAAATGTAATGAATATGCAACGAATTATTTACTCTCTGATGCATGAATTCTTTTAAATCATTAATCAGAAAATATAAATTGATATAAATTAAGCAGTGACTTTTCTGAACACTACTTAAACGTAATGAATATACAACGAATTATTTATAATCTGATCTATGAATTCTTTAAACCATTATTGTAAAACACAAATATATAAATTAACTCGAAACAACTAAATCTTTATAAAAAGATATCCCATCTTTAAAAATAATGATATTATGAAAGATCAATTCTTATGAATTGAACTCCAAACTACGCAGCTGAGTCCTTAAAAATCATATCCCATTGCTACATATAATAAACGGCAATAAACACATGAAAGTCACAAGGTTTACATACGAAAATGCGTAGTTTCCACAAATTCATTTTAGATTTTGTAAGCCAGCACGTTAGATTCATGAAACCCTAATTCATATTCTCATGAAACCCTAAGCGAGCAACCATTGGTGATATCTTACCATCACTCGCCTCCTCGTTTCCTTTGCTCGATGCGTCAATTTCATTTTTCTTAGACACCAAATCCTCTGAACCTCTGCACATTATTTGCAAGGGTTGCCGACTCGCGATCGCGACCCGACGTTAAGATTTTCTTCTGCGCAAGCGAAGAATGACTCTTTCCCTCGCCCTTTTCCACAGCTTCCCCCAACTCAACTATTAAAACTGGCTTTCCCGTGCGCTTCTTGCCTGAAAATAATCTTTTCAGTCTCGACATCGTTCCCGATTCACCCCTGGTTTCTTTCGTGGGCAAACATGATCGACCGCTCCACTTGTACTTACCACTACTATTATTCTTAGTGCCTTCGTTTTGCTTGCGGGCCTGTTTTTTCTCGACTTTGACATGGCCAGCACAGGACACCTTGGGAGAGGTGGGCTCTTCGGATTCGAACCCGCCGCCTTTCTTCTTCGTCCTGGCTTCCTTGGGAATAATTGATATGTGGCCTCTAGCGGAAGCCGATCTACTTCTGGAGAGGCTGAAGCGGGACATAGAATATGTCGTCATCGACGCCATCTTTGGAAGGAAGGCCATCAAGGGATTCGAACCAGCGCGGGTGGGCGGCTTCCGCAGATTTTCATACACCTTTTTATTTTTTTGGTTCTGCTTCTCTTTGTAGTCTGCTTCATCCATCACTCTCTCGCACACCACCTTTGAATCCAAACTTCCTTTCATTGGCTTCACGTTTTTATTTCTTGAGTAAATGAAAAAATCCAGCTTTCAAGGCTCTGGAAAAGGGCAGAATATTTTTGCAGCGCAATCAATCATAACCGTTCATCTAATTTGATTGGAAAGAGGAACTTCAAAGGCCACAATTATGCATAGGGATGGGAGTATGTAAACCATTTTCGTTCACAAGACGAACTTTCCGATGATGTGGACGCTTTCTTATCTTAAATATTTTGATTTAAAAATATGTGTATGCTGAAAAGCTTTTTAATGTATTAATATAGTAATATGTTTGTTTTTTCTCTCTTCTTTCTTTCTTTTTTTTGGTTGTGAAGGGGAATATTTTTAAGTGTGAAGGGGAATTGAGGTTGTTCCAGTGGAATATTTGTAGTTGATTGTTTTAGTATAGAGTGGGCTTACCATATATCATAGATAAATCAAAGATTGAATTTATGATTAGATTTATTTCTACATATTATTAAGAATTGAATTTATGATTAGGTTTATTTCTATATATTATCAAGATTAAATAAATTAATTATGCTTCTTAATATATATTTATAATTGATTGTTTTAGTATAGAGTGGATCTACCACACATTATAATAAATCAAAAATTGAATCCATAATTAAATTTACTTCTACACATTATCAAGAATCGAATTTATGATTAGATTTAACTTTATACATTCTTAAGATCATATAAATTAACTTTAGTCCCCAATATAGCACTGTTACTAACCAATATTTTACTCATTCCTATAAAATTTAAATAAAATAGTACACTACAATGTAGACTTAAACAAAGGGTTTTTTTAATTTAATTTTTTTACTCTTTTTTTTTTTTTTTTTCAAATTCCTTTTTAAATGAACATAATTTTAATATTAATTTTGGGCCCTTTACGATCATGGGAGACAATATTAACATTTGTCCCTTAAAAATTGTAAAAGAAAAGTCACATGTATCTTTATAACACTTCATTGGTGCCTCTTTAAATATCATTTTCTCTTGAAAATGTTATCAAGATCTATTTATAATTTTTTGATATATATTGGTCCCTTCAAAATCATATAAAAAAACTACACATATGTTTATGATACTTCATTGATACCTCTTTAAATATCATTTTCTCTTGAAAATTTTATCAAGATCTATATACATATAAAGAAATTGTTATATATATATATATATATATATATATATATATATATATATATATATATATAAAATTATATATATATAATATTTGTAATGACAGTGATGAAATTCCCCATTTTAAAAAAAACCATTTGAAAGAAATTACTCTTTCCAAAATTATGAATAAAATATATACAATCAAAAAATAATTTAATATCCAAATTAAATCCAAGGGCTTCTTCAAATTTATTACAAAACATAACTAATAAAAAGAAAAACAAATATTATGTACGAAGATAGTTTTATGGAACTAAAAATCTTTATCTTCACTCTAGTGTTGTAGTAGTGTATATTCAAAATTAGTAGTAAAAATAATTTAAATATTATATCATGAAATATTAAATGTTATATTATATTTTTATAAATCATGAAAGATGATGATAATATATTGTAAAATTTTAATATAAATTTGAGAATATCTTTTAACTTATAAAAATAAATACATATTCTATTTTAATAAGAATTCTCTATTATTATCTTTAAATTTTAAAATAATAGGGAGATTATAGTTACGGATTATTTGGTGGATATTATGAACTTAGGTTTACTCACATATCTCACTTCGATAAGAACTCCTTGACTATTATCCCTAAATTTTTTGATTACGAATTACTTAGCAAACATTATGAATCTAGGCCCACCCACATGTCCCACTCTGATAAGAACTCTCTAGCTATTACCCCTAAATTTTTTAACACATTTAAATTTGAGCAAAGAGATGTGGATCTTCAAGACCTAGGAGCTCCTAGATCTGGAGAGGGAAGCTAAGGAGGAAGAAAGAAGAATCAGAGAGATTTGGTGGGAAAATAGTTGGAGAAATAGTTTTAACTAGGATAGATTCTTTCTTGAATAGGAGGAAATGGAAGAGGAGGAGGAAAAGGAGGATAATGGTTGGCCTATAGTATAAATTTGGGTGGAAAAGGATCATGACCTTTCTCAAGAAGAAGGGTTAGTGGAGAAGGATTATTTATAGTCAGATTCCAAGGGAAGAAGATGATATTAAAAATTCTTATGTCGAAGGACACTTAGAGAGGTGCCTTCTTGAATGGGAAGACAAAGGTGAAAAGGAGGAATTTTTTTTCCTACATTAGATATTTTGGTGGGAAAGATTTAGGACATGTGTCTGGATGAAGGGTTGGTGAAAAAAATAGAAGTGATTGAATGGACATGCTAGCACCTTGACTAGTTTACTCAATGGAAACTCTACTAGCTAACCAAACCGATAATCTCTATTTGATCAACTCACTGGAATAGAGAAATCTATTTGTGGATA
This sequence comes from Torreya grandis, assembly GCA_037957365.1. NCBI lineage: Eukaryota > Viridiplantae > Streptophyta > Pinopsida > Cupressales > Taxaceae > Torreya > Torreya grandis. The sequence goes on from JARHVA010004648.1 coordinate 740,182, forward strand.
GGTGCTCAACACTCTATTTTTTTAATGAATTCTTAACTCTAAGGATTGGGAACACATGTTCATTGGAAGGAATTTAGCATTCTTAGCCTTCGATGAGGATGTTTATTTAGGACCTAGGAATTATAACATCCTAGACTATGATTCTTTGTCAAATTGGGAAAGAAATGGAAGTTAGATGATTTGTTTTTATGTCCTCAGTTAGAGGGATTCCCAAAAGGTTTTTCCTCTACCAGACTTGCATTTTAGTGTTAAGTTCACATTCTTTTTGTGGTCAGGCTCAATCCAACACTCTACATAAGAGGTATAAAGGATGGCATTAGAAATGGGTTCATGGAGTTTTAACTTTTGAATGCTAGATTAAAGACAATGAAAATATCTATGAAAGTTAGGTTTTTCAGAGTCAATTTTGTTGTATCCAAAATAAGTGACCTCGTGAATTTGATCTTGAATTCTCTGGCTAAGGAAATAAGATACAACCCATTATTAACAACTAGGTAGAATAACTAGGGTCTAATCCATGCCTCATTCAAATTTTGTTAGACTCTTTATTATCTATGCTCTAGTGGTTAGGGTGATTGGTTTTGTTCTTTAGAAATAAAATTCGCCAGCCCTGTAGATAGATTAAATTTTGGAGGTATGGTGCATGATAGTGGTTGTCTTATTTTAAAACAAGGTGTCCTAGTTAGGAAGATAAAACATTATTATGTTAATGGTTTGCCTAATTTTATTCCTCCATTTTTCTTTGATTTGATGGAAAATGAAGCTAGTAGTATTGATTTGGGAGGTTAACAAGCTAACCTTTCCTTGGCTTAGTTAATTGAATGTTTTCACTATTTTTTATTACTAGGATGGCCCTAAGTTTGATCTTGTCACCTCCTAATTGGAAGACCTGGTGGAAGGATGATGTGGATAGGTGGGCTTTGAATTTTCTTAGTCATTACATTTGGACCATTAGCTTCGTTAGTGGTTGGTCATTTGTTTGTTGGGTCAATTTGAATTTTTTTCATTATCTTTGATTTTGAGAATTTAAATTGTAATCTTATCCACCTTTTTGTAGTTGATTATTGTCACATCTGCCTTGTTAGAATCAGGTCATTAAACTTAAAAATATGGATGATGGGAAGGATCATGTATGCAAGAAATGTTTATCCAAATTGTTGCGTTCTAATTTTGTATTTTTATCAATTTTTGCCATGTTATCCTAGGGCTCCTTATGGGCTTGGGTCTTTTGGGGATCCTTTATGGTTTCACTTTCTATTGGATAGTTGTTAATGATGTCATGAAGGTGTCTTGGTGAGTGGAAGAAGTACCTCGGTAGCCTAAGTGATAATGATAAAGTGTGCAATATGATTATCCTAATATGCTTGAAGTAGGCTTGGTTAAACTTTAGAGTTTGATTTTTTATAAATGATTAGGGATGATTATAAAGTATTGATATTGTGAAAGGGGTCCTATAATAGGTGTAATATGTTTTGAGTGCTTTTGTTCATGAGTGGATATCATCTAGCTGTTCATTGTTTTCATCTAGACATTTTGGGCTTAGTGACTTAAAATTTGAGTAGGCAGTTTGTTGACATCACCATTACCACATGTAGATGATTTAGAGGGATTTGGTGATATTATTGTGATCATATTTGTGGTTAGTTATTATGTTCTAAATTATAGGTCATGCAATGAATCACAACATAATATATGCAAGTGCAAAGTTGGGTTTCCAAGCAGTTTGACAGTGTTTTCCCATACTTAGCCAAATTTGTAATATAGTAAAAAAAATCTAAGTGGGCATTTTTATGTCATATTTTCACATGTAAAGGTGTTAGGAGAATTTGATCATATCATTTTATTCAATTTTATGTCTAGTTGATATGCACTAAATTTCAAGTCATGTGATGAAGTGCATCAAAAGATATGCATGTGAAATGTTGGCCTTCTAGATAGTTCTTGTCATAGTTGGCTCTATGGTAGAAAAATCTAAGTGAGAATATTAATGGAATTTTTATCTTTTACACTCAAAGGTTATAGGAAAAGATTGATATATGGTTGGATTTTCCTACGTGAGGAGATCATATGGTATAAATTTTAGATCATGCATCTAAGCACATCAAAAGTTATTGAGGTCCAAAGTTGGCCTTCTAGGTAGATTGCAATGGTTCCCATAGTCAATTATGAAAGATATAAATATTAGGACCAAATGAAGATCTATCAATTCAAGAGCGATCATAAAAAATTATCTAAAGGTGTATATTAATTTAAATAAGTCAAAGTGACATTTGATTGATGATAGGTAAAGGTAAAGACTGAGCTACTTCTAAGATCTGACAGTGAGTGGGTGTTCATACTAATCAAGATCAATGATGTGTATTGAGTGAAATGAGTTCAAAGTGTCCAATGTTTAACATAGATAAATATCAAGCTACGTATAAGAGATTGATGGAGCATGTTTTTCTAGGATGTTAGGAACAAGTGAGATGATGCCAAGTGTTCAAATTTTAGTGTCTGGGTAGTGGTGCACTGTGAGTTAAAGTTCAAAGAAGATAAACTATGCATGATTAATCTAAGATATGAGGTAATGAGATGCATTTTAAGTGACCAAATTTTAACTGTGACCATTTGGATTTAAATATTCAAATTTGTGAAGGAAAAACAAGTGCTCAATTTTTGTGCTATATCTTTTTATCTATTTAAAATTTACTCATGGTATAAAAATTAAATTTGTAGAGAAATTTAAAGTGTATATGTTGATATATATTTTAATATATTAAAGTGTGTAGAGTCAAATATATTGAGGTTCAAATTTGAATACATGTTCATGCATGTTATGCAAGTAACCCGAGAAGGGTATTTGAGTTGTGCTTATTGGTAATTTGATGTTTTAAGATGAACTATTGATCATACAGTGTTGTAGACTCCATGAGGATGTTATTTGTGAATTATTAATATTTTACAAATCATATCCAATATGAAAAAAGGTTTTGAAATTGACTGTGTGTTCACTCATAATGGTTACTTTACAGAATGTTATTTAAGTAAATTGTACTTAAGTAAAATGGTAATGTGATGGTTTTTAGTAGTTATGGTGGTCCTATAGATCATGTGGCATGGTTTTATGAGTTGCAAAGTGTTTATATGTTCTTATTTTTCTTAAATAAGTGTCAAAGAGGTGAATGGGTCATCATAGGACCTAAAAGGTGACTTAGGCCTTTTTGAAAGTGTGTTGTGCTTAAGTGTGACCCATGTTAGATGCCTTAAGGGTTAATGCATGCCTAATGGCCAACCAAGATGTTGATAATCATGAATGATCTATAAATAATGAAACCAAATGTGATGGTTTCTAGAATTGTGCAAGGCTTGTATGTGTGAAGTAGGCATTGAAGTAAAGAAGAGAGGATAGGTAGTGTGTCTGTTGGATGAGTTGATGAGTAGAATAGTTTGTTGACTATGTGTGTGACCTATAGGTCATATTTATGATGTTATAATAGTGTTTTTTTAGTTTTAGGATATATGAAGAGGTCTGAATGTACATATGAGGAATGTTTGAGTGAAGAAAGAGAGAGATTATGGTTTGCCTATGTGAGAGGCCTGTATAAGATAGAAAGGGAGTTTATGTAGGGGTTAGATAATTAGAGATTCATCATTAAGTGTTACATACATCAGTTCTAAGGTGGAGGCATTCAATTCAAATGAGGTTCTAAAGGACTTGATCTTCCCTAGGGGTAGTTGTTCCTTATGAAACATGTGTTTCACTAAATTTAGGTCTAAAAGACTTGACCAGTCTCTTATTTATAATCTCTTATAAGACAAGTAGTCCATGTGTTATAGGATTGAGAGTGGATTTAATTCCCATGAGGGTTTCCTATAGGAACTATGTGTTTTGTGTTTGATCTTGTGTATGCATTGAATGGATGAGCTCTCTTTTTAATTTTGTTTGATCAAGTTGATATATGTTGATATTTAATTGTTTAAAAGGGATTGGAATTAAAATTGAAATATATGGGCTCACTGATTCACCCCCCCAATGATTGTATCTCTAAAAATTGGTATCATATCAAGTCCTTTGGTAAAGTCTTGATAGCTTGAAGGTGATCAAAGGTAAAATATGGGTAGTCATCAAATGCAAGAAGGTTTCTCTACTAAGAAAGAACCAATGTTCTATGGATCCAATTATGTTTTTTTGGAGTGTAAGGATGAGGACATACATTATGTCCCTAAGGTTTGATGTATGGAAATCTATTGTGGATGGTTATGTTGCTCCTACTACTCCTCCATCTAGTACTGTAGACAAGAAGTTATTTGAGAATAATTTTAAGGCAATGAATGCCATCACTATGATCTTATAGAGACTAATTTCACCAAGGTAATCCATTATAAATATGATAAAGTGATATGGGAAAAAATTAAGATTATTTATGAAGGAGATACAAAGGTTAAGCTTTTTAAGTTGTAGACTCACAGAAGGCAATTGGAAAGTCTCAAGATGAAGGAAGAAGATTTTTTGGCATATTTTTATACAAAGAATTGATGAGATTGTGAACATCATCAAAGGTCTTAGAGAGAACCTTGAAGAGGATATTGTAGTTCAAAAGTTATTAAGGTCTATCTCTCTCAAGTTTGATATAAAAGTATCTGATATAGAAGAAAGTCATGATCTTACTCAATTGAAGATGGATCAATTGCATGGCACTCTTATTGCCTATATGATGAGATTAAATGATGATATACCACCAAAGAAGGAAGAAAATTACAAGATTGAAATGAAGATAAAGAATATTTTCCAAGGTAAGAAACCCAAAGAGGATGACATTTCTAATATAGATGAGGATAAACTAATTGTTTTGATTTCAAAGAAATTGAATATAGGTTCAGGGAAGTAAAAGGGTAAATTACCCCTCAAATGCTTTAATTATGGAGAGGTATGACATTTTAATAATAAGTGCCCTCATAAGTATAATAATAATGATGATGATGAATATCATGATCAAGGTCATGATGATGGCAAGAGATCATTCAGGTTTGATAAAAGTAAAAAGGGATTCAGAAGGTTTGACAACAAGAAGAACTTTAAGGACAAGAAGAGTATCTACACTAAAGAATATTGCAGCTCATCAGATGAGAGTGAAGTCAATGACTCAGAGTATGATCATGAAGATGATGGCCTTGTTGAAGATGAATCCCTTTTTATGTCTAAGGAAGTTAGTTGTTTACATTAAATGGAGTCTACTTGGAGTGATTCAAATGATGATAAAGATGAGGTGAACTATGAAACTAAAATGATAAAGGCCTTTGAAGAATTGAAGATTAAGAAGAATATTAAAAAGAAGATGAAGTCTCAAATCAAGGATTATAAAGAGGAATTTAGTATGTTTAAGGCAAGAATGAATGAAGACATCAAAGAACATGAAGATATAGTGAAGCATCTCAATTTTCAATTAGAAATCTCATATAAAAGATTGAATGATAAAGAAGATTAATGTTCAAGATATGTAATTAAAAATGAGTCATTGAAATCTAAGTTAGAAAAGACATTTATAAAGGTGAATTAATTTATGATATTTGAAAAGAGCTCAAGTGATCTAGATAATATTTTAGATGATCAAAAGCATGCAAGTGATAGAACTGGTCTTGGATATAAAGAAGAACTAGAGAATTCAACTCAAGACAAGATGAAGACTAATGTGAAAAAGGATAATCATAATTTAAATACAAATCATAAGATAAGGAGTGAAGGTGATGGCAGAATTAAGACAAATTAGATCAGATAACCAAATGCTATGAGGTATGTAAATTTCAATGTTTACTACTATACTTGTAATCAGTTTGGGCATAGAGCTAGATAATGTAAGAGACTTTTTAGAAATGAGTTTACATGGAACTATGATGAGTTTAATCATTTATAAGGTGTGATCAAGGTTGATTATTTCAACTATCTTGATAAGGGACACTTTGTTAAGCATTTTATAAATAAGGTAAGGTAGGGTGAGCCTTCTTCAAAAGGAGTAGTTTGTCTCAGTTGTTATGACATAGGACACTTTTTAATATTTTTTCCATATTAGGTAGGTTAATTTGAGTTCACTTAAATAAGATTCATTTGCTACAACTATGAATAAAGAGGTCACATTGCTAGATTCTATAAGCAAAGGCCTACAAATCAGAATAGGTTTGATCAGGATCCTATAGTGCAAGGAAGAAGGAAAGTTAACTCATGGAAGAGAAAGGTTTTAATTGTGCATCATGATGAGAATACAGCTCAAAATAATCTTTTTTCTATGGTGGAGAATGCTACAAAAGGTGAAGAGTGTCAAGGGCTTTCACTGTCTACTCATGTTGAGAATGAAGATACCAATCTCAAAGAGAAGTCCAAGGTACTGTTTGAGGCTAGTTATAAGGTAAGTATGAATCCAAGTGAACATTATACTATATTTGAGTAAGTATCATTCAAATAACATCAATTATTAGTGCCTAGTGATAAGATTCCAAGCTATAAGGAAGCTTGTACAGTTGAAAAGGTATATCATGAATCTATCTTATCTCCATGTATTGTCAATCCAATCGTAGAGGAGAATGTTGTAGTGGATGATCATGTTTCTTATATTAAGCCTAATAATAAGAAGAATAACTATAATCCTCATATGACCAAGGAGGAGAAGGAATCTAAATAATTGTGAACAATTCCTAGTTTCACACTGTTTTAGGACATTATGAAGTAGGTTCTCTCTCCCTATACTTCTTAAGATATATCTTTCTTGTGTAAAAAAATGTTTGTGTGCTCAAGATCATGATGATAATATATATAGAGACTTATGTTGATCTTAAAATGTCATTGGTTAAGTTATAACAACAAGCTCATGAGCTTGCTTTAGAGGTTTGTGAAGGAGCTATAGTACAGGGTCAAAAAGGGCGTTTCAAGGTGGAATAATGAGATTGATGAAATGTCAAGAATAATTTGGTACTTAGAAAGGTATTTTAAATACTTTGTGATGTGCTCCAAGTTTTTTTGTGGTCCGAAGGTATGTTGAAATCAAATTAGGAGATTTTCAAATATTATCAATTTTCTTAGTTTTGGCTTAAGGTCAAGCAAGTCTAAATTGGGTTATAGTATGTATGGGTTACCAAAGGTGTGTAATCTAAAATATTGTTTTATAAGTGTTTTATGGGTGTCTCCAGGTGTGAAATAATTTTCCGAGGTGTATGTTGACTAGAAAGATGTCTATTGACCTTGTTTGTTTTGAGTTTCTAGTGTTTTCGGCTATGCTATCAAAGTGGCTTGCCTTATGAGTTGAGGTATGAATATTCTTAATATATTTAATGGGTCAAATGGGTTGTCAAATCAAGATTCAAATAGATAATAATGTATGTGTATTTTAGGTTATTCAAGTTTTAATCAAGATGGAGGCCTAAATAGCTAATAGGTTTGTGAAGTATGTTATAGATGATGATCTAGGTAGTGAAAATTGGTTTACTTAAGGGCGAATATGAGATTTCTCTAGATATGAATTTTCAATATTTAAGGTTTGTCTATTGAAAGTTATGGGTTTTGCAAGTTCTAGGTAGGGCTACAAGGAGTCTAGATAACCCTAGTAATGTGTGATGTTTTTGCTTATTTTATCCAAAAGAGCAAGGCATGAGTGTTTTGAGGAGAGTTTTAAATATATTTGAGAGAATTTTTATATTTTTTAGAGTGTCATGAAGCTCTTTTGGTGGTCCCTAAGGTGGCTTGAGAGAAGAGGCTAGTAAGCCTGTGTGGTGATTCTTCACAGTGTATGGAGATTTAAAGATGCTAAAGAGGTGAAATAGCTCAGATATCTTAGGTGGAGTCCATATTAGATGTTTTTTGATGATTTCCATCATATTTTAATTTCTTTGTGTGTTATTTATTCATTAGTTGCAGTGCTTGGTTGAAGAGATTGTTGGCACAGAGCAAGAAGAAGTTGTCAAGGTAAGAAGAGGTAGGCTCAAGGTAAGGGTGAGTTTATATTATCTTTATAATATGGTATTCTCATATTGGTATTATTTTTAGGTCCTCAAGATCAGTTGGTGCCCACGTTTTCATTTTGTTAAAGGGGGAGAAAGTTCCTATTGTGAGAATGCTTTAAGACAGAGAAGAAAGGTGAGCTATATGATGTGTGTTGACATCAATGACAAAGGGGGAAATAAGTGGAGAGTTTTCAATGATGTCATGTTGATGTCATGAAGGTGTCTTTGTGAGTGGATGAAGCCCCTTGATAGCTTAATTAACAATGACAAAGTGTGTAATATGCTTATCCTAGTATGCTTGAAGTAAGCTTGATTGATCTTTAGAGTTTGATTATTTAGATATGATTAGGGATGATTATGAATAATTGAGATTATGAAAGGGGTCCTATAATAGTTTTTATATTATTTGATTGATTTTTTTAATGATTTGATATCATCCAATTCATCATTGTTTTCATATAGACATTTTGGTCTAGTGGCAGAAAATTTAAGTTTGTTGACATCACCACTGTTATGTGTGGATGACTCAAGTAGAGTTGGTCATATAATTGTGATAAATTTGTGCCTAGTTTCTATGTGATAAATTTCAAGTCATATTACTAATTGGAACATAATTATGTAATTCAAAGTTGGGCTCCCAAGTAGTTTGACAATGTTTTCCCATACTTAGCCAAATTTGCAATGTAGAAATAAAAGATGAGTATGAATTTTGATGGTGTTATATTACACACATGTGAAGGTGTAAATATAATTTGATCAAATAGGTTTGTTTATTTTTGTTCCTAGTTGATATACACTAAATTTCAAGTCATTCAATGAAGTCCATCAAAATATATACATGTGAAAATTTGATCTTCTAGATAATTCTTGACATAGTTGGCTTTGTGGCATAAAAATACGAGTGAGCAAATTAATGGTGTTATATCTTGCACATTAAAAGGTTTTAGTATCATATTGATATATTTTTTGATTATCCTATGCGAGGATATCATATGGTCTAAATTTTACACCATGCATCTAAGCACAACAAAATATATTGAGGTCCAAAGTTATCCTTCTAGCCAGATTGCAATGGTTCCCATACTTAGTCAATTTTTAAAGAGATAAAGATCAAGACCAAATTAAGATCCAAAAGTTCATGTGCAATTGTAAAAATTGATCTAACAATGTGTATCTATTAAAAGAGGTCAAAGTGATAGTTTATTAATGATAGGTAGAGGTAAAGACTGAACTACTTCTAAGATCAGATGGTGAGCGAGTGTTCATACTAATAAAGATCAATGATGTGTATTAAGCAAAATGAGTTTAAAGTTTCCAATGTTTAACATCAATAAATATCAATCTACACACAAAAGATTGATGGAGCATGTTTTTTCCAAGATGTCAAGAAGAAGTGAGATTATGCAAAGTGTTCAAAGTTTAACGTTTGGGCAGTGGTGCACTATGAGTTAAAGCTTGAAGAAGATCGAAGGTGCATTATTAATATAAGATGCGAGGGCATGATATGAATTTTAAGTGATCAAATTTTGACTATGACCATTTTGATTTAAATATGCAAATTTGTGAAGGCAAAACCAATGATCCATTTTTATGTTATATCTTTCAATCTATGAAGAATATTCTCATGGTATAAAAATCAAATTTGCAAATGACTCAAAAGAACATCTATAAATATAGATTTGAAAATTTTAAGGTGTCTATATTCAAATATGTTGAGTTTCAAAGTTGACTATGTATTTGTGCATGTTCTGTAAGTAACCCAAGAAGGGTATTTGAGTTGTGTTTATTGGTAATTTGATTATTTAAGATGAACTATTGATCAGAACATGTTGTAGAATCCATAAGAATGTTATATGTGCATTATGAAGGTTTGAAAAATCATATATAGTATGAAAAAAGAATTATAATCTGACTGTGTGCTCACTCATAATGGTTTTTGTACAAAATGTTGTTTGAGCAAATTGTGCTTAAGTAGAAGGGTATTGTGATGGTTGTTAGCACTTAAGGGGTAACTATAGATCATGTGGCATGGGTTCATGAGTTGGAAAGTGTTATTATGTTCTTATTTTTCTTGTAAATGTTTCAAAGAGGTGAATGGGTCATCATAGGACCTAAAAGGTGACTTAGGCCTATTTGAAAGTGTGTTGTACTTAAGTGTGACCCATATTAAAAGCCTTGAGGGTTTAGCCATGCCTAATGGAAAACTAATTGTTTATAATCATGAATCCTCTATAAATAGTGAAACCAAATGTGATGGTTTCTAGACTTATACAAGGATTTTATTTGTGGAATATGCATTTAAGCGAAGAAGAGAGGATAGGTAGTGTGCCTGTTGGATGAGTTGATGAGAAAAATAGTTTGTTGACTATGTTTATGAGCTATATATTATATTTTTGATGTCATAATAGTGATATTTTAGTTTTAGGATATGTGAAGAGGTATGGGTGTGCATATCAGGATAGTTTGAGTGAAGAAAGAGAGAGATTGTAGCTTGCCTATGTGAAAGGCCTATATGAGATAGAAAGGGAGTTTATACAGGGGTTAAATAATCAAAGATCCATCATCAAGGGTTGAGGACATCAGTTATATGGTGGAGGTATTCACTTCAAATGAGGGTCTAAAGGACTTGACTAGTCTCTTATTTTTAAACTCTTATAGTAAAAGCAGTCCATGTGTTGTAGGATTGATAGTGGGTTTTCTTCCCCTTGATTGTTTCCCATAGGAACTATGTGTTGTGTGATTGAACTTGTGTATGTATTTAAGTAATGAGATATATTTTTAATGTTGTTTGATAAATTTTATATGTGTTTATTATTTAATATTTTTAAAGGATTGGAATTGAAATAGAAATATATGGGCTCATTTATTCACCCCCCTCTCAGTGATTGTACCTCTAACACTTTCTCTTTTGATGGTTTGGAATTTTGTTTGACTTTCATCTTGTAACTTAGATTCCCATGGGGTCATTTATAAATTTATAATTATATATGAGGACATGGCCCCCCTTGTTCCAAGGATGACACTTGTGTTTCAATATTTCTTTAGACCATTCTCTTACTCCATCCTTAGGGTAAATTTGCTAGTTATTTTTGCAGTGGTTTTTGTCTTTCCTCTATTTAGATCCTTATTTTACTTCACTACTATAACATATTTTGGTTAACATATCTTTGTACAATGTTCAATAGTTTCCACCCAGGAGGAGTCTTAGCCCCTTTGTGTATCTCTCAATAGGGTCCCTCTTGTAATCCTGACTAGTTATTTCTGGCTAAGGGGAGACCCAGATCTTCTGATATGTTTGGGGTTGGTTTTCACACTAGTTATCAAAGGTGGGGTTATATTAATTTGAACTTATAAAAATAAATCAAAATTAATTGAGTATGAATTCCATATTATTTCACTACAAAATTTACTTCATAGAAAAAATTCTAAAGCTTAAGTAAATTGGGAAAAATAAAGCTGAATTATTGTTTAATAGTGATAATAATGATGTAAAAACCAATTATTTGAGGATGTCAAAATACATGGCAAGGGTTATATTAGTGTTTATCATTGAATTTTAAAAGATAATATATATGAAAAATGTAATGTGTAATGACACGTTCTCAAGAAAATAAATTAAGATCAACTCAGTGATTTATCCATATTAATATTGTAAAATTAATTGGGGATGTAAGTGAAATATCATTAAACTGCATTGGTTTAAAGTATGTTTCTATGTATACATATTATAAGGCTTAAATTTTTTCTTAGATTAAATTAGATTAAATAAAATAAGACATAGTGAATGTAAAAAAATGAAGAATTACCACATGTATCATGGAGTTGGATCATAAAAATAGTTGTTATTTTAAAATATAATGCAAAGTATATACAAAATCCAAACTTCAATTTTGTGGTTGTATAAACACATATCATAAGTTAATAAGTCATAAATTATCTAATCACATTCCATATCACTTACATACCCTTATGAACCAAAAAGACTAATTGTAGTTCAAAAATAAAATGAATAACCCAACACATCCATAAAGACCTTGCTCACTTAAAAATTTGAATCACATTGCATGACCCCTTGACCCCATTTGGCATGCCACATATTAGTCCATTTTCTTAGTGGGAACACACTTTATCTTTTTATATTGTGATCACTTCGTTTATTTATTTTACATGGGTAAAAAATTATGTTTTTTTATTAATATATATTATACATCATTTATTTATTCATAGGTGAAAGTGGACCCATTAAAAACATAAAGTGAATTTTAAAACTCATTGCTTGAAATTAGTTAAAATTTGTGAATCCATTATGTGAATCTCTTTATACAATCCAAATAAATGTGTCCACATGATTTAAATTAATTAGACACAATAAAATGAGGACTCATGCCTTAGATGAGGATGCAATGCATAATGTTTTTCATGTGGCCATGGCATAAGTGAAGGAAATGTGCAGAATTCAAAAATAACACACAATGAATTGCATATTGTAATGGATCCATTCAGATCTTAAAACTATTTGAAGAGCTAAAGAAACCCCATGAACTATATTAACCTATAACCAATAAGAAACTATCATGAGTTTCAATGTGATTAGAGACACACACAAAAAAGATAAAGGAAAGGAGAGATGTGGATATTTAGAAAGGCATAATGCATAATCATTTCATGTGGCATTGACAAAGGCAAAGATCAAAGATAATTGTGAATTTAATAATTGTATAGATCAATGTGGGGCTTAAAGTTAGTTGAAAACCAAAATCAACTACATGAGATCATATGATGCAAACCAACCAAAAGCCATAAAGTGTTTCACCATAATTCATCATAGTAAATGACAAAAGGGAAAGACATATCACAACTCAACGAAGGTATATATTGTGTGATCACTCCACATGGCATCAATCAATGCAAGGATAAAATATAAAGGAAAATATATATTCTAACACATTTACTAGAGATCAATTGAATGTTAATAGTGAAAGGGAACTTTATTAAGTATTTTTATTTATGCCTCGATAATTTCAAAATACAGACAACTAGTATTATTTGATTTATTCAAAACATAAATTGAACTTGAATATCCATTATTGTTGTATATAGTAATAAGGAATATTTAATTTAAAGTAACCAATATTGAATATATTCAAATGTTAATTTTTAATAATAAATCTAAATTTGGGTTTATATTTTAGCTAATTGGCCACAAAAATAATATTTTTTAAGTCCTTAGCTAGTTAATTGAAATCACTTTCATTTATATCTAATTCTAAGGCTCACTTTTGAATTTGTCACTTGAGACTTTTTATGTTGAGCAGAGTCAGCCACATTGTAAAACAAAGTAGATATCCTAATGGAATCCATGGAACCTCACTTTATTTCAAAGTAAAAAAAATACATCTCATGACATGATGAGTTTATACGACTGACGTGTGTCTAATTTTTGGCCTTAACAGTTTTTGAATGTGTTGTGAACTTTCCATGTGTTACCCTTTTTATCACAACTTTTATTAATCATATTTTGTTTTAAAAATTTAATCATGACTTATTTATTATGCATAGGCATAAAGTGGACACAATAAATTAAAACACATCTATGTCTTATTTGGTAGTTTTATTAGAGTGATCTACATTTTCATCAATATAATATATATTTTAATTGTGACATTTTTATTTGTCATAGGGAAGTGAACCTATCAAAAATATAAAGTGGATTTTAGAACTCAATGCCTCAATATAGTTTTGTTTATACTTATTCAAAGGAAAAATTTTACTCTATAAATCCAATGTTACAAGAAAATAAGAGGTGACCACATGTCTCAAATCCATTGAACATGGGAATGGTGAAATTGATAAACAATCATAGCTTAAGCAAAGATGTATTACACATAAGTTTTGCACGTGACCACAATAGATGAAAAGTGAAATGAGTAGGTGATAGATGACATATAATGATTTTTTAAAATTCCACGAATCCATACAAAGAATATGAAGACATTTAAAATCCAAAATCGACCTTTTTAATATTGTAAATTTACAACTAGAATAAAGCTTCCCCATGTCACTTTGTGATGGGATGCATGAAATGTCATAGTAAAATATATCATAAATTCATTTAAAGAGCTAAACCTACTGTATAAATTATGTTAACCCATGACCAATCAGAAGCTACCAATTGTTATGATTTGATTAGACATAGTAAATTAAAAATTAAAAAACTGATCACATAGCATTGAAGGCACACATTACATGTGATCATTGCACATGGTAGAGATATATAAAAAAGAGTAGAGATTGATGTCATCTATATTTTTAAATGCTAGTCTTATATCAAACATGAAAATATAATTATGATTTATATATCTTTGTTTTGTGTAGACACTAAAATTTAATAAATAAATGTTTTACAATACGTGTTCTTAACATTTATACCTTGCTTGGTTAATTCACCATTTAGAAAACCCACAATCTCTAAAAAATCCTACAAAGTCTCCCAATTATTGTGCATATCTCTTAGACTTCCATGTTTTATCTTTATTCAACCATATTCAACATATACTTTAGTTTCACTTCAATTTTAGAAGCCTATATTCATTATAAATAAGGTTTCACTAGGCAGATAAGGGTGCACTATAACCTTGTCCACTAGTGTGGATTTATCTACAATGCTCTCATGGTCATATTTTAAGAAAGGCATGATTCATAAAATATTTCCCACACAAACTAATAGGTTGGTTATCATAAATATTTGAAATATTATCCTATAAAATAACATCAAGGGTCACACTCAAACCCAAGTAGATCTCACTAATAACAACATTTCTTTTATGATTTCAAAATCTTTTATCTTCTAAGTATAGATTGTTATTATAATTTTGATGTAATACCATAGTCTTTGGCCAAGTCTAACATTGTTTTATTACAATTTAAGGGCATCATTTATCAAAATAATTAATAAAAACATTGATAGTTACATTCATATGATCTTACCTAAAGGCAAAATTACATCAGCTTGAGGCCTTCAGGTTATGTAGGCAACACTCAATCAACAAGGATATTTTTAAGGATAGCTCAACCATTCCAACATCCCTCTTTTTTTTCCATTTTTTCATTTGATCTCTTTTATGTTCTTGTGCATGACTAGGACATCACTTTTATAGGTATTTCATGTGTCAAATCAAGCTCCGAACAAAAATAGGTCACATATAGATAGAGGTGAGGAAGCCCATAATTTTATATCCAATGCACATTATGCCTAAATAAAGTTATAGTAATAGATAAAAATGCAATGTGACCTTATCTACCTTCTACGATCTTGTCCCAATATACAGTAGATCTCTATTTTTTGATGTATATGTGTTTTTAAGTTATTTATAAATCACATATCATGAATAGTTCTCTTAGTCTGAACTAATCTGATTATAAGGATAATTCTCTAACCCTAGCCCTAGTTTTAATTTTTAGTAATTTATAACTTATATAAATTTTGTAAATCTTTTTATTTATTATATTTTATCTTATTCAACTTAATAGATAATATGTCAATAGTTCACATTTTCAATTAAAGTTAATTTTAATTAATAATTAACTATAGTGTAAACATTTTGGTGAACTCACATTTTATTTTGAACACTACTTATTTCTTGTTGATTTTTGGCTTAGGGTTTCAATTTAAATCTATAAATTCCTAACATTGAAATAACATAGTCCTCAAACTTGGATATTATCTACATCATAGAAATTCAATTTTTTTGACCTTAGAGTATTCTAACATTGAAAAATTATCTTGTCACTTCAGATAAATACTAACACAATGTCTCTTTCCTTCATCTTTAGGTTGAATTTTGTTTTTTCTTATTAAAAATTATTTCAATTTTCTTTTTCACTTTTTTTTCATCGCCTTTTAATTTTTTAAGAACTATGTTATAATTTTTTTAAAACCACTTAGCTACTATGATGAAGGGTTACACATTGTTTCATTTAAATACATCATGACATGAGGGGTTTCACTGTAACACTCATAACTATAGTACATAGATAAACATAGACTTTAGTTTTTAGATACCTCTTGGTATATCAGAAACATCTAAGATCCCACTATTTAAAATAATAAGAAACCTATTTTTCATGTCTAATTTGTGATTCCCCTAAGAGGAACGTATCACCCCATATAAGTTACTCTAAACTTACCCTTGAAATAAGGGTTAGTGGGCTACAAGAAGGGTTCTAGCTCTATAATTAATGTTCTAGAGCATTGGGATAACATCAATTAACAAATGATAAAGTATATTTGAGAGCCTAAAAATCATTCAAACCCTTACCCAGACTACTCTTTATCCTTTATTTATCTTACAATTATCTTCTTAGTTACTATATTTTATTGATTCATCTTATTCAAAAAGTCATTATTCTATTTCTTATTTATATAAACTAGATTGTAATGTATTTAATTCTTTTTTCACATTGTAATGGGGTTCATAAATTACTTTCTCCCTCATATCTTACATTGGATTATGCACTTTATTTTTTACTGATCATATTCCATTTTAGCATGTTAGGCATTATGCACAAACATGGTTTAACATTGAATCTAATCAATAAAATCAGTCACACCTTAAAGAAACTTACACTCTTTTTACTTCCTTTTTTGATCATAATTTCTCTTCTCATTATTTTCCTAAACCCTTCCCTTCATATGGGTTAGTTCTAGGCAAGAATACGATTATTTGGGGACAAGAACTCTCATTCACTTCAACCAATATTGGAACTAGAGACCTTGGTTATAAGGAAAATTTTACCCTTTATGATCAAAGTAAAGATATTATTGATGTGGGTTTTATACACACCATAAAAATTCATATGAAGTTACCTCTAATGTATTAGGATCAATGAATAGAATCACTCTAAACTATGGTTTGTAGGTTATTCAATTTTATAAAAACCTATTGGTCAAATAACAGTGAGGGACATAGATTGTTTACCACTGGCAAAATGTCTATGGGTGAACCTAGATCTACTTGGAGTGGTTCTAAGGATAATTATTTTAACTAATATGGGTATTATTTTATATAAACTTCAAAAATATCAAAATTTAAGGAAGAAAAAAAGGTTTGTGGGAACCCAGGGATAAAACCTTTCAAGACTAGTATTTTGAGTTCAAATACTATAATAAATCTAAAATAATAATTATGAAAAGCTATTGTAGAACACAAAGAATCAAATAAAGTGAAGAGTAAAAGGAAACTAGAACAAAATATATTTAAACATGCAAAAATTAAAGCTTGCCTAATTGATAGATTGTTGTTACATATCTATAAGAGGATTATGATAAACATGCAAAATATTTCCAAATCAGCTACAGCTATAAATAAACGACTATATTTTAAAGTAGATACATCATACACAATTAGAGCACTGATAAACCATAATTATGGAACATCTCAAGAAATCCATATAATTAGAGAATAATGAATATTTATACATAGAGATCAAGTCAATCATAACTTATTTAAATTTCTTATTATCTAAATAGCCAAAAAATATCATCCATTTAAGACTAGGAGGTTACATATACTTATAATCTTGAGATGGAAAAGGCCTAATCTCTTTAAGCTTCAAATAAAATCACAAGTTTAAAAATAGAACCTTTCATTCAAAATCATATAAAAATGCATGTATAATAATAATAATACTCAGAATAGACTTCCCAACTAGAAATACAATATGAATGTACAATAAATAGGTTGGGAACTAAAGTCCCACCTTGATGATAAACATGAAGATGCATAATCACTATAAAATTGAATTGTTAATGCAATGCCATTAACTAGAAGTGTCGATGGAGATACTATACTTTCAAATGTAGCAAGGACTAAGATCTTTATGAAGGTTTGGTTGTATACACATAATATTTTCAAACTTTATCAATTACTAATGTTTATTATCTTGTAGGAACCCATCGAGTGTCAATTTCTCTAAGTGCATGCCTTAAGGGGTGCACTGAAAAAGGGGTAGGTATACCATTGGTGTTTTGCAAGATTATTGTCCCTTATTACCATGTTATATCAATCCAACCCTCCTCTAGTCATTTTCTACATTCATTAGCCCTTCCCTAGCCTAGAATCCTTTTTGAAAGGTTATTACATTATCATCCCCATTAACGTTATACTCTAATTGATACAACTTATTTAGGGTCTAGGTTGGCCTTTGGCTAACATATAATTTGACCTAATTTGTTTTTGTCAATAATGACACAAGTTTAATTAGGTTGACCTTGTCAGCCTAAACTTTTAGAAAGGACTAGGGTTATATCTGCCTATATAAACACATCCATTTATCCATTATTAAAAATACAAAAATAATTAATTATTCATTTGCACCTCTTTACAATCTACTCTTCCACCATTATACTTGAGGATTCTTAGCTTAGGATTTTTACTTGGAGAAGAATATTGTCTTGTGGAAAAGTCTTAGATGCTTTAGCCTTTATTAGTGATCCTTACAAACCATAAAAAACACTTTTAAAGAACCTTTGAATAAGGGAGAGATTGAGTCTTGATGGGTTCATATTTAAGGTAAGTATCTCTAACTTTGATCCTCTCTTTAGTAGATAAAAGTAGCATAAGTAATGGATTTTGAATATATTTCTCTCTCTATGCATTAGGGTTTTACCTATACATAGATTAATTAGAATTCTCTTATACATGTTTAATTTTATGTTTACTAACCCCTACTTTGTGTCACAAGCTTTGGTAATCACTAGATTAGAATTTACTTTAATTTTTATTAGTTTAGTGAATATGAGAACATATGACCTTGTTAGGGTTATTCCATAGTTTTTTTAACTATAGGCTTTTGAACCCTACCTAGTGACATTATTGTGTTAAGATATCCCTTGACTAGGTATAGAAGATCTATCTTGGTCATGACCCTAAATATTTAATGTATCCATAATAAGCAATGTCAATAATATATATCTTTTCTGAAGTAGGATTGATTTATAGACCAGTTGCATATCCCATTATATACATTTTGGTGAACCCAATGTGAATCTAACCCTTGAAAATTTTAATTAGACCAATAAATTTTATCAATTTATTATATTTTTCCATATTTTTATTACTATATCAAACCATTCAGTATAGTTATAACTTTATGTATACATTTTTAAGACACAATCAATTCAAAATGACTCTATTTTATCTATGTAGGTCTTCATAATCTATAGGTTATTAGATAAAATAGGTTGACACATTAATATTAATTTTTAGATTACTATACACTATTAAATAAGTTGACTTTGTCTACTAATTCTTTTTGCTAGCATACAGGGCAACAAACACTATATGTTGGCTTGTTGTTTCATTGATGTCAAAGGGTGTATCTTGTGAAGGTGCATGGTGAGTGATCATTGAGGTATGTGATAATGTGAGTTTGTAGTTATCATTGATATCAATAAGATTTATATTGATGTCATTAAGGTTCTTGTTGAATCTTGTGAGTCTTTCTTGTCACAAAGAGGTATAATGGTCAAGTGAGCATTAAAGCATGGTTATGAGGCTTTAGGTCTGCATGAGGTCATGAGAGAATGTTGATTATAAATATATTCTTGTATTGGTGTAAGAGTGATATCTAAATATTTTTATTATATGATATAATTTAAGTAAGCATGTTTGAGTACTATTTCTTGAGTACAAGGTGTCTTGAGAAGCCTAGTCTAGACCCTATGAGAAGGTGTGTATAGTGAAGTTTGGTGAAGTAAGCGAGGAAAAAAAATCAATTTGTTTTTGTAATTATGTTATCATGTAAGTAAATTTTAGATACTTTTATAAGTTTTTTCAAGCTCAGTTATCAAGTTTCAAGTGCTTAAGAAAGGCTAGTCATGACACTAGTCATGGCATGTAAAGTCCTTGTGAGAAAGAATGAGTATGGTGACTTGGTAATATGGATGCATAGAGGAATGAGTGGTTTTATTAAATTTATAAATAATGTATGTGATACATTGTATCACTCATGAGAGTCTCAAAGTGAGCCTATAGGGGTAGGAGCTTCAGACCAAGTCTACACCTAGACCAATTCTAAACCCTACCTGGACTAATGAGGTATCATGATCTATTTTCAAGGAATTTTAAGGATATATGGTAGTGCTTAAGCATGAGAGACATTTCTTGAGAATTTGAGTGAGGTGGATAGTTCACTATAAGAGGTATGAAGGTCAATTTTAAGGCCTAATGTGATTTTCAGGTCAAGGACTAGAGATCAAAGAGAGAGAGTGTGGCCTAATGAAGGGTAATGATCAAATTTCAAGGTGTTTGAGATCATGTAATAATTTTAAAATTTGATTTATGTTGTTTCAAGTTTTTTCATGTAGTTTAAGGTCATAGTTTGAAGGATAAAGCATGAAAAGTGGTTTTTAGGTCTCTCAAGTACATAGAATGAAGTGTTCTCAACCCAAGAAGGATATTTTTGTGATCATTATCTCATAAAAAATTTATTGGTAACCTAAACTATTCATGGTATATTTATAATGGTCCTATCTCAAAATTATAGGCATTAGTTTTTGGATTTATGGGCTATGCTTTATGAATGATCGTTAAGAGTGGAAATAGGTTTAAACACTCTTAGAACCCTAATAAGGACCATATGTTGAAGATATTAATCAAAATTTTCTATAATGGATTGGTATTCTCAATTAAGATATTTTAACTTTTATTTTACTATCAAAATTACCTCCATGTGGTATTGGTTAGAGAGAGGAAAGATAAATTATTGAGTTATAGGCTTATTCTTGAAGATGTTGTTGTAGTTGTCAAAATTTATATTGCACATAGTAACAAAATGGATAGATTAATAAGGTATAGGCTCATGTTTCATTTCCATATATATGTATACACACACACACACACACACACACACACACACACACACACACACACACACACACACACACACACACACACACACACACACACACACATATATATACATATGTATATATATACATATATATATATACATATACATATGTATATATATATATATATATATGTATATATATACATATGTATATGTATATATATATATATATATGTATATATATACATATGTATATATATGTGTGTGTGTGTGTGTATGTGTGTGTGTGTGTGTGTGTGTGTGTGTGTGTGTGTGTGTGTGTGTGTGTGTGTGTGTGTGTGTGTGTGTGTGTGTGTGTGTGTGTGTGTGTGTATGTTGTATTTCTCAAGTGTACTAAAATAGTCATCTAAGCTAGCTAGTCACTAACAGGGTAAATGGTGCAAATAGTGAAAAACCCAATCAATAGTGTAAAGATAAATAGGAATGTGTTATCAAGATAGAGTGATGAACCCATGTTCATGAGATGTTTCTTTTATTGATGAAGCCAAAATTGCTTGTTTGACTCAATGAGGTCTATGTATAGTGAGGTCAAAAAATTATTCTATAAGACCAATAGTTTCCACTAGAACATATGATGTTTATGTTTTAATATGTTATGGATTTTAAAGTCACCATGACTAGTCTTTGAAAAAAATTGGTAGTTCTAAGTGAGCAAGTTGTAGTGATGAGTTTGAGGCTCTATACCCTAAGTTGAAGTGTATAATTCTTATTGTTATGTTTTTTATTAATTTAAATTAATTTTAATAATTTTTAAAATCTTTTAAGTCAATTTAATATATTAAAAAGTTAATCCAAAATGGCTTGTCTAGATCAAGCAAGACTATGTGAGATAAGGTCAAGAGATTGGTCTGCAAGACCAATGTTTGATATTAGATATTATGGTTTTTTTATTGAGGTTATTTTTAATATTTTTTATAATATTTTTAATTTATTTAAAATCATTTAAATTTTCCTTTTATGTGTTGGATTTCAAGTATTTTCATGGCTAACTTTTGACAGCCCTAGAAGTTCTAAGTGAGCATACTTGAGAGATGAGTTTAAACCTATTTGCCCTAAATTGAAGTATTTAAAGTATATTGTGATGACCATAAGGTAATATATACTATATATGTGTAATTTATTGATCATTTTTTATTGACTTAAGTGAATTTGAGCTTCAATATTGAAAGGTATATTTTTGGTGTACATAGGCCTAATAGGACTGAATGCTTATAAAGGGTTTCAAGTAATTTTTTGTTTTAAAATATCTTGTTCATAATATAATACATAATTTGGGGGTATATTTTATTTTTATATTATTTTTTTTTCATGTTTTTATTTTTAAATATTTCTAAGGAAGGCAAAGTGTAATGTGTCCTAAAGTAGACCTAATGGAAGTAGGTCTCCACGAGACCTAAAATTGAAATGGCATCTCATAAAGTTATGATAAACCAAAATGGAATAAATATTAATTTTAATAATTTTTATTATATTTCATAAGACCTATTACATATCTTACCTAAGATTTTAAGGGTGATTAGCTAACTAAGTGGCATATGGACAATGAATGGTATATATTAAAGGCATTTTTAAGCCTATTAGTGGATATAGAGTGTATGAAAATGAAATAATTTTTTTTATTATAATAAAGTATTTTATAAAATAAAATGAGTGTATATTATCTCTAATAAATATTTTATATTGTGTCTACATATGAAAATCAAGGTCATATGACCTAATATATCTTGAAGAGACCTAGTTGAGAGAAGCAGCTTAAAAGGTTGTTTGAGAGAGATGGAAGTGTGAGAAGAGATAAAGAAGGTGATAATAATATTCCATGTGAGAAACAAGGTTTTATTATAGTGATAAAAAATTTTAAGTGGCTAATTTGGTGCTGAGTCATCTAGGGGACTGGTGCCTTCTTATAGGTTGGTGCTTGTTAAAGCCTAGTTGAGTGGGTGCTTGACTAGTTGGGGTTGAAGCTCCATGTAGAGTTGATGATTATATAAATATTGGTTTTCATATTATATAGTGTTATTAAATTTTCATAAATTAGTTTTTTTTCATCTCCTTGAGGGTTTCCCACATATATAATGTGTTATTTTTCTTTATGATCTTGTATGGTTGCATATGCTTTGCTAGATGTTCATGTTTGTATGAAAGGTTCATGTATGATTAAGTGGAATTGAATTAATGTTTTGAATACACTGATTCACATTTCCTCTTAGTGATTATTCTTCCAATAATTTCTATCAGAACTTGGTCTTTTAAATTAGGCCCAATATCCAATTATTATTTAATGGGACTAATTATGCATTTTGGATCATAAAAATGAGAAAATATATAATTTAAATATGTCATGACATATATCTATTATTTTTGGATGAAAACACTCTACCTCCTATAGCACTAACTGATGCAGTAGGCAAGAAGGAAAATGAGAACAATTTCAAGGCAATGAATGCCATTCGATGTGGACTACTAGAGGTAGAGTTTATGAAGGTGATGCATTGTGAGTTATCCAAGGTGATATGGGATAATTTTAATAATACCTATGAAAGATAAACTAAGATGAATATGGATAAATTAATTACTCATAGAAGGTATATTGAAAGTATGAGTATGAAGGAAGATGATATCATTGCATCCTACATGTTAAGGGTTCATGAAGTTTTCAATGTCATCAAAGGTCTCAGAGAAGAAGTGGAATAGTTTATAGTTATACAAAAGTTATTGATATCCTTAAATACTAAATTTGATTCAAAGGTGTCTGAATTAGAATAAATTCAATATCTTGACACACTTTAGATGGATGGGATTCATGGCATCTTGACTGCCTATGAGATGAGAACAAATGAAGTAAGACCTCCTAATAAAGAAGCAACATTCAATGTTGAGAAGAAGTCAAAATTCAAAAAGATCAATGATGAGTTATGTTTATATATTGATGATGATGAATTTATGTCCATGTTTGATATAAAATTAAGGTTTAGATCTAGTAAGTACAAGGGTAAGTTGCCTTTCAAATGTTTCAAATGTGGTAAGATTGGTCACTTTACATTTAAGTGTCTTAAGAAGGATAAGACTGAGCATGATAAAGAACATGATGAACATCATGGTGATGATACAAAGGTATATAAGCCTAACAAAAGAAAAAAAATATATTATCAAGTATGAAGGAAAGAAAGGGTCATTTAATAATAAGAGAAGTTTCTATACCAAAGAAGATAATAACTCATCTAATGTAAGTGACACAATTACATCTGATATTGATGATGATAGAAATGAATATGATAACAATGAAACCTTATTCATGACTATAGAAATAACTAGTGAGGGTTGCTCAAAAGGAAAATACCATATGGATGATAAAAAATCAAATAAAGAAGAGGCTAAAATAAACCTTGAGGTAGAATTGGTGAGTGATCTAGAGGAGTTAAAGTTCCAAAGAAAGAACAATAAAAAAACATTAGATACATCAAAATCATAAGGGGGAAAATAACTAGGTTAGTGGAAGTATGATCACATGATCTAGAACCTCTGCTATCCTGATTACTACCTACATTAACCCTCAATCTAGGGTCTCAAATCAAATGTAATTCTACCTTAGGGAACATGCATAATCAACGTGCAAGGTAGACGCAAGAATGAATTTTCACCTATGCCCTTCCTTGATCAAGCATGCAAGTCTATGTGTGATGTATAATGTTGAGCTATACTATTGACTTATTTTAATTATGTAATGTGCTAAACTATCAAGTGTTAGATATAAAATGCCTTGTGTAGCCCTTTATATAGGAGGCTCTTTATTTCAAATTTGGGTACTTTATTCAAATTTGGCCAATATTCAAAATCTTAAGGATGAAGCTAAGAAAGGGGTTAGGACTCATTAAGTGAGGGAAAATGATTATTGGAATTCAAAATGGCCTTGGATTGGAGCACTGGAAATGGACACCCTAGGGTCTTACACTATAGTCCAATCCTAGTGCTCCTATCCTACAGGCTCAAGACCTAGGGGGATGAAATGAGCATGGGAAATCGGACTTGGCTAAGGTGGAATGAGGTTATAGAATTCTAAAAATGATTGGTAATAATAAAAAATGTGACTCAATCATGAAATAAGACCAATATGAGTAAAATGAAAGACAACTAAATGTGAACAAAGTTCATGTTATCCAATCAGAGTCTCCTATGAAAATACATGACATGTGTGGTTGTTTGACCAATTTAAGGTGTATACATTTCCTCCCTTTTTATTTTAGTGATGTAATGAAATGAATAACTAGAGCAAAAGAAAGAAAAGAAAATGTGTACTTAAACCTACTTACATGGAGATGAATGTGTTGCAAAGGGTCCAACTCACTTCCTAGCTAGGGAAGTGCATGAAGAGAAAGACAGTGCCTGAAGAAATAAGGAATCTCTAAAATGGATGCCCCTATACTAAATATAGAAGTGGAATTCATGTAACGTGGAGAAGGAGGGAAATGTTTTGCCCCTATGCTGAATTTGACTAGAATGAAAATGCTCAGAGGCCCAAAACTAATGTTTTCCCTCTGTCCAACATAAACTAAAGTAATCTATGATTTTTATATAATTTTTATGTCCTGAAGAGAAAATTATATTTTTCCCCCATTATGAATAATCTAAAATATAAAGGAGAAGTGCTTGGAGGCCCAAAACTAATGTCTACCCTTTGTCTCGCATAACTCATGTAGTCTGGGTTTGGGTAATATAATAGACTAACCATTGAAAATGGTTGGATGATCCAACCTAGTGATAACCTAGTTATAGCTAGGTGTAATCTAAAATTTTGGTAAAAGTGAAAGAAAAGAATATCATGTCTTGTCATTCCAATCTATATAATCCTAGATGATGAAGAACATGAACATCTATGCCACACCCCCAAATATGGTATGTGATTAATGTGTATGTATAATCTTGTAATCTAAATTACCACATTTGATATGACCTATCATGTCATGCCCCATGTGCAAAATTGAAAATCAAAACATTGTGCTTTGCATTGTGCCCATAATCTGCTATTTGGTCCTGTAATTATGTCATATTGTATGAATTTGTATGTGTGAGACATGTAGTAATGTATATACCCCCAAATATAGTATTTGATTCTAAATTTGTATCAAAGTTAGTGTGAATCCATATAATTTGAACCACTATATCTAAATAGTCTATCTACCTATAACATGAAATCATTATGAATCTATATGATCTAAACTATTGTATCTAAATAGTTTGTGTACCTATAAGCTGAAATCATTGTGGATCCATATGATTTGAACCATTGTATCTGAATAGTCTATGTATCTATAAACTAAATATATATCCCCTTGAATTTCTTGAGTAATGATGAGTGACCCATGTAATCTGAGGCACTTTATATTTCACCCAATCTAAGTAAAATTTGATAATTTGAATATTGGAGGTGTAAGAACCATGGTGTATCCACTTATGAGAGTGGATGGGTATGTTGGGTAAGTGTAAGAATAAGAATAGTAGGAATGATGCACCCCTTTATGGTAGAGGGATAAAATTTGTGATAGATGAGGTTGATCCAAAAGTGATGACTAGTGGTGTAATGATAGAAACAAGGTTGGTATATGTTGAATTGATAGAAAGATTATTTGATTGATTAGACTAAGTTGTTGAAATTGGAATAAGATTTGATTGGTGATGATCAAGGTGTGTGTCTAAGTGTAAGATAGGTATAGAGGTGTGTGTGCTATAGTAGTCAAATGAATTAGTAAGAGATCAAAGTTGGTATGATGTTGAAGGTATCATTATCATGATTCCATAGAATAAAGTGGTTTCCAAAATAGAGTTACGGGGTTCTAGTTATGGGAAAAATGGTATTTTACTTTGGATGAAAAAGTTGTTTGATATAGAAAATTTGAATTCATTCTTGATTCATTTGTGTATTGGTTAGTTTAATATTTGGAGCTCTAGAGTGAGAGATATGCCAAGGGGATGAGCACCTTTTGTGACCTAGTTTGAGCATTTGGTGGCTCAGGTTAAGGTTAGTGGTGATGTTAGCCTAGTGAGTAACTAAA
This sequence comes from Torreya grandis, assembly GCA_037957365.1. Taxonomy (NCBI): domain Eukaryota; kingdom Viridiplantae; phylum Streptophyta; class Pinopsida; order Cupressales; family Taxaceae; genus Torreya; species Torreya grandis. The sequence continues at coordinate 767,112 of JARHVA010004648.1, forward strand.
ACACATGGTTTTTATCTATTTAGAAACCTATTTTTGATGTTTTTGAGCTATTTTAAGAGTTCTAAGATTTTTTTCACTAATTCATATCTAGGAGTCAGTGCTCCTATCCAAGTTATAATGTTGTTGTCTAGGTTCTAGTGTTGGTGTCCTTTTTGTAACACTATTGTCTACTAGGTTTGATTTTTTGAGATTCTGATTTGTTACCTATTTTTGTATTTCTTTATTGTTTAACCGGCATGGTTAATTGATATATATGTTGTTTTTTGGTGTTTTTTAGGGCAAGGTATAGATGAGGGAGTTCCCTAGAGGTTAGGTGATGGAGGGATTGAGTCTATTGTCATTGTCTACTAATGAGATATTTGTGATGGATAAGGTAGAGTTGGGTCATGTGTGTCACCTAAGCACTATGTAGTGGGATAGGTATTTGATTACTACCTTATGTGAGAGGTGGAATTCAAATACATGTACTTTATAGCTTCTTAGAAGGGAGATTATTGTGACTCTAGAGGATGTGTATCATATTTTGCATTTATTGGTTAGTGGATGGCATGTGATATTATAAGATGACATGGGTGTTGATGTTATTGATCATGCATCCTTATAATTTATTGGTGTACCTTCATGTATACAGAGGTAGTGATAGTGATGTGATACTATTAGTTATAGTATAGTCTAGTGTTCCACATCTATGGAAGTGGTTGGTCATGTTGTTGGATTCATTTATTTTTGTCGATGGGAGTGGAGTGTCAATTGCATATATGATGCATAAGATTATTCATAGTGTTAAGGTGTATGACACTATGTTCTCATGGGGTAGGATTATGTTTTCCCACCTATATAGGGATGTTTATAGGTTCACATAAGAGGCCTTTAGTTATGGTTTGAATGTAGCTACCTTATTACATTATTGGGTTTATGAGAACAGGGTAGTTGTGTAACTAATTAGATTACCCAAGCTAGAGTGGGCACCTCCGTGAACATTTGGGGAGTGTTGGATGAGTAAATTAGCTATCTCATCTCCTAAGATAGATCAATATAGATGAGTTTTAGATAGATTGGTGGATCATGATATTGTATGGAGACCCTATAGAGGATTTTATAGGTGGCATAAGGATGGAGTGTAATTATGGTATATGAGGGTCAATTGTTGGTTATATGGCCACTAAGTTGAAGTGTGAAAAAGCTTTTAGTATGAGTCGATGACTAGATAGTTTGGGTTACCATAGGATATGCCCCCTAAAACATAGGTATGGTTGAGGAGTGAATGGGCACCATTAAGGGAAATATCTCATGTGAGGCCTATGGAGGTTGAGTTAACACCATTAAATTTAGATGATTGAGACACAACTATAGATATTCTTGATGTAAATGATGTTGGATGTACATAGGCATATACCACATGGTGGTTGAGGCATCGGTGGGTTCCATTATATCCTATTGATGGAGGGGATGCTCCCAAGTATGAGGATCCTACATTAATCCAGATGATGGGAGGTAAGTAACCATAAAATTTGAATTATGTACAAGTTTATGATTATTTATTTTGATTTGAAAGTATATATCTAATGAATGTTATACTTTATATGCAAGTGGAGTGGGAGGTTGTAGGATGAAGCACAAGCTAAGGAAGGAAGTGGAAATGATGGGTTCTAGGAGATCATCATTGAATTGACACTCTGAGAGCTTACATAACATGTACTTGATGATGTTATGGAGGAGGGTTTGATAGAGCTACTATAGTGACAACTACATATGTTAGAGAAATAAGAGAGAGATATGAGTTAAGTGATAAGCTAAATAGGCATAGGATGCCTCCACCTAATTATGGATCAATGATTATAAGGATTAAAAATGAGTACATGAAGCTTTAGAGGTAGTATGCAGACTTGTGTGAGGAGAATAGTTAGCTATTAGAGAGAGTCATCGTAAGAGGCATTCAGGATCTTGAGGAGGTGTGGGGTCATCAAGTGCTAGAGTGGATTATAAGACTAGTACTAGAGGAGAGAGTGAGAGTGAGATTGAGGGATTGATTTCCATTCATGATTGATTGTATTTGATGTGATGTATATGTTTTGAAAATGTTGTTATATATATATATATATATATATATATATATATATATATATATATATATATATATATGGATATTGGTTTTAATTTTGACCCATGCATACTATCTTATTGGATTTGAAATATATTATTATATTTGTTGCAAATGGTTGATTATAAATAGTTGATTTGGTATTGATTTTGAGTTTGTATATGTTTGATAACTATTTTTTAGGAGTGATTTTATTATTGTTGATAAGTGTGATGTTCAATTTGATTTGTAATCATATGTGAGCCAAAAAAATGTTGGTTTTATAATTGGTAAATTTTTTTGATAAAGTGAGTTGGTTTATGATTGGTAGAATAGGATATTGGTAAAGTCTAGATTTGGATAATTTGGTTTGGTTAGGGATGGCTATTTAGAACTAAGAATTTTAGTTGTTAGTAGAAGGAGATGTAATAGAGAATTATATTCTCAGTTCCCTAAGAGCGTCTCAAGAATGTAAATGTGGGTCCTTTATTTCCATCATTTCCCACCAAGTGAAGCTACATAGTCATCCATGTGTTAATCAATGTTTAGACTATGTGTCTAGTCCTTCTGAGTAGGTGGCTCAAAAATACAAAGGCTAGCTAGTCCTTTGGCTCCATCATTGCCTTACTAAGTGAACTTATGAATTGATATTGATATGAATGTCTGTTATATATCTATCTAAGCCTTGATGTCCAACTAAACAAGTGCCCTTACTAATCATGTTATGTAGGAATATGATTTATACTTGATACTATCTATGATTCAATAACTATAGTTTTACATAGAGACTCTAAAAAATGTAACCTCATTGGATGTGTAACTAAAACTATGTGTTATGGATAAGGCTCGTCTATCTACAATCATAGTGGATTACTACATGAAATAACACCTTGTGACCTCTGTTGTGATGAATATGACTAAGCAATATATCAAGATAGAGATGAAACTTGTGATGGTGGCTTATCTAATCTTAATTGTAGTGGGTTAATAAATGAAATAGGTCCTTAAAAATCCATCCATAGTGAATATCTATCTAGAATAATACTCTATGATGTGGATTCATTTAATCTTAATTGTAACAGGTTGCTACATGAGATAGGGCCCTAAATATTTGGCCATAGTGAATATCTCTCTAGAGTGGTACTCTATTGTGGTGCCTATGACTATGATGAATATGTATATATAACTACACTATGTACTCCTTGAACTACACTACCCATAAAAAATACAAACAAATACAATAAAAAATCTAGAGTAAGAAAAAATCCAATCAAATATAATAAAATACAGATTTTGATCAAAATTATTTACATCAATTACATAGAGAGAGAAGTAAAATTATCTTAAAAAGTAGGTTGATACGAATGATCTAGGGGCTATAAAAATGTATAGACAAGACTGGGAAGATGTCTAAAACTTGAATCTATCTTTCATTTAGTGAAAGGATAGGAGTGCTAAAAATGGGCACCCTGGGGTCTAGTGTTATAGTCTTTTTCTGAGACTATTGTCTTGAAGCCCTGAGATTTTTGGGTTCTATCTACTGCCTCTATGTGATCCTATTTATGAAATTTTAGAGTCTAAATGTTGATAAATCTCATTGTAGATCCATTTAAATCTCAAAACCTTAGATCTATCTACACACATCAAACATCAAATACATCAAAAGCATAAGGGGGAAAAATTAGGTTAGGAGCAATATGATCACATGATATAGAACCCTTGATGTCTTGATTGCTACCTACATTAACCCTCAAGCTAGGGTCTCAAATCAAATGTAGTTATCCCTTAAGGAACATGCATAATCAATGCACATGATAGATATAAGAATGAACTTTTACCTAGGCCATTCCTTGATCAAGCATGCAAGTCTATGTGTGATACAAAATGTTGAGCTATACTATTGACTAATTTTAATTATGTATTGTGTCAAAGTAGTAAGTGTTAGATATAAAATGCCTTATGTAGTCCTTTATATAGGAGACTCTTTATTTCAAATTTGGGAGCTTTATTCATGTTTGGATAACATTGGAAAACTTAAGGATGAAGATAAGAAAGGGGTTAGGACTCATTAAGCAATGGAAACTAACTGTAAGAGTTCAAAATGTCCTTGGATAGGAGCACTAGAATGGACACCCTAAGGTCCAAAATTGTAGTCCAATCCTAGTGTTCCTATCCTATAGGCCCGAGACCTAGGGGGTGGAATGAGAATGGGAAATCTAAATTTGTTGAGGTGGAATGAGGTTCTAGAAGTCTAAATATGACTGGTAATAAGCAAAAAGGTGACTCAAGCATGAAACAAGACCAAGATGAGTAAAATGAAAGACATGGGTAAATGTGAACAAGGATCATATTCTCTAGTAGGAGTCTTCTATGAAACGACTGTGAAAATACATGATATGTGTGGTTTCTTGACCACTTTAGGGTGTATACATAGAGCATACATTAGATGTGAAATTAATTCAATAATGTATTTTATTAGCTCATATTTTTGATCAAATGGTTGATGAAGAGGTCAAGCCTAAGGTTCCAATCAAGCATAAAAGGATCCTTAAGGATATTCAGTATTTTGAGAGTATGGAGATCTAGGAATATCCTAAGTTTGTGTTGTTTTAGTATCCTATGGAAAGGGGTGACTCCAATAGGATTCATGGAGACACTCTTCAATTAGCAAAAGTTTGGTGTATTCTTGGTTTGAGGGGGAGATATTTAGGTTTTTCATGAGTTCCAAGTGTATTTATTGATTAGCATAGAATAGGTAGGCAAATTTACTCTATGTTTCTATAGGTTGGTAGTTGAGAATGACTTGTATTGTAGATGGTTTGAGAATTTTTTTGATTCATTTGATTAGTTTAAGTTGTGAAGACAAAGGGGGAGATACTATTTATTCAGTTGATATCAAGAGTTTGGTATCTTGGTAAGTAATCTTGAGGTTTAGAGTTCATTTGAATACTATGCTTAGTCTAAGGGGGACCTTGGTAGCTTTGATTTCTTTTTCAATTTTTGAGAGTATTTGCCAAAGAAGTAGAATGAGTGATTCCAAAAAATTTAGTGTGTATGACCCTTTGTCATTAATGTCAAAGGAGGAGAAAGTTCAAGAAAGGAGATTCACCAAATTAAGGGAGATGAGAGTGATTAGATTGAAGAATGTTTTTTCATCGATGACAAAAGGGGAGTTTGTTGGCATGTTAATGTCATTGATGTCAAAAGGGTACATCTTGTGAAGGTTCATGGTGAGTGACTATTTATGTATTTTATAAGGTGATTTTGTACTTGTCATTGATGTCATTGAGATTGTCATTGATTTCATTGAGGTTGTTGTTGTATATTATGAGTCCTAATTATCATAAAAAGTTATGGTGGTCAAGTGAATATTTATAAAAAATATATTGTTACATTGGTTCAATATTATTGTTTGAATATATTTCTTATTTTATATCAATGAGGTAAGCATGTTTGAGTAATAGTTCTTGAGTAAAAGGTATCTTGAGAAGCCTAGTCTAGACCCTATGAGTATGTATGCATAGTGATGTTTGATGAAGTAAGTGGGCACAATATTTTGAAAGGTTTTTTGGAATGTTTTGATCATGTAAGTAAAATTAAGATACTTTTAGAAGTGTTTTCAGGGTCAGTTTTCAAGTTTCAGGTGCTTAAGAAAGCCTAGTCATGACACTAGTCATGGCATATAAAGTCCTTGTGAGAAGGTATGAGTATGTTAACTTGGTAATATGGATGAAAAAAGACATGAATGGTTTTATAAGGTTTATTTATCATGTATATGAGGAATTTGATCACTTTTGATATTATCAAGATGAACCTATAGAGATATTACCTTTAGACCAAGTCTGTACCTAGACCACTTCTAGACATTACCTAGCCTAATGAGGTATCATGATCTATTATCAAGGTATGTATGTAAATTATTAGGAAGAGGTATAAAGGTCATTTTTAAGGCCTAATATGATTTATAGGTTAAGGACTAGAGAGTAGAGAGAGAGAGAGAGAGAGAGAGAGAGAGAGAGAGAGAGAGAGAGAGAGAGAGAGAGAGAGAGAGAGAGAGAGAGAGAGAGAGCCTAATGAAGGGTCATGATAATATTTTAAAGTGTTTGATATTAGGTAAGCATTTTTATAGGTGATTTATGTTGTTTCAATTTTGTTCATTCAGTTTAATTTCATAGTTTGAAGGATAAAGCATGAAAAGTGGTTTTTAGGTCTCTCGAGTACATAGAATAAAGTGTTCTCAACTCGAGAAGGATATTTTTGTGCTCATTATCTCATCAAAAATTTACATGGTAACTTAATATATTCATGGTATATGTGAAAGGGACCTATTTCAAAATTCCAAGAATTAGTTTTTAGATTAAGGGGCTATGCTTTATGAATGATTATTAAGAGTTAAAATAGGTTTAAACCCTCTTATAACCCTAATAAGGACCTGATGTTGAATAAATTGATCAAAATTACCCATAATGTATTGGTATTATTAAGTATGATATTGTATATTATAGTGGACTCTCCTAGCTACCTCTAGGTGGTATTTTTTAGAAAGAAGAAAAATAAAATGTTGAGTTATAAGCTTATTCTTGAAGATGTTATTGTAGCTATCAAAATTTGTGTTGGACATAATAAGCAAATGGATATAGGAAGAAAGTATAAAATAATTTTACATTTATATATATATATATAATCCCTAAATTGTAATAAATAGGTCATCCAAGTTAACTAGTCATTAATAGGCCAAATGATGCAAATAGTGAAAACCCCAAGTAGTAGTGAGAAAATGAATAGGAATGTGTTATCATGATAGAGTGATGAAACCAAGTACATGAAGATATTTTTTTATAATATTATTTCCTATTAATTCTTTTTATAAATCTAGGAATTCAATTATAGTGGTGAAAATGATGAAGCCAAAATGGCTTGTCTGACTCAGTGAGGTCTGTGTATAGTGAAGTCAACAAAATGGTTAGTGAGACCAATAGTTTCCATTAGACCATATGATGTTTATATTTTAATATGGTAAGGAGATTTCATATAATATTTTTAATGAATCATAAGTCTTTTAATATGTCTACATAGGTGTTGTATTTCAAAGTCACCATGACTGGTCTTTAAAGAAAATTGGTAGTTTTGAGTGAGCAAGTTGCAATGATGAGTTCGAGGATCTATGCCATGAGGTGGAGTGTATAATGAATATGGTGAAGTTTTTTGTGACTTTAAATTCCTGTTCATAATTTTTAAAATCTTGGACACTGGTATAAGAGATTGAAAAGTTGAAGCCAAAATGGCTTGTCTAGTTTAAGCAAGACTATGTAAGATAAGGTCAGGAGATTGGTCTATAATACCAATTTTTGATATTATATCTTAAGATTTTTGTGATTTAAATTGTTATTAATATTTTATATATGATTTTTAATGTATTTAAAATAATTTAAAGTGTCCTTTTATGTGTTGTATGTCAAGTATTTTCATGACTAGCTTTTGATGGTCCTAGTAGTTCTGAGTGAGCATACTAAAAAGATGAGTTTAAACCTTTTTACCCAAAATTGAAGTGTTTAAATAATATGGTGATGAAAATTAGGTCATATATATTTTTTATATTCACTTTTTTTATCATTTTTTAGTGAATTAAGTTATTTTTAACTTTGTTATTGAAAGGCAATTTTTTGGTGTACACAAGCCTAATAGGACTGAGTACTAATGAAAGGTTTCAAGTAGTGACGTGTTGTAAAATTAATTTTTAAGAATATAATACATTATTAGGGTTATATTTTATTGTTATATTATATGTACTTACCATGTGTGTAGTTTTAAAATGTTCCAAAGTAGGCAAAGTGTAATGTGTCCTAAAATAGACCTAATGGAAGTAGGTCTCCATGAGATCTCAAAGTGAAATGATGTATAATAAAGTTATGATAGACCAAAATGGACTAAATATTAATTTGAATATTTTTTTATGATATTTCATAATACCTATTCCATGTACAACCTAAGAGGTTAAGGGTGAGTAACCGACTATGTGGCATATGGATAAGGAATGGTATATATAAGGTAGTTCTCATCCTATTAGTGGATATAGAGTGTATGCAAATGAAATAACACATTTTTGAGAAGGAGATATTTTAGACAATAATAATAGTTTATAATATATATCATTAATATTTTATAGTGTGTCTACATATTACTATCAAGTTCATATGACCTAATCTATCTTGAAGAAACCTAATTGAGCGAAGATGCCTAGAAGGTAGTTTGAGAGGGATATAAGAGTGAGAAGAGATAAATAAGGTGATCATCATATGTTATGTAATAAATAATTTTTTTTAAGGTTATAAAAAGTTTTAGGTGGTTTATTTGGTGTTGATTCATCTAGGGGGTTTGTGTCTCCTTGCAGGTTGGTGCTTACTAAAGCCAAGTTGAGTGGGTGCTTAACTAGTTAGGGTTGATGCTCCATGTAGATTTGGTGATTCACTAAAGATTAGTTTTTTTATTATATAAATGTAATAAATTTACATGGATCAGTGGTTTTTCTTCCTCTTGATGGTTTCCCACATATATAATGTGTTATCTTATTTCATGATCTTTTATGGTTGCATATGCTTTAATAGATGTTCATGTTTGTATGAATGGTTCATGTATGATTAAGTAGAATTGAATGAATTTTTTGAAGATATTGATTCACCCCCATAGTGATTGTGATTTCAACACTGTCATATAGGTTGACCCTATTCCTTATTCTTATTTAGCATATAGGGTTTGTTAGAACTTCATCTAATAAGTCAACCTAGTTTGAATAATTTGAAAACAACAATTACATCATTATAGCATAAAATTTGCAATCTTAATCATCTTCAATCCCACCAAGGTTACTATATTTACTCTCTATCCTTTCAGTATTTCTTTTAGTTCTATTTTTCAAAAGTTATTAGTATTTAAAACTAAATGTTATAATTAACTAGGTTGACTTGGTTGACCTAGTTTTGTAATATGTCTTCTATCTGAGAGATATAATCGATATATATTACTCTATTTGTAAAAACCTTGATTCTACAAAAAAATAGTGACCTTTTCAACTATGTTCTATACTATTTGTATATAGTGTTGCTTGAACTGACTATATACTATTTTTAATCAAGGAATTAACAACCATTTACTATTAATTAATTCAAATTTATTTTTCAATTATTTGTATGCTTAAAGTAAATCACATAGTATAAATAAGTGGTTATTCAAATTACCATTTTAATCGCACTAGTTTACTCTTTTGTACACACTACCAGATCACATAACATTCAAAACACATTTAAGCATTTATCTTCCTAAGGCCTCCTTACTTGGATTTCATCATGAAGGGGGAAGCTGACTTAATTTTTTGGCCAAGTATAAACACGTAGTTAATGGTATATATTGAAAATATCTAGACACCCTTATCACTGTAGGCTTTTGAAGTGAGTCAGTAGGCCCTAATACCAAGCTAATACCATTACAACCTAGATCTCCTTCAGCCCAAACATCCTAAAACTAATTTTAGATTGCCTATTTTGTTCCCTATTTCAGCCAAACCTCATATCACATTAAATTCAAAACTTTCTAACAATATAATAACACTTAGGGTGACTAACTAGTTAGCATATACTTTTCAGTTGATTTATTTCTATTTGAGCATTATGTTTTATATTTTAAAAACTTGATTTGGCTAGTGTTGGTACACATTTTGTGTTACATTCCCTAATTGGATCAATTATATTGATCTAATTATTCATATGTTTGCTTTCATTTTTCCTTTCAATTATTCGGTAGAATTTTTCCTTATTTCAGAACACTATCATTATGGTCGATATAATCTCTCAAGACTATGTTTTACCTTCTTTCTAGTAGTACATAGTCGACTACATGACTATGTCTTCTTCCCTTTGTTATATCCTCTATCTAGTAGTACATAGTCAAACCATATGACTATGTACTCTTTTTAGTCTATGTTTTATTAATACTCTTTCAACCTAGTTGACTTGGTACCTATTGGTTGACCCTATTCTTTTTTGGTTGACCTTGTTCTCTATCCATCCAACTTTGTTCTCTATCTAGTTGACTTATCCTTGATTCTCCTTTTCCTTTCCTAAATATTTATTTCTTTCATCAAACATCATGAAATCCCATATCAAAATCTTTTTAGAAAAACTATATCCATTTAGACACTATATGGGGTACTCTTTTCTTCTTATATTTTCTTTCTCTTTGCAATGTTTGTGGCATCTTGTGATTCCCATCCACATGTTACTTTAGTCTTTAGGGCATCTTGTGATACCCACCCACATGTTACTTTATATTTTGGACTATCTTAAAATTCCCATCCCTACATATAACTACCCATTAGGGAATCTTATGATGCCCACTCTTATTCTACATTGCATCATACCAAACTACTTCAACTTTAAAAGCCTTTTGAGACATATAGACTTGTGTCTCGCATGCTCATCCTTGATATAGATGTTAGCATATATTTTTACCCTCTTATAATGCTTTATATATTACATCCTTATAACATTTTTGGTAGGATAGTTACATAGTCTCACCCTCTACAATAGTTCACTCTTTTCACAAACCTTAGTCCTTCCTTTTTGGTCATTTGATTTCCTCTTTTATCATGATTTGCATTGTAAAAATGTGGATATGAATTGGTCTCCCTCATGACTTAATTTTGTCCTCTTTATTTTCTTACTTTCTAATAATTTTTGTACCCCTTGGGTTTTTATTTTTTGAGTTGTACTATAAGACCATGCATAAGACCTGGACTTCCTCACAAATATCTTATTTTTCTTTTAATTTTTACATGATTTATACAACTTCATGGGTTTATCTTTTATGAGTTTTAGTGTAAGACCATGGATAGGACTTGGCCTTCCTCATAAAATTACCATCTTTCATTCATTATTCCTTATATAGAATGTGTTTTTCAATGGTTTTAATTTTGTGATTCTTGTTCTCAACTTTGGCTTTTGCTTCTTTGTTAGATAAAATTTGCACAACCACCTACGTTAGCATGTTTTTCTATACTTCCCTTATTATTATGACAAGAATAACACTTCAATGTCATTGTATCTCTTTTTTTTTCCCTTTGTTACATTTTTATGATTTGATTTAATTCAAATTGTTTCATGTTTCATTTCTCTTGATTTCATTTCCTTTCACTCCACACTAGATAAAACAAGATCAAAGTAAAAATAGCACTTTTATTTCACCTGAATTAACAAATACTCTTAGACACCATGCTCTCTCATTTCTCTCTTTTAGCAATGAAATCTAAAATATTCATATTAAATTCATATTTAGCACTCATGTTTGGTCTTTTGAATCCATATGAAGGAGGAATAGAAAAATACATCAATAAAGATAAAAGACAAATCATTTGAAACAAAATGCAATGATATACAAAAGGCAACATACAAATTACAAAAATTAAAATGACACCAAAATATGTGATTATAAACACATTTCCTATCTCTAATTGAAGCTCAAACTCCATAGTTTTCCTCATGATAAAGTTGTGGTCCATTGGGGTGTAATAGGCTAGTTTATTAGAATAGGATAATTCAACAAACACTTTGGTGTTATCTACTTTCTTACAAAAAGTACCCAATCTTCATAGAAGATTGATAACTCTATAAGGGGTCCTAAAGAATGGGAAACACATTATGGGAAGGTAGGTCCATTTTTAATTTTCATGTATATAGCCTTCATGGGATGATCTACCTACTTAATTTGTTGACGTAAGACTTGTGTGGCTAGGATAAGTTCTTCAGAGTCCTTAAGGTCAAAATTACTATTCTTTTGACAAACCTAATTTGAGTGTCTTGACTTTGATAAAGAGTTCCTCTACCTTGGTTCTTATTTCATTCTCCCTTCTACCCATTTCATTTCCACCCCTGACAAGAATGTGTGATTCTAAATTTGTTTTCCCTATTATATAATTCCATCTTATTCACATATTCAAAACATTTTATCACTAATTTTTTTTAGTTTTATCTATCCTTAGAACAAAACAATATGCTTGAGAAACTATGGATTATCTCCTTTACACTAGGACTCTACATATATAAGATCACTTTTCCTTATTTTACCATTTTTTATTGTTTTCCTACCCTTTTTTTGTACACCCAAGTCCATTTCTGCTTTCGTGTTCTTTTTCCATTGATTGTGCGAGGTTGGATTGTTACTTCTCATTAATTAATGTTGTTTTCCCGTTTATGCACTTTTTTCATTGATGATTGAGGTTGGCTTGTTACTTATCACTCACCAATGTTATTTTACCATTTTTCTTGCCCATATTTTTTTAGGTAAGTATTGTAATTGATTTCACAGTGATGTTTGATTACCATTTTTTACATGTATCCTTTATTTGACTTGGTGAGTTTGCCTTTCTTACTTAAGGTTTACTTATTTTATTTTTTTAGTCTTTAGTAGCCTTATATTTTTGGTTACCTAATTTACTCTAAATTTTAACTTGGTAATTTGGTTTAACATAGCACTTGTCACCCCATCTTCAAAATTTTATAAGTACATCCCATCTACATAACATTAGTGATCTTGGATTTTTTGTGTTTGTGTGTTTTTGTACTTTAGTTTTATATCCTTAGGTTTTTCAAAAGTAATATGTGCACCCTATAAGATGAAAACTAAAAACATAATACATAATCATCTAGTGATAAAGGTAAGTCAAGGTATGCATACATTACTTTTAATTTTCATTTATTCCCCTTTTAATCATTTAAATTTTAATTATTTTTGCTTTAAAATAATACATATTTTTCTTAGATTTAGCATTATATGTTGTGTTATTTTCTCAAATCACCATCCCAATTTACACTGAGTGACATGTGATGAGATTCAAGTGGGGCATCTGTATACACATAATATTTTAAAACTTTATAAATTACTGATGCTTTCTATCTTGTAGGAACCTATTGAGTGTCAATCTCTCTAAGTGCATGCTTTGAGGGGTACACCGAGAAAGGGGTGGGCAGACCATTGGTACTTTAAAATATTATTTTTCCTTACTACCAATTTTAATCAATCCTACCATCCCCTAAAAACATTCCCCTAAGATTTTCCTCCTCTTTTTCACCCTCATCTAGTCATTTTTTACCTTCATTAGACCTTCCCTAGCCTAAAATCCTTTTTGATAGTTTACATTACATTGTCAACCCCGTTAACCTTATACTTTAATTAATAAAAATTATTTAGGTCTAGATCAGCCCCAGGTGAACCTAGACCATGACCTGGTTTATTTTTGTCGATAATGATACAAGGTCAATTGGGTCAACATTGTCAGCCTAAACTTTTCAAAAGGATTAGGATTAGATCCTCCTATATAAACACATCCACTTATCCATTCTTAGAGATAAAATAAGAGTTAATTATTCATTTTCACTTCTTTATAGTCTACTTCTTTTCTATTTTACTTGAGGATTATTAGCCTAGGTTTTCTACTTGGAGAAGAGTCTTATCTTACTAAAATGTCTTGGATGCTTTAGCATCACAGTAACCTCTTACAATGAACATTTGGCCAAGGGAGAGATTGAGTCTTGATGGGTTCATCTTCAAGGTAAGTATCTCTAACTTTTATCCTCTCTTTAGTAGATAGAAGTGGCAAAAGTAATGGCTTTTGAATATATTTCTCTCTCCATGCATTAGGGTTTTACCTATACATAGCTTAATTAAGATTCTCTTATACATATTTAATTTTATGTTTACTAAACCCCACTTTATTCCATAAGATTTTTTGAGGACTATATTAGACTTTATTTTAGTTTTTATCAGTTTAGTGAATATGAAAACATAAGGCCTAGTTAGGGTTATTGCATGGTTTTACTTGACTAGAGGCTTTGGAATCTTCCCTAGTGTTATTATTATGGTAAGAAATCCCTTGGATAGGTCTAGTGGATCCATATTATTCATGATCATAAATATCTAATGAATCCATAATTAGAAGTGTAAGTAAGATTTATATTCTCTGATCTAGAATTGATTTATAGATCAATTGCCATTTCCCATTGTATACTGGGGGAACTAATAACTAGTTGTGTGCATGGGATTGAATGAGAAACTACTTCTTTAGCCTTTATCTCTTTACCTAGTACATAAGTTGCATCAAACTGTTTATCTATGATTTCAAAATCTAGTAATGAAGGCTTCAAAATTTTGAATGCCTCAACCATTAATCTTTCTTACTTTACCTTTGGGATCTTGAATTCTACTATTAAAACCTTATCTCTAGTTACTCTATGTTTGAAAAAAATAATAGACTATAATACCTCTTTGTTGGTTTTATATATAATACCTTCCACTTCTTATCTAATATTTTTAGCAGTTGAGTGGAAAATGTTCTCAAAATTGGGTATGTTAACCAACTCCTCTACTTGGGTGATTACCCTGGTTACTCTCATATCTCCCAAAATTTGTAGTGATTCACTTTCATGAGTAATAAAAAGACCTTGAAGTTTTTAAATTTTTTTACTCCAATTTAGGGAGGCATCCCTTTTGGTAATCACATAGTTTAGACAACAAGAATCATCCATACTAGTTATGATATTGAGTTGATCAAAATCACTAATCATAGAGAATTAAACTAAGGAATTGGATATTATTTATTTATCCTTCATCTTATTCCATAATGCAATAATATATGCTTTGTGGTCTTGATTGACTACCATAGACACTCTAATATTAAAAAAATACTATAAATCTTTTTAGCTACACTTTCCAGATCATCTACATTTACTTCCACCTTTTCAAGTCTTCTTCAGTACTCTAGTTTATTTCCTTCATCATCACCCTAGTGTAATACATAAAATCATTGAAATACTCAATATATTTAATAGGGTCATTAATATTTCTATTGTGATTCTTGGCTAAGGAGAATATGTTTTATCTTTATTCAGATTCTACTTCATCTTTTATTCGTATGTTGACCATATTCCTCTTCCTCACTATCTGAATAGTCTTACTTAACTAGTTGAATTGAGTGGATACTATGGGTAACTCTATTAAAACCAAAATTTTCCTTTCATCTTTAGTATTCTTCATCTCCCTCACCCATTCTAAGACTATAAATTCTCATGTTTCTTCTTCTTGAACAAGTTCTGAAGTTGTAAATAAAGAGGTCATTAAAAGGGATGTGATCATAGTGGTTGGAAAGGAGGCCCTTATTTGAATTCATATTTTAGGAATATTTTGGCCAAATACTTCTCATGGGAAGGTTTTTGTATAGGTGTTACCTCTACCAAGAATCTACTTAAAATCTGAGCTATCTCCACAGTCATTATTACTTTTGGCATGACCAATGATTGGGGTATGGGAAGATCTATTTGGCTTAAGTTTTTATTGAAATATGGTGGCTTATTGAAAATATAATCTATAACCATATTTTCAAATGACTTCCCTAAGAGTCCTAATTATTTTTCGTGAAGAAATAATATCTAAATCAACAGTATGAATAATAGAGATGGATGATACAACCCTAGGATTTACTAAAGGCAAAATTATAGATGGAATATATACATTAGGAATTGAAAAAATAATGGAAGATACTACCTTATAAAAAATTTAAATTTGTTCTTATGTGAGGCTGACTACGGTGTCTATTCCTTTATGCTCTCCTAGACTCAAATATTTGGTTTTCTCTAGCTCAACTTCTTCATCATCTAGTTGTGCCATGCCCATCTCCTAGTCTTCTTCCACAAAAGGATAATTAACCAAATATATTACTTGTTTTGGTTCTTCTTCTTCTCCAAGTTCCATTGTAGTTTATGTATCATTTTCCTCCTCCTTGGTAGCTTCTTCTATAATAGGGAGACCAAGTGATGGCCTCTCTTATATTTTTTTATCATGGGAGGTAGAATGGGAGTCCTTGTGATTCCTTTGGTAGGTGAATATGGGTGGAGTGGAATGTGGATGAGATGGTATAGGGGTTATGGGAATAATTATTGTGGGAAGTAGAGCTAAAGCTAATGAAGTGGAAGGTACAGGGCTTCCCTAAGTGGACTTATGTGATTAGGGAGTGTTTCAAGCATTTGGAATTGAATAAAAATCCATTTTTAGAAATTTTTGAAGGATTAATTGGGTGGCTATTGTAATAAGAGGAAAATTAGTCATCACAAAATTACTCTTCCTTTGTTCAATTGAGGAAATGGTTGGCCTCTCCCTTGTAGTTGATGTTCCAAAGACCTATTGATGTGATAGTGTTGAAGTAGAATGGACTTGAGTACTAGGAATTACTTTAAAAATATCCCTCCTAAAATAAGTATTTGATTTCCTTTGACTCCTAGATTGATTTGGTCGCTCTTCTATAGCTTATGTTGAAGGGGAAGGAAGTTGATCTGGTGGTTGAGAGCCCTATGGTGGATATGGAGGCCATTATTGATTTCATGCATTCTAATCCTCTTCTTGTGTTGCCTTTGGGTTGTATCAAAGGGATTAGGAAAGTATCATAGACATTGACTTGTATTTCATCTTTACCACTCTTTTAAATCATCTAAGACATTTAAGAAAATTTGATCATGATCATATGCATGGTGATTATAAGAGATGCACACTTTCTTATTTTCTAGGATAGTTTTGAGATGCCCTCTTATTTTTTTATTTGGGTCCCATTATTTGAAAATTTCAAACTACAATTTATATTGTGTTCTAGTATTACTAGCTGAAATGAAATGTGACCTAGTCCCATATTGATGTTGTCCAATGTTGAAAGGAGTCTTAAATTAGTAGTCCAAATGTCTCTAACCTAATTACTCATCAATACTATTAAATGCTTGATAGGATATTTCTTGTTATAAAATATGGTCTATAACATGATGTGGTAATAGTAAAGGAGAAGTCTTGGTACCTTCTACTTGGATGATAATTACATCTAGATATAACCAATAATATTCCACCTTATTAAGGATCTAGGTTATATTTTCTAAAAGACTGGGCATTGGGGTGCCCTAAATTACTTAGTATATGTGATTATATACCTCATTACTTATCCTTATAATTTATTTCTTATACCTATGAATAAACATAAAATAAAAATCATCTTCGACCCTATTTCCCAAATATTCATTTGAAGGTTGTCATTCATGACGATAAGGCCTATAAATAGTGACCATTACCACATCCATCAAGTAATACATCACGTAAAAATTTCCATATAGGCTTCCAATTAGGGTAAATTATTTGTTTCTTTATCCATGCACTTATGATATCCCCCAGTGCTACCAAATTTTTAGTTGTCAGGAGTATATCCAAAAATAGAACCCATTTAACCTGAACATATGCAATACTTGAGAAACCATATAACCTATTCAACAATGTCATTGTTATTAAAAATCTAGTCTAAATTTAATGATGTGATTAGAGAGTATTTACCCCTTTAAAATCCACTAATTTAACTTTCCATCTACAATGTTATGCTCAAGCCAAACATTGGCCAAGAATTTGTCATAGGTGGTCTCAAGATAGGGGAGTCTAAGATATCTTTCGAATGACATACCCAAGATGTAATCATAAGTAGTCTTAAATTTATTTACATGAAAAATATTCCCAATAGTAGTTCCATTAAAAAACAAAACTTTTAAGAGGTCAATGTCTGGTAATACCTCAAGTTTATCCATAACCTAATGGAAGCCTTGTTCTTTGATTGGCAAAAAATCATCTATGTATTGTTTGGCCTCCATAGAGAGTTTGTATTAGTATACTATGAATAGATTGATTCAAAATATTAAAAGAGCATTTAGTAATGTAGGATTTTGATGTTCAGGGCACTCTTCTCAAATATTGTATCTTTGTATTCAATTAATCCTATAAATGAGTATGTTGAGGGGACTGAGGGCTTACCTTATTTTGATAAAGAGGTCATTGTTATCTTTTATGTCACCATACTTCATTTCATGTCCTAGACTAGTTCATTTTTCACTTACTAGATGAATAAAATTATGGTTGACTTAACATTGGAAGCTTGAGAATACACTTATTATATTGAAAGAGCAATATCAAAGTGAATATTAATTTTTATAGATATTTTATATATCAGACACAACCCTAAGTATTGAATGTATTTATGTGCCTTCAATGTAGATTAAAAACTTTCTATTTGAATGCCCATTTCACTTTGAATGTACCAGTTAGATTTGGTGGTTACTCTTGCTTTCTAAATCATAATTTTTCATTAAGTATTTGTGTCTAGTCATTAACTTTGAGATAATTGTCAATTATTCATTGAATTACTTCTTTACCATGCTGTCAATCATATATTTTATGTTTTGGACATGCCTTCCCTAGATAGTTCCACTTGTTATGTCCCCATTAACTTGTCCCTTTAAATGTATCCATTGTGTTGGGTAGGTCCCATAATGGTGAGTTAACATCATCAATCCATGTGATTTGATCTCATAGTACTAAAATCATGAAAGCTCAAAGCATTAGACTAGTATTCATTTTGGTGAAGAATCTACCATAGCCATGGGTCACTATGATTAAGACACATGGAATAATATTGGATCCTAGGAGACTTGAGAGCTTAGAACTATTAGATTATAGACTAAAGAACTACTTAACCTTCATGTGGATTTGAATTACCATGAACATTCCAAGTGTTAATCACTTAGAACCATTAGATTGTAGACTAAATAACTGTTTAACCTTCTCATGGATATGGATTACCATAGTTGAGACATGTGGAATGATCTCATAATCCCAAAGACTTAAGATCTTAGAACCATTATCACATAGGAACATAGAACTCTTAAATTTATCACTAAATAGATGAAGTTTCTATGTTTCCATTTTAACACAAATATGCCACATGGTAAGTCTGTGAGGTCAGGAGACCTAGGAGTTTGAAAGTATCAAATTATCATAGTGTATAAATCTTGTAAACATCCATATCTCTAAATACTTACAATTGTTTTAATTGTTTAAATCTCCAAATGATGCAAGAGTGATGCATATCACAATTTCATGGAATCTTCAATGTAGGCCCAATTAGAGAAAAGTAATGTTATTTGGTTGTTAATCCAATGATCCAAAATATATATACTAGGACTCAAAAATATAATTTTCATTATCTCATAAATTAGAACATCATAGAAAATCAAAATTCATAAAATTCCAAGGTCTGACATGACTTACGATACTAGTATAACCTTGGATTTTTACAAGTTGAACTTGTGTAAAGTTTTATTTTATATAAATATCCATAGATGAAAAATGAATTACATCTTAGTCATAGATGTTTATTCTCATATCTCCCTAAATATAGGTTTTAAAATAATAGATGACTATTTTAAAAATGGTGTGTGTGTGTGTGTGTGTGTGTGTGTGTGTGTGTGTGTGTGTGTGTGTGTGTGTGTGTGTGTGTGTGTGTGTGTGTGTGTGTGTGTGTGTGTGTGTGTGTGTGTGTGTGTTTGTGTTTGTGTTTGTGTGTGTAACCTTCTCATTCCTTAGATAAGTGTGTGATCTAGTGAAATTAATTTCTCTTGGTCATGAATATTTTGACAAAGACCTGAATAAACATTGTATATTTCATTTTAAATTTTGACCTTATAACCAATGTAAAAATGAGGCCTAGGCATTACTCTAATTCCATCTAACCATCCATACCCCCAATAGAGATACCTTGGTGCCACCCAAATCCTTGCTTTACTACCAACTAGGCATCCATAACCCTAGTAGAGTTTACTTGAATTACCTGTCCTCTATTAGTATGTATCTAGTCCTATACTTATCATCTCTTACTAAATTTTTTGCATATGATAGTGTATTACATCTTTTGAAATGGGAAGATTTTATAAAATGCACATGAGGATATTATAAAAAGTACCAAAGGCTAAGTAAAACTATTCAATATAAAATAAAATGAAGTTTAACCATAATACATACCTCAAATCCAAAAAGTCTAGTCCTATCAGAACAAATTTCCATGAGCACCAATTATGTTCCCTTCAAGTATCATCCCCTTTCTTGTGGAATATCATTTTGGATTTAGTTTAGGAAATTGTTCGAGATAATTCTACAACTTAGTAAACTAAACTAAAAAATAATAGAACTAATATATCAAAAACAATAAAACTACCCTTAAAGGAAAATAATTGTAGAAAGAAGGAAATTTAATCTAGAAAGTAACAAATCTAATCTAGATAGAAGGAAATCTAATCTAGGAAGTAAGAAAAATAATTTACTTCTACTCTAAATCTCCATTTATAGTTCATTTCTAGTTATGGTAGCCATGAAGTAATGATTCAAGTATTGTTCATTGATTGGAAAGGTGATGTCCTTACCTTGGAGGTATTTCAACCAAAAGGAATTATTTCTAAATATTTCAAATACCTGAAATGGTTCAATCCATAATGGAGTGAACTTGTAATGTTTCCATTTATTCTCCTATGATTTTTTATAAAGGAGCACTCGGTTTGAAAGCCTAAAATCCTTGATTTTGGATCTCTTTCCAAACCATCATTTAATAATATTTTGATGTTTATTGAAGTTATGTAGTGCCTCAATTCTTATGTCTTCTAACTAGACTATCTTGAGTATTTTAAAACTTATTATGTCATCTTCACCCATATACTCTTGTATGAATTGGTAAATTATTAATTTGAGAGTGATGCGTAAGGTTGATTGTCACCTATATACTATTATAAAAGGTGAATCCTTAAGATCTTTCTTATGCCTAGTTTTGTCTACCCATAGTCCATATTTTAATAAAAGATTCCATTCTCTTAGTTTATTCTATGTAAATTTATTTATGGTATCCATCAAGTTATTGTTAGTTGACTCAACCACTCCATTTCCTTATAGGTGATGGTTTGAAGATAACTTTAGGGTGATTTAATTATGGTAGGCCCATTTTATGAATTTAATAGATTAAAATGTTGGATCATTGTCACAAACTAATGAAATGGGTGTGCCAAATTTGGTGAGTATGTTTCCCTCCAAGAAATTTATGACATATATATCTCATGAATTAATAGTATAAATCACATCCATCCACCTAGTATAGTAATTAGTGGCCATGAGGATGAACTTATGTCCTATTATATATTTTGGATTTACTACCCCAACAAAGTCACCCCATTAGGTGAAAGGGCATCTTTCAATGACTAGTTGTAAAGGCATAACAACATTCATCTCTCTTCAAAAATACCTGACAATCATGGTAGATTCTAACATGGCTATGGGTGTCCTTAAAGATTGTTGGCTAGTAGTAACCCATCCCTAGAATTTTATGAGCTATAGTATTTCCATAGGGATGCCCATTACCATCCTTATGATGTAGGTTATCTAGGATGTCCTTAACTTCCTATTTCTAAATTAACCTTAATTAAATGTCTTCATAGTTATCTATATAAATGACCCCTTTCTTAATCATGAAATGAGTTGGTTTGAGCGTAAGGGATCAATTGTGTTTTCTATTCAACTTTGGAGGGCATGTCCTTATAAGTAGGTAATGGATGATATATGAGCATCATTCCCCTACTATCACCTAGGCCTTATTAATTTATTTAATGTGGATGCATGGGTTATTTTAATTCATCAATTAGATGAGGCCCTAGCCTCTTACCATTTTAGATGGTCTAATTTCAAGATCAAACTCTTGAAGTTTTCCCATCCACATCCCCCTCCTCCCTCTTACCTCATTCTAGCTAAGTGTGAGTTTGAAAATTGGGTCAAGGATAATGGAATATATATTATTTCATAGAATATACTATTTAAATTTTTTTATGGCCTTTATCAAGGCATATATCTTCTTATCAATTATGGAACACTTTAGTTATGCATCCATTAGGTTAGTACTCATGAAGGCAATGGGATGTTCATTATCTTATACCTTTTACGTCAACACTAAAACAATGGTATATTCTAAAATGAATGAATAAAAATATAAATATTTATTTAAATTTGGGTTGATTAGGATTGTAGATTGAATAATTTTCATTTTTATATCTTAGAAATATTTCTTGGCCTCTATTATCCACTCAATCTTGGCATCTTGTTTTAGCATGGCATTTAAATGTTTGATGATTTATGCCAAACTATAAATAAACTTTCTTATGAAGTTGATATTGTCAAATAAATAATTTAGATCTTTATTACTATTAGGGAGATTAAGCGTAGATATGGATTGGACATGGTCTAGATCAATGGATATCCCTTCTTTGATGATAATATGGCCCAATAATTTTCCTTTAGTAACTCCAAAAATACATTTTTTAGATTTTAGAGAAACTCCACACTTTTTACACCTATCTATGACTTGACATAAATGGCTTTCATGGTCATATATATTATTGTAAAATATTGTAAGATCATCCATATAAATGATGATGCACTTCTCAACGAGTCCATGAAAGGTGAAATCCATCACTCTCTAAAAAGTGGTTCTTGTGTTGATTAGGCTAAATACATCATTTTATATGCAAATGTTCACCATTTGGTGGTAAAGGTAGTATTCATCATCTCTTTTTATTTAACTGATACCTAATTATAGCTTGAGAATCCATCCAAGAAGGACATCATCTCTGAGCCACTCACCATCTATATTACCTCACCTAGAGAAGGTAGGGGATAATTATCCTTTTTTAAAGCTCTATTTAAGTTAATGAAATCAACACATAACCTTATTTATATGTAATTTTTCCTTAATGGTACTAGATTATCTATCTAGGTTGAGTGCCTAATTGGGAGAATAATTTTTACATTCATGAGGTTTTATACTTAGATATCTATGAGAGGTTCCAAGACTAGGTTTATTAGTCTTTGCCTTTGCCTAAATAGGTTATGTTTTAGCCTCAATGAAATGGTGTGCCTAATAACCCTTAGATAAAAATTATTTAGGTCATCATATGTCTAAGCAATGACATCCTTTTAATCTATAAGTAACCCCTTTATCTCGTGTTTTCATTTTTAGTATAACTTATGTTGGGATCTTGCAACACAATTGATTAATTTTGTGTAAGCAACTAAACACGAAATTAAACCAGAATAACAAGTAACTAGAAATTAGAATCAGTAAAGAATAAGAGATACAAGAAATAATGAAAACTTGTATTAAACTCTTCTAAAAGGAAATACAATGAAGAAATCTCTCTTTCTTCCACACCTCTCAGATGTACAGATCTCTTTCCCTTAAGAGTTCTCTCTCTCAATTACAACCAACTCCAACACTTGGATTGATTCACTTTTTCCTCATGCAAGCTATGAAGATCTAACCCTATTATATAACAATAGGATTCATGAGCTATGCACTCTCCACTGTTAGATACACCTCTTAATCAAAGGTTTAAAACAGTGCTACCAAAAATAGAAACATGGACTCAATACTAACAGTTAAACCTATCATGCAAACAATCTATTCTACCACAAAAATAGACTTCTGGAACACACAGGTGACCGATGTTGGTCCCTGTCTGCCTGCATATGACTGATGTCAGCTGATACATAACTAACACCAGTAGCTCCTAGTCAAACCCTGACTGACGTCAGTCGATCCTAATCAATGTCAGTGATTGTGTAACTCCAACAACCTTGCATTTGCTCATCTAGTGAGGCTTTTAGCTCCATAACTCAACAATCTCCCACTTGGAGATAAACAGCTTCACCTGTACCTTTACAACATCTTCTAGCTTCTCCATCTTCAAACTCAATCTTGAAGACCAACAAAAGTTGAATGAAGATTCAACTTCTCCTTTGTTATCGGCTTTGTTAACATATCAGTAGGGTTCTTATCTGTATGGATCTTTTCTAGATTCAACTCACCATCCTCCAATACCTGTCTAATGAAGTGGTACCTAAGCTATATATGTTTGGTTCTTGAATGAAAAGATGAGTTTTTTGCCAAATGAATTACACTTTGACTATCACTGTACAATCTGGAACTCTCTTGCTCCTTTCCCAACTCTTCCATGAACTAAGTCATCCATATCATCTCCTTGCTAGCCTCTGTGACTACAATATATTTTGCCTCTATACTAGATAAGGCAACAACTTTCTACAACTTTGAAATCCAGCTAACTGCCATTCCACCAATAGTGAAGACATATCTTGTGGTGCTTCTCCAACCATCCAAGTCACCTGCCATATCCGCATCTACATATCCATGTAGAGAAGTGTTTGACCCTCCATAGCATAAATGCCTAATACTGGTCCCTCTCAGATATCTGAGAATCCATTGAATTGATTTCTAGTGTTCCTTCCCTAGATTGGCCATAAACTTACTGACAACTCCCACTATTTCGGCAATATCAGGTCTCGTACATACCATTACATACATTAAGCTCCCAACTATGGAAGCATATGGAACTCTAATCATGTACTCTACCTCATCATGTGATTTAGGACACTATTCTTTGCTCAACTTGAAGTGTCCAGCCATAGGCATGCTTACCAGTTTTGCATCATGCATATTGAACCTCTTCTACACCTTGTTCACATAATCCTCTTGAGACAAAATCAAACTGTGATTTTTCCTATCTCTCTTAATACTCATGCCAAGGATCTTCTTTACTTATCCTAAATACTTCATGGCAAATGTGTGAGCTAATTTCACCTTAAGCTCATTAATATCTTGCATGTGTGAACCTGCAACAAGCATATCATCTACATACAGTAACAAGATAATATATCTACCATTATCCAGTCTCTTAAAAAAAATACAATGGTTAGATTGACATCTACTAAATCCATGCTCTATCATAAACCTATCAAATCTCAAATACCATTGTCTTGGAGCTTGCTTAAGACCATATACGCTTTTCTTCAACTTGCACACAAGTTTCTCCTTACCTTTGACCTCAAAACCTTCTAGCTGATCCATATATTATTTTTCATCCAAATCTCCATGAAGAAATGTTGTTTTAAAATCAAGCTACTCAAGATGCAAATCCTCAATAGCAACTAAAGACAATATAGTTTGAATAGAAGTCATCTTTACTACAGAAAAAAAAAATTCACCAAAATCAATACCTGGCTTCTATGTAAATCTTTTTACTACCAACCTAGCCTTATGTCTCATTTTTCCATTCTCACCTTCCTTTAACCTATAAACCCATTTGTTCTTCAGTTTTTTCATTCCAGCTAGCAACTCAACCAAATCCCACATTTGGTTCTCTTTCAAGGAATCAATTTCCTCATTCATGCCATGCTCCCACTATTTTTAAAATTCTACCTACATTGCTTCATCAAAACTTTCTAGTTCTCCACCATCCATGAGTAACAAGTATTATAATGAAGGGGAATAACGAATTGGAGGTTTACTTACCCTTTCTGACCTCCTCATGGGTGTTTGAGACTCATCCATAGCTTGTTGTCCGCCCAAATTCTCTGTCAGTGACAGATCTTGATCATCTCCAGGTCTATATCTGATCGACGTCGATTCTTGTCTGACTGACACCAGTTCTTATTTGATCGACATTGGTTCTTGCTTGACCAACGTTGGTGTCTATGTTTTCCTATCTATGATTATTCTTACCCGTGAGCTCATTTTGGATCATCACCTTGTCCAAATCAACATTACTCTGCTCAAAATTATTTAGCTTCTTTAGCTGATCAATGTACATCACCTTTTCATTGAAAACAACATCACAAATTCTAATAATTTTTTTAGTTCCTAGATTCCACAACTGGAATCTGAAATCTCTAGATCCATAACTAATAAAATTGCACCTCATAGATTTAGCATCCAACTTCTTTCTATTTTCTTTATCAATGTGCACAAAAGCTTCAAAACCAAAAACTCTGAGAAATGAAAGATCTACCTTTTTACCTATCCAAGCCTCTTCTAGAATTCCACCATCCAGTGCAATAAAGGGTCCTCTGTTAATCAGGTAAACCATAGTATCTACAACTTTTGTCTAAAACTGTAAGGGCAAACCAGCATGCAACCTCATACTTTGTGCATGCTCCAAAAATTTTCTATTCATCCTTTCAGCAACTCCATTTTGTTGAGGTGTCCTTAGAACCATCCTTTCCCTATGTATTCCATTCATAAAATAGTACCAGTTGAATTTATAGCTGTAGTACTCACCACCATTGTCAGATCTAAGGCACTTCAATCTCAAACCTGTTTCATTCTCAACCAAATCTTTCCATGTCTTAAATGTGTCAAAAACATTAGATTTCTTCCTTATGCAATAAACCCATACCTTTTTTGTAGCATCATTAATGAAAGTAACGTAATATCGTGATCCTCTAATAGAAGCTACCTGAGCTAGTCCCCACACGTCTATGTGAACAAGCTCCAACTTGTGCTTCTTCTTTGTTGACCCAGTTTTGAGAAACCTTGCTCTCTTTTATTTTCCAAAAATACAATGCTCATAGAAATCTAGATCTATGCTCTTCAAATCTGAAAGCTTACCTTTTGACTTAAGAACAATCATTCCCTTCTCACTCATGTGGCCGAGCCTACAATGCCATAACTTTGCATCTACATCTGAAGTAGATAGAACAGAAGGAGAATAATCAGTAATACAATTACATAAATAGAGAGTACCTACTCTCTTACCTATAGCTAATACAAGTGCACCCTTGGAAACCTTCCAAGATTCAACTGTGAGAGTTACTGTGCAACCCTCATCCCCCAACTTTCTTGTAGAAATCAGATTCTTCTTCAAGATGGGTACATGCATGACATCCTTCAACACCCATGTGTTGTCATTCTACAATTTCAGCTACACTTTTCCTTTGCCAACAATTTTACAAAGCTCATCATCCCCTAAATAAACTTTTCCAAAATTTCTCTAGACATAATCATTAAAAAATTCTCTATTTGGGGTTGCATGGAAAGAGGCACCATAATCTATAGCCAAGATTCTATTCTATTACCCAAAGAAAGTGTAAAATCATCTTGTGCAACAATACCTATAACTTTTGCCTCTTCATTACCTTCATTCTGATTTTCTTCTTTAACTCTCAACCATCAATCTTTCTTTGCATGCCCTTTCTTTCCACAATTCTAGCAGGTTATTTTACTTCCATTTCTAGATTTAGATCTATTTCTCATCTTTGACTTAGATCTTGATCTCCCTTGCTTTCCCTTCTCTCTTTGCCTTCCTTTGCTTTCAATACTTAAAGCATTACCTGATGATTCCCTTGTGCTTTTCCTACAAGTTTCCTCATTCAATATTACATTAACAACATCATCAAATTTCAAAATATTTGAAGCAGATGTAGTATTACCAACTGCCATTACCAAACTATGCCAACTTTCAGGTAAAAAGCATAAAATTAAGAGAGCCTTAATTTCATCATCAAAAACTATTTTGAATAAATTTAACTGATTTATTATTGCATGAAAATCATTTAGATGACTAGATACTGATCCACCTTCCTGCATTTTCAAATTAAATAATTGCTTCATAAGATATACCTTAATTGAAGCTAAGGGCTTTTCATATAAATTTTTCAAAGCATCCATTAACTCTACCGTTGTCTTTGCCTATGATAAGTTGGAAATCACAGAAGATGCCAGACTCAACCTTATGGATCCCAGAGCCTTTCTATCAAGAACATTCCATTCTTCATCTTGCATATCTATGGGCTTACTTAAAACCCCACCTAACGGTAATTATAGATCTTTCTGATATAGATAATCTTCTATCTGCATCCTCCATAATTGATAATTCTTGTTGTTGAACTTTTCCATTCTTAGTTTATTTTCTTTTGCCATTGCTATACTCCCACTCAATCAGAAACCCCTGTGAGTGACCTGTAATCAACACACACTAAACAGATCTAAAACCACCTGTTAGTGAACCCAAGCTTTGATACCACTTGTTGGGATCTTACAACACAATTGATTACTTTTGTGTAAGCAACTAAATATGGAGTTAAACTAGAATATCAAGTAACTAGAAATCAGAATCAACAAAGAATAAGAGATACAAGCAACAATGAAAACTTGTATTAAACTCTTCCAGAAGGAAATACAATGAAGAAATCTCTCTTTCTTCCACATCTCTTAGATGTATAGATCTCTTTCCCTCAAGAGTTCTCTCTCTCAATTACAACCAACTCCAACACTTGGATTGATTCACTTTTTCCTTATACAAGCTATGAAGATCTAACCCTATTATATAACACTAGGATTCATTAGCTATGCACTCTCCACCATTAGATACACCTCTTAATAAAAGGTTCAAAATAGTCCTGCCAAAAATAGAAATGCAGAGTCAATACTAACAGTTAAACTTATCATGCAAACAATCTATTCTGCCATGAAAATAGACTTTTGGAATGCACAAGTGACTAACGTCGGTCCCTGTTTGCTTGCATATGACCGACGTCGGCTGATACATAACCGACGCTGGTAGCTCCTAGTCAAACCCTGACTGACGTCGGTTGATCCTGACCGATGTCGGTGACTGTGTAACTCTAGAAACCTTGCATTTTCTCATCTAGTGAAGCATTTATCTCCACAACTCAACAATTTAGACCTATATTCACCAGTTGGGGAGCCTAGTTAGCCCCCAAGATTTCCTTGGTGAAGTTAGACTGAGTTGATTTCATTTATTTGTGATTTTGAGCTTGAGGGTTAACATAAAAATTATAATTCCAATAAAACCATACATAAGGGGATTCAATTCTCTTTCAATTATAAAACACCCTCTTCATCCATATCTTCAGTTTACATAGGCTAGATATTTGCTTCATCTATTAACTGGGCCTCAAATTCTCTTTAACTATTTAGGAACTATACAATTTGTTGATCATAATCAAACACATGGATTCTTTCCTTATTATTAGGAACATAAAGGTATAATAAGACCAGTTCCACTAAACAAAATTACATTTGTTCTTCCTAAAGTGGTGTCAAACTAGTAGCAGAAGCTAGTAATGAATCAACTATTTGATTCTTCTCTTGGGATGGCCTTGATTATGAATGATTAAAAGTAGTCAATTAAGTCCCAACCTTGGTGTTTTTATTTCTTTAGGTATGAAATCTTAAACTAGTACTTATTTATGATCTAGTTTACAACCAATTCAGAGTTAATGAGCATTAGTAGTTTTTTGGCATTTTGTTTCAATGTAAATTGTAGGCCTAAGATCAGGGCTTCATACTTGGCTCTATTATTGGTGTAAGGGAATTATATCCTATAAGTATCTAGATATAATTTACTTTATAGGTTTTATAGGGGCACACCCATACCATAACTTACATGGAATAAGCCTCATCAAAGTGTAAAGTCCATAGTTGAGAAGGACCTTCAAATTATTGTTTATATAATTGTTCTTTGGTGGTGAAAGTATGCATGCCTACATGTGTTGATATGAAGTTGACTTCCTCATTCTTGGTGTTATACTCAGTAATTAAGTACTTCATTTTGGACTTTATTTATACCCTGATTTGATTTGGTACCCCTTCAGGAAATCCACATGTGAGAGAAATCCATGGCCATGTACCCATTCAAAAAATTTGAACATTATTGACTTAGTAGCAAGTCATATATCTATGAAATGTCAATGACCAATATGTTAATATATTATTTCACATGTTGCTGTAATTTTAGTTGTATGTGCCTATTTATCCATTCTTTGACACATGGGATTAAGGATTTATCTAGCTATAGTACTACTCTTTTTGACTTGTCAGGAGTTAGACATAACTTTTAGAGAATAGATGTAGGACATTGGATGATGCCCCAAGATTGACCGTGTAGTTGTGTATATGTTTTTTAACATCCAAAATGTTAGTAGGAATGGATATACCTCAATTGTATATTTGTACATCATTACATTTGCATCAGTAGTCTTAGACCTGTCATAAATCCTCCCTATCAGGGCCTTGAGTAGTAGCTCCCTCTGTTCAATGATGTGAGCTAGCTCATGAACACTGATGTTGGATTTAATTTTTATCATGTATTCAATAATATTATATTCTCCCTTGCTTTGATGTTTGTAGGTCTATGATTGACCCTTTTAATTAAGAGGAGGTTGACTATCCATCTTATGTCATGTATTCAACGATATTATAACCTCCCTTAACTTAATGTTCAATGCTCTGTGACTAACCCTTTTGATTAAGAGGAGACTTACTATCCATCCTAAGTGGAGGTGGATTATCTCTCCATGGTGGGGTAAGATTATTATTAGTATTTAGATTAAGAGGAGTAGTAACACTATTATTGGGAGGAGTTGAAGAAGTCACAGGTTGCTTGTTTTTATGTAATGTCCCCATTTTCACATCATTTATGAGTAGATATTAAAGATATTTAGTCTAATCCCCTATAGACTAAAGGATTTATTGGGGTTTTATTTAATTAATCAATTATAATTTCTTGAATAGTGATTTTAATCATTTTCTCATATAAGACAATTATTAGTTGATTAAAAGAATATTTAATAAAAGTGATTTTTACCACTAAGGTATTTAATTGAAATAATTATTGAATTATTACCTAAAATAATTTTAATTACTATTTATTATTTAGGCAATTATTTAAAAATATTTTTAGAAAAAAAGAATGTTGGCTTGTAAGTGATCAAAGGCAAAGAGGAAATCTGCTAATAGTTAGTAAGGAGAGTTAAGAAAGAGTATTTGAACTTCCCAAGGTGGTTCACCCCCTCTGAAAACTATAAGTGCATGGTGGAGTTATCCTTTGAGGGATAGGCTAAAAATTGATATTGATTCTTCAAGCTTGAATAAACTATTGGGATGCATGCCTAATAAGTGTTTACAAGTTTTTAGAGCTAATTATTCAATAAAATGATGTCTTTTGATGCCACCTTTACAAAGGTGGATTTTGATTATTTTCCTAGAGTGGAGTGAATTTCTTGGTGACTTGTTTGTGTGGGTTTCAAGGCTAATTTAAGGTCAAATTGACTTAGTTTTATTACTAAAACTTATTGATAATTATCAATAAAGTATGGCATTGACTTTCTTTGTGATTGGGCAAGGTTTGTAAGGTCTTTTCAAGTGGATAAATAAATAATAAATTTTGATATATTAATTTATATTTTTGGGTATATTTTATAAGGGTTTTTACTTCCTAAATTATGTATTTATGGATAATATTTATTGAGTAATTTTCCCAAGCATGGAGACTTGACTTTAAGTGAGGGTTTGTTATTTTAATGGGTTTAAAACCCAAGTTGAAGGGTAAATAATATTTTTGAACATTATATGTAGATTTTCATGTGGGGAGACTAGGTTGGAAGAGGGGTTTGATCAATTTGAAGGCCCAAAAAGAGCATTGTATTTGTGTGGCTATTTTTGATAAATTATTCATGATTTTTACAAGGGTTTAATAAATATTCAAATGTTGTTTTATGTGTAAAATTAGATATTTTATAGTGTTAGGAACACAAAATATAGATTAATATTAACTAATTAAATACATAAATAAAATTTAGAAAATACAACATAGGATAGACATAGATTTAATGCAGTTCATCAAATATGGGCTACGTCCACACAAAAATAGCCATTTCTTTTTCTTTAATCAGTCCAACAAAATGAAGGGATAAAACTACAATCTTATCTTCACTCACATAAAATGTTCCACCATAATTAAAATGAACTCATATCAAAAGGAGGGTTACATATAAGGCAAAAATGCACAAACATAATTTCTACGATTAGATCTTCAACCTAATAGTGACTGGTCTAGATTTACTATGAAATTACAATATTTTACAATGCATTTTAAACAAAAAATTTCTTTGGGGACACTACCTCAAAACCCCCATGGTGACCATAGGGGGGAGGTGGGGAGTGGGGGGAGGGAATTTCCCCCTCATACCCCTTATCAATAATTGGTTATTATAATAAGATCAGGCTCCACCATCCAACATATATCAAGGTTAAATCTAATTTTCATCCACATAAAAGGGGTAAAAAGATATAGAATCTCTATTTTCAATTCTTGGCTTATTTTGGATAATTTTGAAGTGTTATTTACTTAAGGTAATTATTGAAAATTACCTAAATGTTATTTTCACATTAGCACATAGGGTTAGGAATTATATTGCATGTTTTTTAGACATATTTTTGAGCTAGGGTTTGCTGATTTGGCTAATTTCAAAATTCATAATTTTGTGGATTTTAGGGGAAGCTCCTTTTTGGTTGAATTGTACCATTTTAGGACAATATAATGGTATCAAAGCACCTATCTTGTCTACCTATGAGGTTTTTTTATTAGATGCAAGCAAGTAAATAGATCTTGTATTATTAGAGAAGAGAAAAGACTATGGAGGATCAAGATCCTAAGGGGTTCCCTTCAAATTAGGTGAGGTTTTTGTAGGAGTTTATCAAATAGAGCCAGAGTGACCTTTAGCATACCTTGAGTATGCAAATGTTATCTTTGTTTAAGACCACACAATAATTTAAGAGCCATCACCATTCAAGAGAGGATAATTCAAATGGAAATTAAAGGGTTTCTATTAACCCCCGTCATATATTCTTCAAGGCCACTTTCAAGAATTGAGAATTATAATAAGATCAGGCTCCACCATCCAACATATAGAAAGGTTAAATCTGATTTTCATCCACATACAAAGGGTAAAAAGGTATAAAATCTCTATTTTCAATTCTTGGATTATTTTGGATAATTTTGAGGTGTTATTTACTTAAGGTAATTATTGAAAATTACCTAAATATTATTTTCACATTGAAACATAAGGTTTGGAATTATATTGCATATTTTTAGGCATATTTTTGAGCCAAGGTTTGTTGATTTGCCTAATTTCAAAATTCATAATTTTTTGGATTTTAGGGGAAACTCCTTTTTGGTTGAATTGTCCCATTTTAGGACTTTACAGTGGTATCAGATCACCTATCTTGTCTACCTATGAGGTTTTCTTATTATATGCAAGTAGGTAAAGAGATCTTGCATTATCAGAGAAGAGAAAAGACTATGGAGGATCAAGAGCCGAAGGGGTTCCCTTCAGATTAGGTGAAGTTTTTGTATGAGTTGATGAAATAGAGCTAAAGTGACCTTTAGCATACCTTGAGTATGCAAATGTTATCCTTGTTTAAGACCACAAAATAAGGTAAGAGCCATCACCATTCAGGAGAGGATAATTAAAATGACAATGAGAGATTTTCTATTAACCCCCATCATATATTCTTCAAGGCCACTTTTTTGCAGAAGGAACTAGCTGTGGATATGGAGGCACCAAGGGGTGATCCTCTTGATATTCTTCAACAAGAGTAAGTAGCCTTAAGTTATGACACATAAGCACTCTTTTATTTTTAAGATTATTGTAAGATGAATGAAATATCCAAGCCAAGGGTTCCTAATATGTATCCCTGTAGAGATTTTCAACAAAGGTTGGGTAAGATTTCTCTTCTTACTTTTTATGGCACTGATAAACTTCCTATGATATCATAGTTTCATAAGCTAGGGATATATTTATCACTTAATCCCATGTTTGAGGATGAGTCTCTCAAGTTTTCACCCTACATTTGGAGGGTATTTATCATGAGTGGTATTTTCATGGCTTAATCACACAAGGCCATAAAGCCATTACTACTTTGGAGGAATTTGGTAAGAGGATCATGGAGAGATTTGATAGGAGAGATGTAGAGATATGTTTTCATGAGTTGGCACAACTCAAGAAAAATCATGATGTCAAAAGGTATGTTGATTATTTTAAAAATGTTTTAGTTATGGTACTAGATGTTAGTGAAAGGAGGTTGGTTGTTTTGTTTGTTGAGGGTTTGATTGAGCCTTTGAGGGGTTTGGTTAGTGATTTTAACCCTCTTTCTTTGCAATAAGTTATCACCAAGGCTTTGGATTTAGAATTTTCAACATATAGGGGGCATGAATGACCAAGAGGGAAGCAAAGGGCAACACCTATTCACTTTTGAAAGGGGAAAATACAAGTCATGTAAGTTCTGATTTTAGTGGGCAGCTAAGGGCACATAGTGGGTAGCCTAAGGCACCACCAAATGAGAAACAAAAGAAGAATTCTACACCATATGTTAAACCTCATAGATCACTTCCATATAAAATAAATGGTAAGGATGATAGATATGAGTTGAGAAGGAAAGGGTTATGTTTCATTTTCAAGGATCCATGGACCAAAGGCCACAATTGCATGGACAAAGAACATGTCCACTACATTGAGATAATTGATGATGGTTCAGATTTAGATATTGTTGATACTAATGATGAGAAAAATGAGAATTTTATTGATGAGCATGTGCATGAGGATAACACACAAGACTTAGTTAGTTCACTTGATTGAATTTCAAAAGCTCCCAAGTACCATGATTTTAGTGTAAAAGGCACATTGAGGGGTAAAGAATGATTACATTAGTTGATAGTGGAGACATAGATAAATTAATTGATAAAATATTGGTTAATAAGATGGAATTATAAACCACATATTTAAAGGGTTCCAATGTGACTATGGTGGATACATTCACCATTTATTTTCCAAAAAGTATCCATAACTCCCACTCACTCTTGGGAAACACAAGGTAATTGATGAATTTTATGTTGTTGACATTGGAGATATTGATATTATTGTGGGTATTCAATGGTTTCATTCCTTATGTGAATTGACTCAAAATTATAAAACTATGGAGATGAAATTCTTCAAATAGAGTAAGGAAGTGGTCCTCAAGGGTCTAGAAAATGGTGTTCCATAAGAGGTGTATATGAAGAGGATGGAAAGGGCCTTTATAAGAGTTCAAATTGTATGGGAAGTAAGCTACCTTATCATAATAAATTCATAGGAATAAAATAGCACCACCCTCATTGTGAGTTACAAGCTATTTTAGATAATCATGTTCATGTCTTTGATGATTTGCCTTATGATTTACCATCAGATAGAGGTTTTGATCATAATATTTAACTAGAAGTGGGTGTTAAACTAGTTATTATCACTCATTACCATCATCTAATATATTTCAAGGAAGAGATTAAAAAACCATCAAATATTTACTTGATATGGGAAACATAAGGCCTAGATCAAGTCCTTTTGCTTCTTCATTTGTTCTCATGAAGAAAAAGGATGGTACTATGAGCATGTGCGTTGATTACATGTTGTTGAATAAGAAGACCATCAAGAATAAGTATCTAATACCTAGTATTGATGAATTGATTGATGAGTGACATGATGCCACCTACTTTTCCAAGATTGATTTGAGATCCGATTATCACCAAATCAAGGTAAAAAAAGAGGATGTTCATAAAACTACTTTCTTATGTCATTTTGGGAATTTTGAGTTTTTAGTTATGCCCTTTGGATTGACTAAAGCCCTAAATAATTTTTAGTCATGTATGAACAATCTGTTTGACAAATATCTAAAGAAGTTTGTGTTAGTTTTCTTTGATGATATTCTTGTGTATAGTGAAACTTTAGAGGAGCAATGAGGCACTTGGATTTGGTTTTGGGCACGTTAGAGAAACATTCTTTCTTTGAAAATAAATCTAAATGTGAGTTTAGATTAATAGATATTTTATATTTGGGACATGTCATCAATGCATAAGGTGTTCAAGTAGATAAACAAAAAATTATAGCTATCATGGATTGGCCTATTCCCTATACCTTGACATAGTTGAGAGGTTTTTATGATTTTTGTAGTTATTATAGGATATTTGTGAGGGGTTTCTCATAACTTGATGCCCCCTTGACTGATTTGAATAAGAAAGGGTATTTCAAATGGTCCAAAATATCTCAACTAGAATTTGAAAATCTCAAAGAGGTAATGTGTTCTTGACCAGTTTTTGCTATTTTATATTTCTTGACTCTTTTTGTGGTTGAGTGTGATGCTTTAGTTTAAGGGATAGGGGATGTCCTAATGTGTAATATACATCCTATTTCTTTTGAGAGTAGGAAACTCAAGGATTTATAAAACTCTTATTCAATCTATGACAAGGAGATGTTAGCAATTATGTATGCTTTGAGTAAATTTAGACAATAATTGGTTTGTGGTAAATTCATTATAAAATCGGATCACAATAGTTTAAGGTTATTCCTCAATCAAAAGGAATTGAATGATAGACAAAAAAAGTGGGTAATCGAGGTGCAAGCTTATGATTTTGATATTTAATATGTGAAAGGTAAAAATAATGTGGTAATGGATGCTCTATCAAGGAAGCCTTGTTTGGGATTGATTGAGGATAAACAATTATGGGAAGGGAGAAATGTAATGCCCCCATTTTCACATCATTTATGAGAAGATATTGAGGACTTTTATTTTACTCCCATATATAATAGATTTTTTCTTTTGTACTTTTATTTTATTAATTTATTATAATTTCTTGAATAGTGACTAATCATTTTCTCATACAAGGCAATTATTAGTTGATTAATAGAATATTTTATAAAACTAGTTTTTACCACTACGGTGTTTAACTGAAATAATTAGTTATGTATTGCCTAAAAGTATTTTTAATTAGTATTTATTATTTAGGTAATTATTTAATATTATTTTTGTCAAAAAAGTAATGTCAACTTGTAAGTGATCAAAGGCAAAGAGGAGATATGCTAAAATTAGAAAGGAAAGTTAAGAAAGAGTAATTGGCCTTCTCAAGGTGGTTCTCCCCCATTTGAAGGGTACAAGTAAATGGTGGAGTTCTCCTTTGAGGGATAAGCTGAAAATTGGTATTGATTATTCATGCTTGAAAAAAATATTAGGATGCATACCAATAAGTGTTAGAAGGTTTTTGGAGCTAATTATTTGATAAAATGGTGTCTTTTGATTCCACCTTTGCAAAGGTGGAATTTTATTATTGACCTAGAGTGGGGTGACTTGCTTGGTGACTTATTTGTGTGGGTTTCAAGGCTAATTTGAGGTCAAATTGACCTAGTTTTATTGCTATAATTTATTGCTAATTATTACTAATGTGTGGCATTGAATTTCTACATAATTGGGCAAGGTTTGCAAGGTCTTTACAAGTGGTTAAATAAATAATAAATTTTGATTTATTTATTTATATTTTTGGGTAGATTTTATGAGGGTTTTGACTTCATAAATTATGGATTTATGGATAATATTTATTGAGGAATTTTTTTAAGTGTTACGAATTGAATTAAAGTGAGGGTTTGTTGTTTGAAAGGGTTTAAAACCCTAGTTGAAGGGCAAGTAATATTTCTGATTTTTATATGTAGATTTTAACCTAGGGAGACTGGGTTGGAATAGGTTTCTGATCACTTTGATAGCCCAAAAAGGGTGTTGGATTTGTGTGGCTATTTTTGGTAAATTATTTATGATTTTTGGAAAGGGTTTGACAAATATTTAGATACTTTTTTATATGTAAAATCAGATATTTTACATCAAGCTTAAATCTAATTCTCATCCACATACAAGGGGTAAAAAGGTAAAAAATATCTATTTTTAGTTCATGGCTTATTTTGGATAATTTTGAGGTATTTTTTGCTCAAAGTAATTTCTGGAAATTACCTATAAATTATTGTCACATTGGCACCTAGGGTTTGGAAGTATATTGCATGTTTTTGAGGAATATCTTTGAGCTAAATTTTGTTGATTTATCTAATTTAAAAATTCATGATTGCTTGGATTTTATGGGAAACCCCTTTATGGTTGAATTATCCCATTTGGGGACATTACATTCTCATGTTACAGTTGTTTCTAACCTACTTATACTATTGTAATCCTTTGATGTTATCCTCAGGATTATTGTCATCTTCCCCTAGGAAGGGGAAGTCATAAGTGTCAAATATCATAGTTGTGTTAGGGTTTCCTAAATAATTTGATGAAAATGGTTTAGAAATTTTTTCCTACCTCTCTACTTCTTGATAAAATATTTGGAAAGTAGTGAAGAACTTGATACAATTGAGTTCCCCATGTTGCATGGTTTTATGGACCTAACACTAGTTTGGAAGAGTTGCATCCATGATGTTTATCTCTAACATCCTATTAGATATAACCAAATGGTATTGATTATTCTCAAACCTATTAAAAGGGATGTTGTACCTATAGAACCCATAACCTTGATTTTTATAAATAGAGTTTTATCTATCTATATTACCCATACATTTATACATGTTGAGGAACTCATTAATTAATTTTTATACCATCCTCTAGATGGATTCCATCTTTATCTTTATGGAAGTGATATTAACTGGTATAGAAGGTTGATTCTAGTTGTAATGGTTAGAAGCATAATTACTCAATAAATTGGGTTATTGATTCTTGGTAGCATTGGTTAACAATAATTAATTGTGTATTGGGGTCTAGTTATGTGCCATAGCATTCTATGTTACATTTGGGATTGGGCTAAAACTTAGTTAGATAAATACAAGACTGAATGGAAGTAATGATTGTAGTTATGGGGAAAAATTACACATTTATACTCTATGTAAGCCAAGGGTAAAATATCAATGTTGATATCCCTACACATAAATATATAGTCATGGAATCTGAGGTGTTTTTATACATTTCAAGGGCCAATGTCTCATTAGTTTGATACGTAAACTCTAATATGTTATACATATTTTGACAACGAGCATTAATTACTCATATTGGATTATTGGGCTCTTGTCTCATGCTAGAAAAGTGTTGATAGATATCACTCACACTTATAACTTAACCAAATTGGGATAACAAGGTATCTTAATATTCTATCTAGATTATAATTGACCCTTTTAAAATATTTAGAAACTAGTCATAAGTTACTTATTACAAAGTGAAAGGGAGTAGTATACAATCCACATCATTGTAAGTTATATTTAAGATCCCTAAGGTGGATTTTAAATCCTTTACATGTTGTTCCATAGTCCTTCTTATCGAGGGATAAAAGGGAGAGAGATATTTCTCTTGGTTTCTAGGCAAATCATGCACTACTCTTATGACATTGATAACCAAGCTAGTTAACCAAGCTATGGCTTGAGGTGGGGAATTGAGATGAAGTGTAGGGTTAAGATGTTCACTATGGAGATGGGCCATCAAAACTATTGGAATATTTGGTTGTCTTCTTGGGGATGATGATTTTGCCTTGAGTGTTCTAAAAACACCTCTATTAGACCCAACCTTTATATGGATCTCCAAAGGTGATTATAATAGGTTATTGTCTAAGGTTGACCAAAATAAAAACAATAAAATATAGTGAAGATTAAAAGGAAATATAACATAATAAAATTATACATGTAAAAATCAAAGGTTGCCTAATTACCCGATTATTGTTGCACATCTACAAGAGGATTATGATAAGCATGGAAAAGATTTCCCAACCAACTATAGCTAAAAATGAAAGATTATATTTTAAATTAGATACCTCATTTAAAATTAAAGCAAAAATATACCATAATGATGGAATGTCTCAAGCAATCCAAATAGTTGTATAAGAATGAATATTTGTACATAGAGATCAAGTCAAGTAAAACTTCTTTGAATTTCTTATTAATCTGATTATCCAAAATTCTCCTCCCTTTGAGACTAAGACGCTACATGTACTTATAATATATGGATGGGGAATGACTCATATATACAATATTTTCCTAAAATTATAATTTTAAAAAATATA
Organism: Torreya grandis; assembly: GCA_037957365.1. Taxonomy (NCBI): domain Eukaryota; kingdom Viridiplantae; phylum Streptophyta; class Pinopsida; order Cupressales; family Taxaceae; genus Torreya; species Torreya grandis. The sequence goes on from JARHVA010004648.1 coordinate 806,661, forward strand.
ACCTTTCATTCAAAATCATGCAAAAGTGCAAGTATAATGATAATACTCAGAATAAAATTCCCAAGTAGAAATACAAGATGCATGTACAATAAATAAATTGGTGATTAAATTCCCACCTTGATTATAAACATGTAGATATATAATCATTTTAAAATTTAAGTTCTAATGCAACATTGATAACTGGAAGCATTGATGGAGATACTGCAATTGCAACTATGGTAAGGATTAAGAGCTTTGTGAAGTTAGGGGGCACTAAAAACCAATTGTGTGTGTGGGACTAACCTAGAAGCTGATTTTTAGCCTTTATCTCTTTATCCAGTACATAGGTTGCATCAAATTATCTATCTATGATTTCAAAATATAGTAATTAAGGCTTCAAACTTCTAATTGTCTCAACCATTAATATTTCTTGCTTTACCCTCTGAGCTCTTAAATTCAACTACTAAATCCTCATCTCTCATTACTCTACCTTTGTAAAAACTAACCAACTATAATACCTCTTCATTTGTTTTATAAACATTACCTTCCACTTATTGTTTTATGTTTTCAATAATCGAGTGGAGAAGGCTCACAAAATTACATGTATTGACTAGCTCCCCTGCTTGGGTGATTATCCTGGTTACTCTCATATCTCCCAAAAATTTTAGTGCTTAAATTTTATGACTAATAAAAGACCCATGAACTTATTCATTTGTTTATGCCAATTTATGGAGTCATACATCATGTTAATTACATAGTTTAAACACCAATAAAAATCCATTATGGTCATGAGATTGAGTTGATTATAAGCACTAATCTTGGAGAACTGAATTGGGAAATTTGATATTCTTTGTTTATCCTTCATATTATTCTACAATGTGACAATATCTACTCTATCGGCCTAAATACATGTCTTTGACACTCTAATATTTAAAAAATATTGTAAAAATTTGTATTTACACTCTACATAATAACAATTACTTCATGAGGAGCCTGTGTAATCTAAATTTCAATCTACCTTTTCAAGGATTCATCATTACTCTCATGTATTTCCTTCATTTCTTCCCTAATGAAATTGACAAAAGTGTTGAAATCCTCAATATATTTAGTAGGGTTTTTGGTATTTTTTTTGGGTTTCTTGGCTAAGGAGAATAAGTTTTCTATGTATTTAAATTTTACCTCGCCTTTTGTTCTTATGTTGACCATCTTTGTCTTCCTCACTATCTGAATAGTCCCACTTTCCTTGTCAAACTAAGTGGATACTATGGGTAGCTCTATCAAAAATAAATTTTTCCTTTCATCTTTGATAATATTCATCTCCCTCACCCATTGTGTAACTATGAGTTCTCATGTTTCTTATTCCTAAGCAAGTTATGAATATGTATAAGGTGGAGAGGTCATTGTAATGAATGTAATCATAGTGGCTAGAAAGGAAGAACTTATTTAAATAGGTATTTAGGAAATTTTGATCCAAATAAATCCCCTGGGAAGGTTTTTTTTATAGGCGTTTCCTCTACCAAAAATTTTAGTTAAACTCAAGGTTATCTCCATAGTCATTATTGGTTTGGACATGACCAATGGTTGGGGCATGGGAAGATATATTTTGTTTAACTTTTTTATGGGGATTGTTAAAAATAGAAAATATAACCATATTCTCCTAATAGACTACCTTATGAGTCTTTATTAGTTTTGGAAAATAAATAATATCTGAATCAACACTACTAGTAGTAAAGTTGGATGATACAGCCCTAGGCATTAATGAACGTCAACTTACAATTGAAATATCTACATTAGGAAATAAATAAATAATGGAAGGGATAAACTCATCAATATTCAGACTTTGTTCTTATGTGACGTTGACTAAGGTGTCTCTTCCTTAATGCTCACCTAGACTCAAAGATTTGGCTTTCTATGGCTTATCTTCTTCATCATCTAGTTTTGCCACACCCATATCCTAGTCTTCTTACTTTGAAGGATAATCAACCAAAGATATTACTTATTCTAGTTATTATTTTTCTCCAAGATCCATGGTACTCTCTATATCCTTTTCCTTCTCTTTAGTAGATTATTATATAATAGAGAGACCAAGTGATGGCCTCTCTTCTAGTTTTTTATCCTAAGATGGCGTAGGGGAGTAATTGTGACTACTTTGGTAGGTGAATATGGGTTGGGTGGAAGGTGACTGAGATGGTAGAGGGGTTGTGAGAACAACTGTCATGGGAAGTGGAGTTGAAGATGATGAAGTGGAAGGAGTCGAAGGTATAGAGATTCCTTGAGGGGACTTCAAAGATTAGAGTGAGTCAAAGGTAGTTTAAATTGAATTAAAAGTAATTTTTAGGAAATATAGAAGGCTCAATTGGGTGACTATATTAGGATACAAAGGATTCATCATAAAAATACTCTACCTTTGTTTAGCTAAGGAAACAATTGGCCTATCCCTTGTAAGTTGTTATGCCCAAGACCTGTCCATGTGAAGTTGTTGAATTAGAATGTACTTGAAGACCAGTAATTCCTCTCAAAATATCCATCTTAAGATAATTATTTTATTCCCTCAAACTCCTAAATTTATTTGGTTTCTATCTTTTAGCTTCTACTAAAGGGGAAGTAGGTTGATTTAATGGTTGAGAGTCCTATGGTGGAAATGGAGGCTATTGAAAAATCAACACATTATGGGCCTCTTCTTCTATTCCCTTTGGGTTTTATTGTAGGGTTTGGTCAAGAATAATAGACATTAAAGTGTCCATATTTATCCACACTTCTAAATCATCTAAAGCATTTAAGAAAATATTATCAAAATCATATGCCTATAGATTATAGGAGAGATGCACTTTTTTATTTTCTAGGATAGTTTTGATATACCCCATTATTTTCTTCTTAGGGTACCATCTTCTAAAAGGTGAAAGGTGAAAGTTGTAGTCTTTTTTTTTTTTTTTTCCTATCCTTATCATTTGAAATGAACTATGATCTAGACTTATTCCTCATAAATACTATTAAAGACTTGATAGGATGTTTATTATTCTACAATATGGTTTGGAAGATGATGTGGTAATAGTGAAGGAGTAGTCTTGGTACTCTCTAATCAGATGGTTGTTACATCTAGATATAACTAATAATATCCCATCTTACTAGGTCTCTACATTATGTTTTCTAATAGTCTAGGCATTGGGGTGCCCTACATTTCTTAGTATAAATGAGGGAATACATCATTAATTATCTTTATAATTTCGTTCCTATACCTATGACTGCACATAAAATAAAAAACCTCTCCAACCCTATTTCCTATGTGTTCATCTAAGGGTTACCATTCCTAACCATAATGGTTGTTAACAATGGTCATTATTGCATCTAACAAGTAAGACATCATGTACAACTTTCTATCTTTAAACCTCTAATCATGAAAAAGTATATATGCCTTTAATTTTGTACTTATGATCTCCCCCAATGCTACCAACCTTTTAGTTATTAGGAGAACATCCAATAATGGAACCCATTCAACCTGAACATATGTAATACTCAAAAAACCATATAACTGATTCAACAATGACAATGATATTACAACTATCAATATAAAGTTAATGATGAAAATGGAAGATATCTCTCCCTTTGAATTTAGCCTCTAACCCTTTACAAGCTATTGATTTAACTTTCCATCTATAATGTTATGCTCAATCAAAACATTGGTTGATACCTGATTGTAGGCAATCTTAGGATAATAAAACTGAATATATTTAATCAATCCCTCAAATGATTATGGGGAGGGGACTAAGGGCTTCCCTTATTTATATGAAGAGGCCATTATTATTCTTTAAGTCTCTATAATTACTTTGATGTCCATTAAGGATCACTTGACACTAGAAAGCTTGAGAATGAACTTGTTTAATCTAAAAGTAATAGGATTATGAATCATAATTTTTACATATTTTGTATATATCACTCGCATGAATTCATATTGAATGTATTCATGTACCTTCAAAGTAGATAATGAACTTTTTATTTTAATTCCCATTTCAATTTTAATGTGTCACTCAGTTTTGGTAAGTGCCCTTACTTGCCAAATGAAAGCATTCGTTAAATATTTGTGTCTAGTCATTACCTTTGAGATAGCTATCAGTTATCCATTAACATGCTTATTTTTCATGCTACCAATCATTATCTTTTATGCTTTTTCCATGCCTTACCCTAATAGTGCCACTTGTTAGGTCCTCATTAACTTGAACCTTTAAATCTCTTCATTGTGTTGGGTAGATCTTGTAGTGGTGAGTTAATGTGATCAAGCCATGTGGCCTGATCTCAGAGTATTATGAAGCATGGAATCTCAAAGCATTAGACTAGTATTCCTTTGGTGAATAATTTTTATCGATCATGGGTCACTATGATTGAGACAAGTGGAATTATCTTAGAGGCTAGGAGACTCAAGAGCTCAAAACTATTAAATTGTAGACCAAAGAATTTCTTAACTTTCCCATGGATGTGGATTATCATGAATGTACCAAGTGTCAATTAGTATGAACCAATGTATTGTACACCAAATTATTTATTAACCTTCCCATGGACATGGATTACCATGGTTTATATATGTGTAATGATCTTGGAATCTTGGAGACTCGAGAGCTCAGAACCATTAACACATGGGAATGCAAAACTATTAAATTTTTTGGTAAACATAGCATGGCAAGTTTGTGGAGCTCAGGAGACTTAAGAGTTCATCACAACATAAAAAACTTGTAAACATCCATAGATTTAAAGACTTATAAAATTCTCAATCATTTAAATGTCTAAATGACACAACAGTGACATATGTCACAATTGCATGAAATATTAAATTCTAGCCCAATTAGAGGAAATTAATGGTCTTTGGTTTTTAATCTTGTGATCTAAAATATGGATACTAGGAAAAAAATATATTATTTATAATAATTCACAAATCAAAACACCTTAACAAAGTAAAATTCATGAAAATCTAAGGTTTGAAATGAGTTAAAATACTAGTTTAAGATTGGATTTTTACAATTTGAATTTGTCCAATGTTGTATTTTCTATAAATATCCCTATATGACAAATGCATGCAATCCTAGTCATAGATATTTAGGCTCATAGCTCCCCAAATAGAGGTTTTACAATAATGGGTCCTTATTTTATTTTTAAAAATATGGGGTGTGTGTTAGGCCACAAAATATACACTAGCTCATGAAATCATATTCTTTGATTCCACTAATTTTTTTAATATTAAATTTGAGTTGTTTTATATCACAACTTTATTTCAAAGAGCATGTGTGAAACCTTTTTTCTTCCTTATACTTTCCCTCAATCTAGTCCTATTATAATTACCTCCATACCCCTCATTTGTTTACAACTTATATTATCATCTCAAGTTCACACTGCTCAAACTAGACAAGGACAACCTCTATTAGATACCCAACTATAATCACCTATGACCAATACTCTGCTCTAAAATTCATACCAAGTTTCCCAACCTAAAGGGTATTATCTCATTGAGCAATTACGTTATACAATGGCCAAGATTTTATTCTAGAATTATTTCAAAGGGCACTAACTTATAAGGATATATTATATGTAATATTTTTATACGTTGAAGTTAATATAGATACAAAACCAATTTATTTTTATACCAATGTGAACAAATTTAAAGGTATTGATAACACTATGTATTCTGATAAAGAAGATTTACCTCTATAACACACTATTGAGCATAATCACCCATTATTCATTCAAGTCCAAATTCATGGAAATTTGATTAAAAGAGTGATAGTTGACACTAGTTATATAATAAATATTTGAATTTATAACTTCATCAAAAAATTAGGCTTTAATGAGAAATATTCAAAATTTTGAGTGACCTATATGTAGTTTTGATAATATCCCGACATCGGTAATGAGAATTATCACATTGGAGGTCTTGGTAGGTCCTAAAAAGGTCTTTTTTGTCTTTCAAATTGTTTAAGCTCAATTTTTATATAATTTTCTATTAGGAATCCCTTAGATCAATTTTATGGGATACATATCTTCTACATTTAATAGGTGCATCAAATTTCTACATGATTCACATGAGTATATAGTTCTAGTTGATAATACACCTTTTTGGGATTCTAAAGTCTCACAATTAGATAAGGGTTTATACATAGCTCACAAGTAGCCAATTATAATTGCATAAATACATACTTATGAGGTGGGTGAATTTTGTAAATTGGTTGATAATAAATAGATTTCTCCAAGTCCTTAATACAAAGAGGAACCTATCTAAAAATCCTTGCCACAAGAACACATCTCGGCACAACTTGAAGATTTTATGAAAAATGAACATAAGTAAGAGGTTCCTCTTATATACCCCATGGAGTCCATTACCAAATTAACACTATTAATCAATACAAAATATTCTTATTTCAAAATAGAAGATTAATGTATTAATAATTATGAAACTGCATAGGAATTAATATATGATAAAATGTGCAAATTATATTTTAATCTTATTAATTAACATGAAAATTTATCTCACTTTTTTATTACAATAATTGGAATAGATGAATGTAGGGCTATGTTTCATTTAAAAGCAATGGTAAATAATTAATTTGCTAATAAAAAAGTACTTTCAACACCATCTCTTAAAGCATTGCACATTATACTAATTAAATCACTTATAATCATATAATGGTTACAACTTATATGGATAACACAATTAAAATACAATAGACAATTTATAAGCATAACTCATTAGAAGGATTTAATGAAAATATGGCACACTCTAATGAATCAAAAGGTTTTACACATGTGAAACCTATTTATATAGGCAGGTTGTTACAAGACAAATTAGGTATATACATTATTTATGCAGGTAATCCATTAAAGTTTTCGTAAAACAAAATAATCGATTTGCATACTTGCCTAGTAACTACTAGTACATAGCTTATTTTCCTTATTTTTTTTGCTTCTTATTCTACACCTAACCCATTCTCTTCCATCCCTTGGGTCTATTTTCATTTTTATGGAACATGATCCATTGTCTTTTTCAAGCCAATTTGAATAATCCAAGAAGACTATCTTACTAAGCTTTTAATTCACATCCTTCATGGTAACTTATTTGATCACTTCTACAATATGCACATGCTTATCTCTGATTTGTTCTTTAGTGCCTATATTTATTTAATTTTACATAAAGATACATGGTGATGCTTTTCATCTTCACTATATAACATATACTTGTCCATTTGGTGTATTTTACTTATTTTACTTCTTAGCATGCTTTGATTTAGCACTTTGTTATGGTTGTTTGAATATCCTCCTCCTTATTCCATTTCAAAACTTTATTGATTATTGTGTCTTTACATTATTTTTCAAATTTCATTTATGTATGCTTTAATTCCTAAATATGTAAGAAAAAATAACATTCACATGTGCTTAAAATGCACAAAAACATCAAAATCTACACAAAAACAAAACTAGGTACTATAAGCATAATTTCATGTTAATGAATTACATATTTTCACATGTCATCTATTTTTTTGTTCAACATATAAAATATTTCATTACATTTTAAATATATAATGCTTTTTAGAAGGTATGTAAGACTTCAACCAGACACATTTCTATAGAAACAAAAATTATTCTACAGAAGAGGTTGTCTTAATCTAAAAATATTACATATAATAAATATAGATAGAGCCACAGTGTTGACATGTGTATTAACACATGCCAATGTTCTAGGCTCATTTAATAACTCACCTTTCTTGAAAGGATGTTATGGGGAATCTCCCCAAGGTTTGTATCTACCTAGTCTAGGTGCATTAATCTTCACTCAGTAGCTTGTTATGACTATTCCATTTAGTGGGCCTTTGCTAGTTCAACATATCCTAAGATTCACATTTATGTTTCAATAGGTTTTGGGTACCTGAACAATGTAAAACAATATGCATTTTATGTTTTGTCTTAGATGGGTTTTATGTGGCTTGAAAATGGTGAAGTATGCATTCATATTAATTTAGTAATCAAATTGTAGGAAACTAAAACAAACAACATTACACTTGAAACTTACCCAATGAATCAATTTTTAGGGTTTTACATAATTGTATGTGTTCAACTAATTCAGTAACATTCATTCCATTGATTAAGTTTCCATTCAATAGTTTAATAATATTTAATGGAAGAAAATAACAACCATTTAAATATTCATATAAATGCTAGTTGCTATCAAACCCTAGACTAATAGATTGATAAAATAAACAACAAAAGATAAGGGAAATAGAAAGAAAATAAAGTCCTACAATAATGGTAGTAAATTTGTTGTCGTTATCATAAAAACTCCATAAATCGGTATTATGTCTCACCAGTGTATACATAATCAAAATAAAATCTAATGAAAGCTTTGGAGGAGAGAAAATAGGGAAGGTGTAGCTATAACTAGCATATTTAGGAGCATATTAAAGAGAAAACACTTTCAAGATTTCTATTTATCAATATTCATTGTTTTGACAATTATAATTAGATTCCAATATAATAAATCCCTTAAAATTTTGCCATAATGATGTCAAAAGAGGATCTAAGGGAGAGATTAAGCTATAAAAGTATGAAAAATTACATAAAAATGAAAAAGGGTTGGCCAAATCTTGTGTGAATAAAAATCCAACCCTTTTAATGTTAAATGCATCCAATATATAGTGAAGGGGGCTTCCATGGGGGACATTTCCCCCCAAAATGACCACTAACCACCATTAATGTCTTTAGATACCTCATCTATCTCCCATCCTATTAATTTCACTCTTCATCTAAAAAGAGAGACCAAAACTGAGTCATAAGATGGAATTAAAATATTCAAATAGCAATTGGGTCACTAAAATGAAACAAAATTTAAAATGGTATAATCAATCAAAATTGAAGGCATCATTGCATCTAGGATGAAACTAGCTTGTTAATGACACAAATAGTTTTGATTTTCATCTTCTAGATCAAAATTTATTCTGAAAAACCATCAATAGGTCAAAAATGGCCACAAAATACCTATTTAGCCTTCATGAAGCATCAGGCTTCTATTTTTACATTACTATTCACTTTAATATTTTTTTACTATTAGTCAAGTTTGAACAACATGAATTACATTGAGGGGGGCATCCAAATTTGTTTACGAACCTATTCAGGTAGTTTCCACAAATTAAATTATGTGATTTAGGTAAGAAAACCAATTTTAAACTTTAGTTGGTGCCCCCAAACCTAATTGGGGTGTAGAACATCAAAATGGTTTATAGGCCTTGTGAATGGCCTTAGCACATTGTAAAAAGGGTTTCCATCAGGTAAATCCTTATAATATTAGTGTTGATGCTTGATTTTGAACCCTTGAAGAGATGTTCAACTCTCTTCATTCAAGTGGCAAAATGGAATCATCTCTCTTGTTGTGAGTGACAATTTTATTGAGACAAATCTCTAGATTAAGGGTTAGCTCCCCTTGATGCACCTTTGAAGTTCTTTCTAATCTATCAATTATGTATGAAAATGGAGAAGTAAAATAACTAATAAAGCAAGAGATGATGAACTAATATTTGATATCCTCCTAAATGACTGAAACCATGACTCAAATATAAATGAGGATGTTTCACACAAAATCACAACAAAGACATTGTTGCATCAGTATTTTATAAGTTAAATTCAGGAAGGTACTTAACATTTAGGAGGGTCATGAATGATTATACAAAGAGAATGCATATATACCACTTCTAAAAATTTTATGCACTTAGTAAAAATTCTAATAGAGACTTGAAATATCATCCCTTATGCATATTAGTAAGTGACCTTAGATTGACACGCTAGAAAATAACCTTTTTACTAGTCATTATCAACAAGATTCGAACTTATACTCAATAGTGCAATGTGTGAATGGTGAAATCACTTGTATATTTATTCAAGAGTTACCAATAAAAATCTAGCTATAATTTCAACATAACCAGTGGAGGCTCTAAAATGAGTGGAAATAATACATATATATATATATCCTTTAGAAAGAGGTCAAGTAAAGGGAAGTCAAAAAATGATTCAAACATGTGTCAACTTGAGATTAGAATAGTTATGTTGCATTCTATAATATGTTATCTTTATGGTTATGTTAGTAGAATTAAGATATTCCAAACTACATTTTTCCATAAATGGATCCATTAGTTAGAGTTTTATTTGGATAGTAGTTGTTCTTTATTGGCTTGTTGAGCTCTGAAATAATGTAACAACATGAACTATCAACCTAACTATTTCAGCTTGTTGTGCATAAATACTTAGGATTTCACCATTTTTCATCTTCTCATATGTCTTCAGGTTCTCACTCTCTTGTTTTAACTCCAATAGCTATTCCTTGCAACTTGAAATTGACATTTTGTGGGCTATCACTCCTCAAGTATTTTCTTTGAACTTCTTGTCCTCAACTCTTATCTTCAAAATTTTGTTTTTGGCATTCCTTTAGAGAATTTGTTTGTATATATTTCATTCTTTGAAATAACCCTTCAATAAAGTTGTAAATGTCTCTTGAAATGGTTGATTTTATCATGGAGACAATCCTTTAGAATTCTTGAAATGGTCTTTCCCTTTGAAAAGAACCCTTCAACATTATGAAAATGCCCTTCAGCTTTATGGAAAGAACATTTTGGATTCTTGGAAAGAACCATTTCTCTTTGGCCTTCTTGTTGACACCTTTCAAAAAAATTGTCACATACCCTTCAAAATATTGAAAATGATCCTTCAAATTTTGTGAAATGGTCCACCTCATCCCCAAAATAATCCTTCAAATTTTTTCAAAAAGTCTCTTCGAGAAGTTGAAAGTGTCCTTTAGAAAAAATTAAATGATCCAATAAATATACCAAGTGACCCTTTAGACAAATTTCAAGTGTCCACTAAGCTTGGAAGGTCCTTAAAAAAAGTTATCACATACCCTTTAGAAAATTATGCAAGCAATTTGTTCAAAAGAATTTGACTCTTTGTCTTTGGAAGATTTGTCTTAGACAATTTTTTTGAAAGAAATAAAATTAACAAAAATATTTAGACAAAAAGTCCAAAAGAATTTGGTAAAGGCTTAGAAAAAAAACATGAAAGAATTCATTGTAAAGGACTTAGCCAAAAGACTAAAGAACAAAGTTTTCAAAAGGAAAACACTTGGGTTTTTTATGTAAAAGACTTTAGCTTTGTATAAGAACATTTTTTCACATGAAACCTACATACTAGACTTGGATAAAGGTATAGACTTAGACATTTTTTGCAAAAAGGGGTGCCCAATTTTGGCCTAAAAGACCAAAATTTGGTCAACAAATTAGTGATTCATAGGGGTAGTATTCTTGTTATACTAACCACACTAATAGCCTAAATAGTCCATTGGGCATGGAGTCAATTAAGGACTAAAATAAACAAAAAACCTTGACCATGATTTAGAAATTGGTAAACAAGACAACCATTGACCACATTCAACACATAAAGTAAAGAGACACACAAGAAAGACTAAAGCAACCACACATTTGCTACCTAGCACTTAGGAAAAGACAAGACACAACATAAAGAAAAATAATTATGTAAATATAACTAGATATGTTCTTCTCCCTCCTATACCAAAGGAAAAATTCTTAGGTTTCTTCCATGGTAACAAACCTCATGATGCCAAACAAGTGGTTGGTTAGAGTGGGTGCTCAGTGACTCATCCTTCTTGCTTGCCACCTTGATTGGTATGTACCCATGTGGACCAAGTTTAAACATGTCTCCAACATACATGTACTCATCTTTCTCTTTGAATCATGTCTCATGTTGGTCTGTCATGCTAGTGTAGTCCATCAATGGATCAATGGCTACTAACTATCATCATAGGGCTCATTTGGTTCATGGTCCTCTTGGTATGCATCATTGACCAACTAATTATTTTATATCTCTTTGAGAAGCTTATCAAACTTATCTTTTTCTTCATCATGGCTTTCTTGAAGAAGGGTTGCTAGTTTGATGTTTGAGTTAAGACAAAAAAAATTAGCTCATTCCAGAAATCATAATTTTCTCTCTCATTAACTCCTTCAAAGCCCCTATCAAAGCAATCAGACCTCTCTTTATTTCTCAAAAACAAAATTATCTAACTACTCAAAAACATGCTCTTAAACCTCATTTAACTCAGGTCTCATAGTTTAGTCATTATCTTCATCAAAGCAACAAGAGCATTAATCAAAGGGAAAGAGAGCTCACCCTACTTACATTCTTCATCTAACATTGACAAGTGAAGGTTGTTAATCTCATCTTTATATTTCTATAACATTTGCATGTTACTGTGACCTATATATTCTTTTTGAATCATGTCACCTTCAAGAGTCACTTCTTCAACCCTATTTTCATGAAAACCTCCTTAAATAGCCACCTCTTGAGATATGATTTGACCATGTTCTTCATCTTGGATAATGCTTTCCATTTCATGCTCAAGATGGTAATCACCATGATGATGTTCATATGGAGTACTTATGATGATCTCATCTTCATTATCACTCATGATAGTCTCTTGATTAGCCTAGACTTGCATTTTCTCTTGTTCACTTGCCTCCCTTAAAATATGTTCCTCTTTAGGATGGAAAGAAATGAAGGGTGAATGGATAGGTTCATGAGTCTGAAATGTAGAAGTTGGAGTATGTAAGGTAATGGAAGGTGAAGGGAATGAAAATGGAGTATGGAATGAAGGATAGGAATTAGGAATGGAATTTTAAAAGGAGCAAGCACTAGTGAGCTCAAAATTAGATTGGGAATGAGAAGTGTGATTTTATTTGAAAATCTCATGAGGAGGAGGAGGTAAACTTTGGGATAAAATCAATTTATTATCTTCCTTCCACATGATAAACACTTCACATACATCAGATATAGACTAATAACTCTATTTAATGTATGTATATGGGGTGTGTTTAGACATGGGATCTTTTATTGGGTCTAAACCATCCATTACACCTTGATTAAGGAACCTTATTTTTTACTCTAATTCTTCAATCTATTTAGCAAGATTCTCTTGGGAGAGTCTTTCATGGAGATCATGTGCATCATCATGATGAGGAGGAGTAGCTTCATTTTCTACTTCATGCTCTTGAACAATACTCTTCTCTTCTTTCTTACCCCATGATTCAACTATTTCATTCTAACTCATCATCTTAGGATTGTAGCTCACTTTTTGAGGATAGGTAACAACTTCATCTTTCTCAATTTCTTGAGCTGGTTCATGATAGACATTTCTCCAACTTGGAATCTTGACATCATGTTGAAGGACTTGAGGAGGTTGAGGGGAACTTGGAAGAGTTTTCACATGTAGAGGAAATGTTTCTTGAGGATGGACTTATTATTTTCTAAAATAATTAGGATTGTTTTCTTCAAAAGAGGGCTCACAATCTAAGGAATTGAAAAAATTAGTTTCCATAGAAGTCCATTCTAATGTCCTCTAGTGTTGGATTGCTAGGTGTAAAGGATTAACAATAGGATTAGTTAATGCATTAGATGGATTAGAAGGTTGACTCATTTTATTTTGGTGAGCAAGTGTTATTTTATAAAAAGGATTTGGTGCACAAGGGAAGGGTTTCTTTTATATAAGAAGAGGATACTTTGGGATGGAAGAAGGGGTTCAAGGTTGACTACCTTGAGTGGATTGACTTCTCCACCTTACTAGTTTCTCCTTCATGGATTGCATGACTTGAGCTTTCTTAAACAATCATTATTTCTTGTATATAAGCTCTTACTAATATCTATTTCACTCATTCAACCTATCTATTTCCAACATTTGCTTCTCAAACTCTAATATTATCTCCCTAGAACTCTTGGATTCAATATGAGAAGGATAATTAATAGGTTTTTTTGAGATGATTCCATGAACAACATGAGCTTGATCAAACCTATATGAAGGAACATAAGATCCATACTAATTTAAAATGTAATTATACATAGCTAATATGATTTCTTGATGTACTAGGGTTGCTTAACTAGTTGATTTAACTCAAATTCACCATTGGCATTGATTGAAAACCTCCAAAAAATGATTGATTGAATAACACACCAATAATTCAACTCCTTGGACAAATTGTCCCACAGGCATGCCAAAAACTATTAACACTTGAATTTGTACCCTTGAAGAGATGTTGAGATCTCTTCATTCAAATGGAAAAATGGAATCATCTCTCTTTTTATGGGTGACAATTCTATTGAGATTAATCTCTAGATTAAGGGTTAGCTTCCCTTGATGCACCTTTGAAGTTATTTCTAATCTATCAATTATGTATGAAAAGGGAGAAGGAAAATAACTAAGAAAGTAAGCATTGATATACCAATATTTGATATCCTCCTAAATGACGGAAACCACTACTTAAAGATGAACAAGGATGTTTCACACAAAGTCACATTAAATACATTGATGCATCAGTATTTCATAATTTAGATCTGGGAAGGTACTTAACATTTAGGATGTTGATGAATGATTCTACACAGAGAATACACATATACCACTTCTAAAATATTTATACACTTAGTAGAGAATACTAGCAGAGACCTACAACATCATCCCTTCTACACATTGGTAAATGATGATAGATTGACATGCTATAAAATAACCTTTTTACTATTCATTATCAACAAGATTCAAAATTATACTCAATAGTGCAATGTGTGAATGGCAAAATCACTTGTATATTTCTTCAAGAGTTACCAATACAAATATAGCTAGAGTTTCACCATAACTAGTGGAGGCTCTGAAATAAGTAGAAAGAATACACATATATATCCTTAAGAAAGAGGACGAGTAAAGGGATGTCTAAAAATGATTCTGACATGTGTCAACTTGAGATTAGAATAGTTATGCCACATTTTTTAAGATGGTCTCTTTATAATTACACCAGCATAATTAAGATATTCCAAATTGAATTTTACTAGAAATGGATCCATTATTTGGATTTTCATTTGGATGATAAATATTCTTCATTGGCTTGTCAAGATATGAGATGGCATAACAACTTAAACTGTCAACCTACCTATTTCCACTTATTGTGCATAGATGCTCAAGATTTTTCAAATTTTTCATCTTCTCATCTATCTTCAAGTTCCTGCTCTCTTGTTTTAACTCCAATGGCTATTATTTGTAGCTTGAAATTGATGTTCTATAGGTTGTCACTCCTCAGGTATTTTCTTCAGACTTCTTGTCCTTAGCGCTTATCTTTATAATTTTATTTTTGGCATTATTTTGGACAATTTTTCTAGCTCTCTTTGGTTCTTTGAAATGACCCTTCGAGAAAGTTGTAAATGTCTCTTGAAATGGTCCACTTTATCACAAAGATAATCCTTTGGAATTATTGAATTGGTCTTCCCATTTGAAAATAATGCTTTGGCTTTATGAAAATGCCCTTCAACTTTTTGAAAATAACCTTTTAGCTTCTTGGAAAGAACCCTTTCTCTTTAGCCTTCCTACAAACACCCTTCAAAAAAATTATCACATACCCTTTAGAAGATTGAAAATGATCCTTTGGAAATTTTGAAATGGTCCACCTCTTCCCCAAATTAATCCTTTAGACTTTTTCAAAAAGTCCCTTCGAGAAGTTGAAAGTGTCCTTTAGAAAAAATGAAACGATCCTTTGAAGAAAGCAAGTGACCCTTTGGAGAAATTGCAAGTGTCCACTAAGATTGAAAAGGTCCTTCAAAAAAGTTGTCACATACCCTCCATAAAAATTACGTGGACAATTTGTCTAAAATAATTTTACTCTTTATCTTCTGAATATTTGTCTCAGACAAATTGTTCGAAAGAAATATACTTAACAAAAAGATTTAGACAAAAAGTTTGAAAGAATTTGGAAAAGGATTAGAACAAAAATCCAAAAGAATTAATTGAAAAGGACTTATCTAAAAGATTAAATAAAAAATCTTACAAAAGGAAAACACTTGGGTTTTTTATGTAAAAGACTTCAGCTTTGTATAAGAACACTTTTTTTTATTGAAACTTGCATACTAGACGTGGATAAAGGTATAGACTCAGACTTTTTTTTGCAAAAAAGGGGTACCTAATTTTGGCCTAAAATACTAAAATTTGGTCAAAAATTAGTAGTACAAGGATTTTAGGGGGAAATCCATGAATAACAAAAGAGCTCAAGGGGAGGGGGAATTAATCAAACAAGTCAGGACTTTTCCCTCAACTAGCAAAGGGAGTAGGCTAGGGAGCAATTTCTAACCTAATCCAAGTTTTGATCCCACTTATCATAGCCTCATGGTTAGGGATAAACACATGAATTAGTCAGGTTTGAATCCCTAACTAACAAAGGAGCATGACCAAAATAATAAACAAAGGCCTAGTCAGGATTTAAATCCTAACTAGAAAAGAAAATGATAAAAATACCTATCAAAGACCTGATCAAAATTTTAAATGGAATTAACAATGTAAACCATATAATCCACCTAACATAGACAAAGTTGTAACTTGAAGTTTAATTAACAAAGGAATTCAAATAACATACTTCCTAAGACCTGTTCAAGCTTTCAAAGCTTGATTAGGTCTAGGGATCTAAAAATATCAAAACATAGACAAAATCTTGCATGCAAATCCTAATTAAGAGTAAAATAAGAAGTATGGATCATGCATAAATAGATATTTTTACAATTTTTTCACTCAAAAAAGATTTTTTTTGTAAGTATGGCATGAGGATCAAGAAGTCACTTTTAGGAGGAGGTCAAAACATGAAACTTTCTCGAATGATCCCAGTAAAGATGATGGAGTAATTTATAGAGCTTGAAATGGCATAGGAATTAAAATTATCCATGGGTAAAAATTTAGATACTAGATCAAGTTAGGTAAAACCTATTTTGGAGACCCAACATGTGGTTTAAGAGTTCCAAAATTGTTTTTTCGCTCTAAGAGTAAAACATGAAACTTATCTGCATGAGCAACATAAAGAGGATGGGTTCCATAGTTCCAATGGGAATGGGAATAAAAGTGACCCCATAAAGTGGTTATATGGAGTTTAGAGAGCTATAAATTAATAATAACATGTGAGTATATGTGTAACAAAACTCTGCTTAGGGGCCAAGTGTTATATATGAAACTTTACTATTCAAAGTTGGTTATCGTAATGGGATAGGTTTTGGGATCTTGAAGGGCATGGATATAGAGATGAGCCCATAGAGTAAAATAAGAGATCTAGGATAATTAAAAGAGATAAGTTTCAAATGAAATTTGGGAGGTCAATACTCCATTTTTATGCTAAGTGTATAATACAAAGTTTACTCGAATGGATGTGGTATTTCTAAAAGTGATGGTTTCAAGTTTTTTTTTTATACACAAACTAAGATAGACCACCAAGGTAATTTATGGTGTTGAGATAAAAAAAACTTTGAGAAAAAGTAGGAGTAAATTAAAAGGTAAAAAAAAAAGAGGATCCCTAATTCTTGGAATAATAAGGGCATGTTGTGCAATATACAACAAATGGTGACTATGCTAGTAAAAACCCCTGACTATTTCAAAAAAATAAAAAAGGTGTCTATGAGCCTAGATTATCTAGTCAAGACTATTCATGGAACATGAATAAATTAAAGATAGGAGAATATAGGAGGAATTAAAAAAACCAAAATAAATAATCTCATCGACTAGGTGTGTGCAAATGAGTTAATTTACCATATCTTAAAACATACAAGAGGACTAGTTTTTATGGATCTGATCATCAAGATAATGAATCCTACCTTGAGAATAATTACTTGGACATTCCTATACTAGAATATAATATTCCATAGTATTGATAGATTTGCATTTTATCCCACTCTAGGCCTTTATTTACTATCAACAAGGCTAGAAAGCCCATGGTGGATTTTCTTGAATCACCCAGAATCAAGTTTTTCTTTAAATTACTCATTTTCTTTTCTTGTATTGTCTTGATTTATATTTTCTCTTTCTTGTTTAGAATTTTAATTTTGGTTTGGGGACCACTATAGTAAGTTAAAGGTATAAATATAGATTTTCACCCTAAATCTTCATCATAGAAGGTTTATCCAAACAAATCCAAAAACCATTAAGATGGGTATTTTGTGTTTGGATTCAATAGAATGTCTTCATTGAACAAATAGTTTTAACCAAACTTAACCTAACTAAAACAAATTGAAATAAGACACAATATCTATACCTTTGAATTTGATTTATAAATAAAATTTACAACCACAAACTACTGAGATCACTTACACACCAAAAGCATCACTCATTCTACCTACATATAAGACTCTAGTTATTCATTATTTTGACTATTAGGGGAACCTACAAGGTAATACAGGTGGGCTATCCAAAAACTGAATAAATAACAATGTTGGATAAATAATGAAAAGTGGTAAAATCAATCTAAACTAATAAAAAAATAAGAAAGAAAATCAAAAAGAAATTAGGAAAAGGAAATGAAAGGTATTTACAAGAACTTGCCAAGCTCATTAAAGCCTAGAAGTAGTGTTTGAGGAAAAACTGATTGATAGGTAATGGGACATCCTCACCAATTAGACACCTTAGGTGAAATGCATTCTTGCCAAGGATTTTATAAATTTGGTAAGAACTCAACCATAGGGAATCAAACTTGTCATGCTATCTCTTTTTCTCAAGAACCTTGTCCTAGAAAAAGACCAAGTCAAATATTTTGAAGGCTTTCACCTTTTCTTGCTTGCTAAAACAATGTTTGATGACCTCTTAATGTTTAGTGAAATATAACAAGGGTGCATCATGTTTTTCCTTAAGTTGAATTAGGGTAAGAATGTAAGATTTTATCTTATCATCTATTTCCAGGTAGTCTCCCATGAACTGTACTGTAGGGATTCTCAAGTTGACTTAAAAAAAAGGGGTATTGGCCATAAACAAGGTGAAAATGTGACATTTCTAGGGTTACCTTAGTTCTAGTTTTATCATACCATAAAAAAATTTCAAAACATTCTGCCAGTCCCTAGGTTTCTTTGCCAAAATCTTCTTAATTACATTAAAAATATTTGTATTAGTTGATTATGCTACTCCATTACCCTATAGATATTAATTGGAAGAGAGTTTTAGGATCACCTAGTTTTTTAAGAACATTCATTAAATCAAAGAGATGAAAAATTAGGACCATTATCACAAACCAATGTATTAGGCATCTTGAACTTGGTAACAATGTGTTCTTTGAGGAAGTTGATTACCACATTAGTTGTATAGTTATTGCATGCATTATATTCAGTCCAATGTGTAAAATAAATATTTTTTATAAGGATGAACTTTTGTCTTACTAAAGCATTAACATTGATGAAACTAACAAAGTCCAATTCCCACTTTACAAATGGTTAGACCCAAAAACTGGTTATAGTGGCATGGTAGGGATACATTATTTATGCATGATAACTTGAAAAGTATGATAAATTTGGACATGATCATGAGTATATTCAGACACATGTGGCTAGTAATACCTTACCCTTAGTATTTGGTGAATTGTAGAACTCCCTAATCTAAGACCAATTCCATATTTTCCATGAAAATAACTAAGTACTATAGCTACTTCTTGCTTATTTTGGCATCTTAAATATATTCATTCATGTTTTCTTCTATATAGTATGTCTAATTTAATCATTAAGTTATAATTTTTAAGGCATAATAATCTTCTCTAATTTGAATTCATGTGACCTAGGCATTCATTATTCAATAAGTAGTAGAGCACATCTTGGTACTAGTCATCATTAGTAACATCTTATATTGTGTATTTTTGGCAAACTATCGATGTGTCTACTTCATCCATGGCCTTGCTAAGACCTTGAACTCTCATGATATTCAATGTCTATATCTCTAAGTCAAAATATTGGAGAATATTCATCCACTTTCCCCTTCTCTCACCCAATTAATTTTTCATTGACATAACTTTTATCAATGGGTCCAACACAACATAAAACATCTTATTATGGAGAATATAGTGCCTTAATGTATCAACTACTTTTATCAAGGCAAATGATCATTTTTTAATTGTTTAATATCTTAGTTCAACATTATAGATTAGAGAGTTCAAGAATGAGATAGGTCTCTCATCCCTAGATTCCTTATTTTGTGTTAAAATAATAGCACTAAAGTGTTCTGAGGTGAAAGAGTAGATGTGGAAGGGTTGTGTGTAGTTATGACTGATTAGCAATGATGTTCTTACAATTGCTTTGATGTTTTACATGAAATTTACTTGTGCTTCAGCCATCAATTCAATATTTTCATCCTTATTTGGCATGTTATTCAATGGTTAGACTATCTATGCAAAGCTCAAAATAAACTTCCAAAGAATGACTTTAGTGGTTTTTTGTTGTTAGACAATGAATTTTTTTAATGTTCCCTTCTTACCAAAGAGACAATTGTAGAATACCATTAGCCCATTTCATTCTCATAGGCTAAATCATGTGACATAAGGGAATGTTTGAGGCCAATTTAATATTCATAGGTAATATTCACATGTACTATTTGTTATCATTATTCATGGTGATATTATAGATGATGTAGCTAATGATGTAGTAGATGAGGTGGTTGTGGATGATGTGGCATGGCCCATGGGGGATATCACATGTGTTGAATTTGATATGAGATAAAATGGGGTACATCTCAAGGAGGGAATCTTATTTTGGCATGTGAAGTCCTTTTCATTAGGTTAAAAAGTGTTGGGTGAGCACATGGGATAGTGAGACATCAAATCACTATTCCAAATTGAAGTGGGGGACAAATTGGAAAAGAGATTCCCACTCTTTTTAGAGGCACATGGAGGAAATTCAAGAGGCATCATGAAGATGCCATCCATTTTTGACCCTTGCACATGGGTCAAGCATGCCAACTTTGACCCATTTAAGCCCACATAGATATGGGGCACAATTATTCCTCTCTCTCTCTCTCTCTCTCTCTCTCTCTCTCTCTCTCTCTCTCTCTCTCTCTCTCTCTCTCTCTCTCTCTCTCTCTCTCTCTCTCTCTCTCTCTCTCTCTCTCTCTCTCTCTCTCTCTCTTTTGTAAATATTATATAAATGTTTACCCTCCCCTTTGGTTATGCATGTTGAATATTATTAAACCCCCTATTTTATGAGTTTGAACTTGGTTCATGTTATTTCCTATCTTAAGAATGAAAACCCTTGGAGTGAATAGATATTTGAGGATGAAAACCCTTTAAGGTTTGATGGTTTTAGTGGTGAGAGATCTCCCTAGCTAGTTGATGGTGGTTTATTCTAAAAACCACATTAGTGCTTCAATAGATTTGTTTATGTAAACACTTGGTCTATAATTTCTCTATGTTATATGTATTTTTAGTATTTCTATATGTTTATTTAGTAATGCAATGTACTTTAGTTATTGAATGAATATTATATTTGGTAGCTATTATCAGTATTCAAATATTAAATTTTATGGGTCTTTGAGTTTGTATGTTATCTCATAAAAAATAAAAAAATGTATTATCCTTAAGGGATATTATAGTGGTATCAAATCTGGTGATATTACCAGCTTGTAGGTCTTTGTGCTATTTGTTGTTTCCAAGAGATAGGGACTTCATATACTAGAAAAGAGTGTAAAGAAGATTGAAACTAGAAGAAATAATGGTTGATTCAATGGGAGATAGAGATGAAAAGCCTATCAAAGACCCATTTGATATGGGTGATAGTAAAGAACAATAGGGTAAACATAGAGATGATTCCAATATGATGTAGACTCTCAATGAGAAAGTTAGATGAGAACGTAATATAGCTCATTTTATTACAAAACTGATGCATAATAACAATGGCAATAATAGTAATAATGGAAACAATGACGATAATGGTAATAGTGATGTGAATGGAAGCAACTTAGATAACAATAGAACTACTCATCATGGTAATTTTAGTGGATCAGTTTATATAAGTCTCTCATGCCTAATTTCATTCCAAGGAATAATCCTCCAGAAGGGATTAATGAACCAGAAGGTGATCAATAAGTTTAGATACAATAAATGAGAGATTGGAGAGTAATGGGAGCCTATTTTTAGGCTTAAATAACATTTTCATTATTTATATAATTTAAGTAAAGGCATAGACTCCACATAAGAGGGAGACACAAGAATCAGGACTTATAGAGAAAGGTGGGTAAATTATCCATTCCTTTTTTTGATGGTTATGGTAAGACTAATATAAGAGCTTGGGTTTTAAAACTTGATACTTACTTTTATTTCAACACCATGGCTAAAGATGAGGCAATCAAGTATTAAAATCTCTATTTAGATGGTTATACACATGAATGGTGGTACCATGGGATGATTAATATAGGTCATTCTTAGATAAACTCTTATGATGATTTCACATAGAGGTTGACTAATAGATTTGATAAGGATCCTGAGTTTCACTTCAATGATTTAACATAGCTAAAGTAATAATTTTGGTAGACACTTACATTAATTATTTCCAAAGATTTTTAGTTCTAGTGAAAATATTCTAGAGAGAAGGTTGTTTGTCTTATTCATTGATGGGATCTTTGACCCCTTGATAGGTTAGATTAAGGATCTTACCCCATCCACATTACAAGAAGAAATTAATAAGGAAAGAGACATGTATTCCTCTATTTTTAAAGGCAAAGTTCAGTCAAAAGAGTCCCAACAAAAAGACAAGGGCAAGAAACACTTCCATAAAGATTCAAATAAGGTTAAGAAGGATCCAACAAGGTTGGATGCAGACCAAATTAATGATATCTAGAGAAATAAATTATGCTTCAATTATAAGGATCCATGGGGCCTAAGCCACAAGTATGTACCTAAGGCCAAAGTCAATTAGATTGAGTACTACTTAGGCAATGAATCTACTACTAAAAATAACATTCACAGTCTAATTTGGAAGATCAATAGAAAGAAATATCTTTATAAGAATAAAATAAAGATAAAGAAAGTGGGGGTACACTTTCCCAGCTCTCTACCTTTAAAATAATTATTTCTTTCAGAGTTTGAGGAGCATTATGTGGACAACAGATAGTTGCTCTTATTGACATAGGTTATACACACAATTTCATTGATGAAGGGGTTGTAGCCAAAATGGGAGTTAAAATATAATATTATAATGGTTTCAAGGTGATGGTAGTATATATATTCACCCTCATAGTCACCAAGAATATTCCTAACTTGGGCATTCAGCTGCAAGATTATGAGCTTGAAGATGATTTTTATGTGGTAAACATAAGAGACATAGATGCAGTCCTTGGTATGTAGTGGTTATAGCATATTATAGAGTTATATATAAACATGTAAACCATGGATATGAAATATGAAGGTAGAGGTAAAAGGTTGTGCTTAGATTCATGTCAAATGGTGGACCAAAAATAGTCTATTTCAAAAGAATAGAGATACTTATTAGACATGTCCAGGTAGAGTGGGAAGCATAAAATCTTGTTATGCTAACCATTATAAAGTAGTAGAAGAATAGTTATCCTTCAGATGTATAGGATTTTTTATCCAAACATATCAAGGTTTTTTTTGGCATACCTCTTCGGAGGCCTCTTAAGTGAGGCATTGAGTATGTCATTGAGTTAGAAGAGGGTGCCAAACTTATTATCACCACTCACAGGAATTTTAGGAGGTACAAAGATGAGATGGATAAGTCCATCAAGGAGTGGATTAAAATGAGACACATTAGGCCAAGTAAGAGCCCATTTTCATCTTCAATATATTTGGTGAAGAAAAAATATAGGACTATGTGTATGTGCATAGAATACAAGGATTAGAATAAGAAGACAATAAAAAAAAGGCATCCCATTCTATGGATATATGAGCTCATAGATGAGCTACATGGTACATGCCATTTTTATAAGATTCATTTGATATTTGGCTATCATCATATATAAGTTTGAGATGAGGATGTGAAAAATTCTTATTTTAGGTGTCATTTTGGACACTATGAGTTCTTGGTTATGCCATTGTGCCTGACCAATGCTCTTACCACTTTCTAGTCTTACATGAATAGGGTATTCAACAAACAAATCAATATGTTTGTTCTAATTTTCTTTGAAAGTATGTTGATATTTATAAAGTCATGAAAAGAACATATGAGGCATTTAGATGTGGTTTTAAGAATCCTTGAGAGAGATTATTTATATGCCAAGGAGTCAAAATGTAAATTTGGTATGATAGAGCTTCTTTACCTTGGTCACATACTCAGATCCAAGGGTGTTAGAATGGATCCAAAAAAGATCAAATCCATTTTAGATTGGCCTCCACCCACTAATCTCTCATAGCTTAATGGATTTTTTGGTTAATGTGATTTTTCTAGGAGATTTGTTAAGGGGTTTTCACAAGTGGTTGCCCCAATTACATATTTGCCCAAAAAGGGGGGATTTGTTTATTCTACTATACCACAACTATGTTCTGATTAGTTTAATCAAATTATGAGTTCATACCCAATCTTAAATATTCTAGATTTCTCCAATAATTTCAAGCCTGAGTGTGATGCTTCTAAAGAGTGAGTAGGTGGTTTATTGATACAAGACAAGTATCCCATTTCATTTGAAATAACAAAATTGCAAGGTGTTGAGAGGAGATACTCTATCTATGATAAGTAAATGTTGGACATTATGAATGCCTTGGCTAAGTTCAGACTGTATCTTGTAGGAGGTAATTTCATTATCAAAACTAACCACAATAGCCTTAAGTATTTCATAAATTAAAAAAAACTAAGTGATAGAAACTAGAAATGGGTAAGGTTCAAGCTTACAACTTTCACATTATATATGTAAAAGGGAAGAGAAACATTGTGGTTGATGCTTTGTCCAAGAGACCACATTTATGTTATTTGGTGGAAATTGCAATAGATTGGAGAGAGAATATTTTAGCAGAGTATGTTAAGGACTCTTGGGCTACTAGTATCATTGAGGGTACTATATAAAATTATAGGTACATTGTGGTTAATTATCTTATTATTAACAAAGATAGGATTTATTTAGTGCCTAGTTCAAAGTTTAAGGAGAAGGTTATAAGGTTTTTTCATGATGCTCTTATGGCTGGTCACCTAGGCTTATTCAAGACATATAAGTAGATTTAAGAGAGTTTTACATAGAAAAGGATTAATAATGAAGTCCTTAAGTATGTATGAGAATGTTTCACCTGTCAAAAAAATAATAATGAACATACTTATCTTGTAGGATATTTACATTCCCTACCCATTCTTAATCAAAAATGGTAAAGTATCTCAATGGATTTCATCATATGTTTACCTAAGGTATAAGGTAAGGATTTCATCTATGTTGTGGTGGATAGATTAACCAAATTTATTCATTTATTTTTTACTTAATCAACATTTTCAGGACATATGCAGTGAATTTATTCTTCAGATATATATTTAGGTTGTATGGGATGCCCAGGAACATAGTTAATGATTGGGACATCAAGTTCTTGAGCTTACTTTGGCATGAAATTTTTAGATTGAGTGGGACTGAGTTGACTCCTACTACCATCTATATCCCATTGATAGATGGATAGACTGATATTGTCTATAAGTGGGTGGAAGGGAGTATTTGAAATTAAATTTCAAGATAATAAAAGGCATGGGTGAAATGGTTGAATCTAAATGAGTATTTTTATAACTCTACATATCACATGCCAATTAAGATGTCACCATTTATGGATCTATATGGTTATGAATCCCATAGTTTCATTAACTTGTTATTAAGAAATAGTTGAGTGCCAAATCCAAGTATTTATTAAAGCAGAGTTAGAATATAATGAAATCATTGAAATAAAAATTGAAACAATCTCAAAATAGATAAAATTTTTATGCATATCAACACCACATTAATAATAAATTTGAGGTGGGTGACATGGTTTATTTGAAGCTGAAATCCTATAGGTAGTTTATTCTAAAAAAGAGTGGATCAGAGAAGTTGAAGCCATAGTTTTATGGCCCATTAAACATTTTCAAAAGTATTTGAGAAGTGGGTTATGAGTTGGAGCTACCAGAGAGTAGTAAGGTGCATAATGTATTCCACATTTCATGCCTTAAGAAGGAACTTGGGTATAATATATTTCCTTCTTCCAAGTTTCCACCAATGGATGAGGAGGAAAAATTCATTCTCATTCTAGAGACTATTATTGAGTCTAGATAGCATACTCTAAGAAGGAGGACTATTAGGGGGTACCTAGTGAAGTGGAAGAATTTACTGGTTGAGGATGCTACTTATGAGAGTGATAAAATCTTATAAAATCCATTTTTGCAATTTCTTGGGGACAAGCAATTTTAGGGAGGGAAGACTATAATGTTCCCTTATTCCCAATGAGATAATTATAGAAGATAATTATCCTATTCCATTCATGTAGGTTAAATTAGGTGATATAAAGGAATTTTTGAGTCCAAGTTACTATTATTAGGTATTATTCACTATCACTATTCATGGTGATGTGGCATGTGATGCAACTGATGATGCAAAAAATGAGTTTGTTGTGAATGATATGGTATGGCCCATGGGGGATCTCACAAGTGTTAAAGTTTATGTGAGAGAAAATTTAGTGAAAATATATGAGGGAATATTATTTTATCATGTGAAGTCCTTTTGAGTAGGTCAAAATGTGTTGGGTGAGCACATGGGATAATGGGACATAAAATCACTATTCATGATTGAAGTGGGGGACAAATTGGAAAAGAGATTCCCACTCTTTTTAAAGGCACATGGAGGAAATTCAAGAGGCATCATGAATATGTCATCCACTTTTGACCCTTTCACATGGGTCATGCATGCCAACCTTGACCCATTTAGGCCCATGTAGATACAGGGTCCAATTATTCCTCTATACTCATTAATTTTTATTCTCTCCCTCTCATTTTTAAATATTATATAATTTTTCCCTCCCCTTTGGTTATGCATGTTGAATATTATTAAACCCCCCATTTTATGAGTTTAAACTTGGTTAATGTTATTTCCTCTCCTAAGGACAAAAACCCTTGGATTAAATAAATATTTGAGGATGAAAATAATCTAAGGTTTGCTTGTTTCGGTGGTGAGAAATCCTCCCTAGATGTTTGATGGTGGTTTCATCCAAAACCTACATTGGTGGTTCAATAGAGTTATTTATGTAAGAAGTTGGTCTATAATTACTCTATTTTATATGTGTTTTCAGTATGTATATGTATTTCTTTAGTAATTTAGTGTACTTTAGTTATTGAATGAATATTAGAGTTGGTATCTATTATCAGTATTTAGATATCACATTTTATGGGTGTTTGAGTTTGTATATTATTTCATTAAAAAAAGTATAAATTATCTTTAAAGGATATTATAAATTCTCCACTCTCTCAAGATCTATAGATATGCCCCATTCTAAGATGATGTGGAAAAACAACTTACCCTCTATTACACTAAAAATGCACTTCTTTATGTTTATAGAGATACCATTATCTCTGTACCTCTATAAGACTACTCCCAAGTCTTTCACATGGTCTTTTTTATCCCGAGAAAAGGATAGTTAGGTCATGCATGCATATTACTATGCATTTTCCAATAATATCCTTCAATGCAATATCTATAGAACATTGGAGGGTCGAACCTATGTTGATTAGGCTAAATGGCATCCTTTTATATGTGAATGTACCCCACTTTATTGTATATGTTATCTTAATCTAGTCCTCATAATTGACCATTACATGGTTATACCCTTAGTACCCATCTAGGAATGAAATCATTTATGAGCCATTTACTATCTCTAAAAATTCATCTAGTGAAGGCAACAATTAATTATCATTTTTCAAGGCCATATTCAGGTTGTGAAATTCAACACACAACCTTATTTCTCTATTTTTATTTCTAACCAACACAAAATTTGCCACCCATGTGGAGTGATTTAAAGGTAATATTATCATCTCTTGGAGTAATTTTTCCACTCCTTTGAATATTAGTGGTTCTATCAATGAATTAACTCCCCTTTACCTCTCATGAAATGGTTTAACCCCTGTCTTAATATGGACAGTATGTGTGACAATAAATGTGTTAAACACATTTAAATAATCATAACTCTATGCAATAACATCCTTGAAATAATTTAAGGCTTAAACAAAGTCTTGTTTCTCTTTTTTAGTACATGTCATTCCTAGAAGCACATTTTTTAATTCATTGGCATTGACTAGACTGTATTTCTAGTACAACATACATTTAGCATGGGTTGAATTATATTTCTCACCTTGGTAATCCATATGTAATGATTTAACATTTTAGAGCTTTACACATGTAAATACACTATGTTTGGTTAAAGGGCTGAAGTGCCTAAATTAGTTAATAAATTGAAATAATTAAGCCACTAATTTGTTATGATTTTGACTTTGTTTAACTTTATATAAATAGTAACAAATAGGGATAAATAGAGACATAGATAAAAATTAACTATTTTAGATGATCTAGGTTTTGAATTTTGAGATTTGAGTAGTAGTATGTGTCATCAACAATATTTTGATATTCATCTGTTCACTGAATAGTAGTGCCGAGTTTGGATAGTAGCATCATTTATGTGTAGTGTCCTCAATATGGATCTAAAGTTCCCTTTGCAGGATTGTTCTTGTTTTTAGGGATCACCTATGCCTATGTCTATATAGTCTATTTGTACATGACCAAAACCTATAGCTATGTATTGTAATTGGAAATTTTTATTTAATCTACAAACCCTAGTTATCTTTTCAAGTATGATATGAGCAAGAATTGAGTGTGTGCTAATAATATGGACTAGACATCCTTAACACCTTGCTATGTAGAGAGTTGCCTACATACCAATACTTTGAAGAGGGATCAAGTCTGATGTAGTTCTCCCACCTAGTTTTTGATGTATGTGTAAGTGAATTTTATAACTAGAGTGGCCTTGGATGACTTGAATTTGCTTGAGATTTTAAATTTTTGAAAATTGGACTTAGGTATACTATAGATGGTAGTACGCATAAACTAGGGTAGAATATGGATAAAGTACCTTGACTTTGCACAACTTTATCTTTGGTTTGAATAGTTTTTTCAAGTATTTTCATATAATGAATAAAGGTGGATTAGACTTATATTTATATGGTTATATTTCTTGTGCAGATAAGAAAATGAGATTAGGCCAAACTTAAGAGGGGAATGCATTTGCAAAACTATCCATTAAGAAGTGTTAGGGATAAGGACACTAGTGCCTAGTTGCGGACACTAGTGCCATGTGGATGTAGTGTCCCAAATGTGGTGTTAATGTTTTTTTGGTACACTAATAATCATTTTGGATAGTGGTTTGAGATGATAGTTCTAGGACTATGTTATGACTGGTTATAGTTGGTTGTGTTCTACTAAATGATTGGAAATGTAAATCTAATAATCAAGGATGGGTTTATGGCTAGCATATGGATAAGTTAAATCAAGAGACACTCTTAACATCCAATTACCACTTTTAGGTGATTACATTTTCCCCACTTTATGTTAGTAATGTAGAAAAACAAAATGACTAGTATAAATGAAAAATAAGTGTACTTAGACTTACCCTTGAAGTAAAGACCATGTAACTAGGTTTTAATATGTGAATTTGGGTCTACATATGTGGAACATGATCTAAAGAAATGTCCTAAAATGAAACATTCAAAAATTAGTCCTTAATTAAGAGATGATCAAAAGTAAAAGACTATGTTGAAATAAAATAGCCAATTAAAGTTGAGTAGAAAGAGAGGAAAGGAATGAATGCACCTCATTGGTTATGCAAACCAATGCATGAACCTGGTGATAACCTATGTGTGTGTGAATATGCATAGTGATCATATTATTAAATATATTGAAATGGGTTGATGGCTTACTTAATCCTCATATGGGTGGCTCAAGAACTCAATTTGGTTTTGACTCCATCATTGCCAACCCCTGCTCAGTAGATCTTGATATCTATGAATAAATTGGATACGACTATAAGTGTGTATAACCCTCTCATGTTGATGGATCAAGAATTTAAGTATGTCATGACTCCATCATTTCCCCCCATGTGAAGTAGATGCATCTATAAATGTACTATGTAAAGTGTTGAAAGTATCTAAGTAATCTCACTATGTTTTTAGCTTTATGGCCACTCGAGTATATTAGGTGACTCTAGGCCACTCGATAATGCTAACCACAATAGATAGAGTAAGGCATGAACTTAGTGATAACCTAGAATGTGATAGCAAGTGTATACAATGTAAATAATGGCATAGAGTTTTCCATTCTATATGATCAACTTATCTAAAGCTAACTATATGGAAATTATTGTCATGCACATGCCTCCAATATGGTATCTAAGTATGATGAATCAAGTATGTAATAACTAAATATATGTAACTATACTTAATGTATGAGTGATCATGCCTCACATGATGCCACCAAAGTTGAGTAACTAGTATGAATTTAAATTTAAATGACTGAATTTGAGTTAAATCTAAACATAACTACCAAACCTATGACTATATCTATGTAAATATTTAATGTAACTGGAGTACTAGTTTGAATTATCTAGACTATCTTGAAGCTAGGTCTACTAGATAGTAGTAGCCTATAGTGGATAATAGCATCTTGTGGTGCTAGTGTCATAATCTAAGTTCTAATAATTTCCTAGTCTAATCTCTATGTGGTCTAAACTGACTATTGAGTTTTTTTTTGTTTTATGCCTATCCTAAGTTTGATATCTAAAATTGAGCCTATGTGTAAAAATATATCTATGAAAAGTAATATAGGAGCATGATCTCTATGATAAACCATGTAAATGCCCCATATTTTTAGGTTAGTTGTGAAACCTATGTAATAACTTCCCTTTAAAGAAGTAGCTCTATAAAATGTGTTATTCAAAGCATGTGCATAATATTCTAATATAATGTAAAAATACAACATCATAATGTAAATTTATCTGACCATAAGTAGGAAATGTAAGATATATGTTGTAATATACCATTACACAAGGGTGTTAATATAGATGTAAGAAATATATAATATAAGTAAAATATAAGTAACTACATAGGGGGATGGGGTTTGATGTCCTCAAGGCTCCCAAGTAAGATAGGTAGATGCATGAGATCCCTCATGGCATCAAAAATGGTGTGTGTGTGTGTGTGTGTGTGTGTGTGTGTGTGTGTGTGTGTGTGTGTGTGTGTGTGTGTGTGTGTGTGTTTGTGTTAACAACCAAATACAAGTGTCATGGTGTATAATCATTATAATGAAGAAAACATACAAACACATGAGGCACATAAAAAGGTAGTCTAAGGGGATAAAATACAAGGTATATGGGCACATGTCACTAAATCTGAGAATGAACACATACAAGACCATGTTCAAATGTCTACATATGCAAACAAAAAATAATTTGGAATAAAGCCATAGATAAGGACATGTTCAAATTTCTACACATATAAGTATTAAAAATCACACACAAGGGACATGGTCACATGTCTAAGGCATAAAAATAGAGAAGTGTTGTAGAAGCCAAGGAACAATGGCATATTCAAAAGCATAGTAACACAATCAAGTCTAATCTAGGAACTATAAATGAAAACATATATAACTATGTAATACATATCTGTGTAGATGATAGGGATGCATATATATTGAGTCTAACTAGTGATAGCAAAAAATATGAGCAATGAGTAATAATTATCAGCATCAAGATAAATCAATGAGTAAATGGAATGTATAGTATGTAAAGAGAAAACTTGGCTTTAGGAACTATGGAGGAGATGCCCCCAAGTGAGTAGATGCAACAATGTATAAACTTGGATCAATGTAAATGCCCTCAATGGGTAGATGATAGCTATTTTAGATCAATGTAGTGGACTAGAGTTCTATAAGGAACCTAAAAACACTCAACAAGAATAATAGAAGCATATGTGTATGATAAAACTGACTATACTAGGATAACTAGTAATATGAAATATATGGCAAGTAATATAAATGTAAACATAAAATGCACATAATATATAAAATTTGGTATTTTTGAAATATTTTAATGCTTTTGTATTTTGACATATTATATTATTTTTATGTTTTTTGAGTATAATTTATGTAAAAACATATTAAAATAAATTATTTAAAAGGGGTGTGAGAGATAATTATGTATAAGGGTAGGAACCATACTAACCTATGAGTGTCATGGAAAAATCACCATCACTATGACCTATGTCAAAGAGTGGAACTGTGATCATGCATGTGGTGTGAAAGGGCAAGTATGAGCCCATATTCTAGTGTGCTATATAATTTTAACCTAAAACTACCTAAATAGTGATGTTATGATGTAGTGGCACTAAATGTGATGCCCTCTAAACTATAGGAGTTTTGGGGACCCATCTAGAAGATGTAAAAGCTATAGGTGATGTAGGTTCCCTATGTTGAGAACCCTTAGACCCCAATATAACTAATCTCAGTGTAAAGTATATAGATGAAAGTCCTCTATAATTTTTGGCATATCTCTAATATAATGGTCTTCAAGGGAGAGTATGCATGCACAGAAAGGTGGAGTTACAAATAATCCCATCACAACTTATATAACATTATTAGTGTGTGTAGAAACTATAAAATTAGACCTAGCCTACTCTAAAGACTCTATTGAACACTATTGTGTATGCATAAGATCTATATTCTCTATTTTAACTAATAATAATGTAGTATCTAGCAATGAACTAGAGTTATAAATTGTGTTGGTGCTGGAAATGTGACTAGAATCTATGTTGGAACTGCCTATGGGATGGGAAGATATTCATATGGTACACCCTTAATAATAACCACTTGGTTAGCATTTATATGCTTGAGGTATTCATGTACTATATATGTGATAGCTTAAAGTTGTTGTAACCATGGCCTTCCCAATAATATGTTAAATACACTCATTAGGTACTACTAGAAACTTAGTGCCTATGTGTGTTGGTCCAACCTATAATGGAAGCATTATCTCTCCAATGGAGATCTAAATGTGGCTAATGAAACCCCTAATGACCATGTTTTTTAGGAATATATCCTTCTCTATGTATCCCAAGTGTTGTAAGAGTGTCATGGTGCACATGTTTATGCTTGACCCATTTTCAACCATGACACTATGAATAGGATGGTGGTTTATATATGCTCATATGAAGAGTGCATGTAAATCTATGTCATCATCCTTAATCTCTTTCTCTAAGAATGTGATAAGTAGTCCAGGTGGCACTATAGTGTGATACATGCCAATTATATTATGTAATTGATGCATTTCTTCTATAACCATGTGATGAGAATCTTGTGGTGGATGAGCCTAGTATGTGTAATGAACACCTAATGTGATCCCTACCTCATTAGCTATATACTTTAGGAAAGGATCTAAAATATCTTATGTGCATTTTCCTCTATTTTTTATTTTAGTGCCTCTATGGGTGTTCCCATATCAATATGTTTGCCTTAATTAAATTTTGTATATTATGCTTCAGGTTAATGCATCTGTTTGTTGTGTGCATTAGTGCCATGTGATACTCTTAAAATGCATTTGCATCATAAGCCTTTGGAAGAGGATATGTCATATTAGCCTCTTTAATGTGAGGGAGAGATATGACATTGAATTCTAATAGTTATTTTAGAACTCATGCTAGTTACTCTAGTAGATTAGTGAAGACTCTATGTTGAGGAGCTGATAAAACCAATATGGGAGAAGGATCTGAAGTTACATTGACTATGGCCTTTTGACAACTTTTTTCCTATGGCCCTGACCTTATATGGAGGTTTGTTTATACTCTTGATAGTTGAATCTAATTCATTTGTGTATTTTAGTTTTCCCATTGCTAAGAGCTTAATCTCTCTTTCCTTTACTACGTGGCACATATTTCTAAATGTGGGAAATTTTTTGAATAAGATTACTTCATGAAGTGCTAGTAATAGACTATGTTTGGATATATCTCTAAGTTCTTTATTTGCCATTGGGATAGTCAATTTTAATAAGATTATCTTGTATCATGACATTCTTAGCTATGGGTTCATTTGTGTTTTGCTTTAGTTGTTCCATTTGTGCATATGGTATCTTGTCATTGATGTTGATAGAGAAGTGGGCTAAAAACATATCTGCTAAGGTATTGAATGTTGTGATAGATTGGTTAGGCAAATCATAGAACCAATATAGGTGATAATCTTTAAGATTATATGGAATGATCTTTTTAAGAATCTAATCATTAGACACATAGTCAAATCATGTTGTGTGAAAGGATCTAAGGTGATGCTCTAGGTCACCTTTACAATCATATACTATGAGCTTGGTTGCTACAAAAATAGATGGTAAAAGATTTTCTACAACGTAATGTGACAAAGGTGTATGTAATATAATTTTGGAATCCAAGGCATGACAAAGCTTATCTACTCTTGTTCAATATGCAACAACTTGGATTCTAGAGAAAGGAACTACTACATAAGGGATTGTACATCTAGAGGAGAAGAACTAGCCATAAGTGGAGTGGTTGTCATTGATGGTCAAATATCAATTTTGGGTTATGTTATCTGAGTTGGATTAGTGGGCCCCACTAAATGTTAGATAGTTTTCATTTATGTTATGGAGGTGTCTAGGTGAGTGGATGAAGTGTCTTGATAAGTATAAGTATCAATGATAAAGTGTGTAATGTGCTTGTTGTAGTTTGCTTGAAATAGGCTTGGTTGATCTTCAATTTTGGCATGGTTAAGGATGTTTACAGATGAGTATGGTGATTTAAGGCTAGGTAAAGGGTCCTATTAGAGGTAAAGGATGATTGGAGAGTTTTTGGAAGTGCGTGATATTCATCTAGATCTTCATTTTGTTCATTTTAGTGTAGTTGGATTAGTGGTAAAAAAATCGAAGTAGGTAATTTGATGACATCACTATTGCCACATATGGATGATTTATGGGTAATTTGTCATATGGGTGTGATCAAATTAGTCCCAAGTTCTTATGGTCCAAATTTTATATCATATGATTAAGTGTAGAAGAAGTTATTAAGGTTTAAATTTGGCCTTCTAAGCAGACTATAGTAGTTTCTCTACTTAGCCAAACTATCACTACACATCATGTAGATATGGATGAACCAATAAGTTTGCACATTTATTTTAGGTATGCAAAATTCATTTTTGTTCAAAGGTTTACATGAAGATGTTGTCTATAGTTGCAAGAAGCTACCCTAATAATTTGGAGTCTTAAAGTGTTGTCTAGCTCAAATTATAAATCTTTAAAGTTACTCTAGTAGACTATGATGGGTCAGACACCATCAAGTTTAACCACATCAAAGACATAGATCATTAGTCAATAGATCCAATGGTGCACGTTAAATCATAGATATTGATCTAATGGTGCACATAGAATTCAATATGTCAAAGAATAATTGTGGTGACAAGTGTCACATTCACAGAGCTTGGAAAGAAGATCAATGGTTCATGGGCATTCGTACTATCAAAAGATCAATGATGTGAGTCAAAGTCAAAGGGTTAAATGTGTAAAAGGCACATAGAGTTACCAAGTGGTAGAATCATGGGAGCTTGAAGCTTAGATAAATAGTGAGCGATGCAAGATAAAGACTTGGTTAATCTATAACGATCAATAGAGTGAATTTGTTCCAAATTATCATAAATCAGCAAGATGATGAAATTTTTTCAAAGTTTAATAGTTTCACAGTGATTGTTGTAATTAAAATATTTGAATTCAATGAAAGAAAGACTAGTATATGGTTTTTGAGCCATAACTTTTGATCTATGTAGAATTCAAAGGTGAAGCAAAAAGTAAAGTTGTAGAAGACTTAAAAACACATCTATAAATATTAACTTAAAGGTATAAATTATTATATAGTCAAAGTTATTGAGCTCCAAAGTTTATTGTGTGTTTATTCATGCTCTGCAAGTAACCTGAGAAGGGTAATAGAGTTATTTTTATGATATTTTGATGTTTCAAGATGAGATAGCTATCAAGGAGTGTTTTAGACTCTATGAGGACCATATGTATGGATTTTAGAGGTTTGAACAATCCATATTTAGAATGAAATATTTCTTTAAAGTTGACTAAATGTTCATTCATGGTGGCTATGTGCACAAAATGTTGTTTGAGTTGATTGAGCTTTAACAGAAGGGTGATGTGATGGTTGTTATCACTTAAGGAGGGACTATATAGTGTGAGGCATGGTTCCATGTATTTTGAAGTGTTTTTATGTTCTTAGTTTGATTGGATAAGTGTCAAATAGGTGAATGGGTCTTCATAGGACCTAAAAGGTGACTTAAGCCTAACTAAAAGTCATAGCTACTTAAGTGTGACCCATGGGTGTTATGGATAACCTGTATGGATGGTATTGAGTTATATAATATGCCTTAAAGTTTAATTTAAGTCTAAAGGGTAACAAAGAAGGTTTTAAACGTGATAATAATCATGAAATCTCTATAGAAGCTGAAATCAAATGTGGTGATTTCTAGACTTGTGAGATTGAAGAAAAGAGGTGTGTGTGAGTTTTGGAGCAAAGGAAAGGGTGTGTGCCTAGAGAATGGGTTGAAGAGTAGAGAAATTTTATGACTATGTGTATAACTAATAGGTTATATTTTTATGTCAAAGATAGTGTTCTTGTAGGTTTGAAGATCAAAGGTGGTCAAAAGGACTTGATCATCTTAGGGGTAGGTGCTCCTTATGAAATTGGTGTTTCACTAAAGCTAGTTAGAAGGACTTAACTAGAAGGTGGTCAGAAGGAATTCATCATCCTAGGTCTAGGTGCTCCTTGTGAAACATGTATTTCAATAAATTTTGGTCAAAAGGACTTAACCAGTCTCATTTTTGTGATCATCTTATAGAACAAGTAGTCCATGTGTTTATAGGATTGAGATTGGGTTTTATGCCCCAAGAGGGTTTCCCACATAAATCTTACGTTGTGTATGTGATCTTGTATTTTCTTCATTATTCATTGCTATAAACATATTGAATACTTCATGGATGATTATATTGAATGATTAAGTGTTTGAAGGATTTGGGAATTGACTTGGATTATTTGCCACCATTTATTCACCCCCACCATCAGTGGTTTGTACCTATAACAATTGGTATTAGATTAGGTCCTTTGGTAAATGATTGATAGCTTGAAGGAGATCCAAGGTAAAATACAGGTATCCATCAAATGCAAGGAGGTTTTTCCACTAAGAAAGCATTGATGTTCAATAGATATGATTATGCTTTTTGGAGTGTAAGGGTGAGGACCTACATCATGTCTCTAGGGATTAACACTTGGAAATCTATTGTGGATGGATATTCAACACATATTATTCCTCCATCTAGTAATGTAGATAAGAAGTTTTGATAACAATTTTAAGGTAATGAATGCTATCACTTGTAGTCTTTATGAGACTAAATACACCAGGGTAGTCCATTGCATATCTACTAAGGAAATGCGGGATGAATTGAAGAATATTTATGAAGGAGATTCAAAGGTTAAGCTAGTAAAGTTTTAGACTCACCAAAGATAATTTAAGAGTATTAAGATGAAGGAAGAAGATTTTGTGGCTTCCTTTTTGTAGCCTATTGATGAGATTGTAAACATCATCAAAGGTCTTGGAGATAATATTAAAGAATCTATTGTAGTTAAAAATTTATTAAGGTCTCTCTCTCTCTCTCTCTCTCTCTCTCTCTCTCAAGTTCTATTCTAAAGTATCTGTTGTATAAGAAAGTCATGATCTTACTTGATTGAATATGGATGAATTACATGGCATTATTACTCCATATGATATAAGAGTTGATGATGATAAACCACAAAATATGGAAGCAACATTCAAGATAGAAATGAATCCAAAGAATAAATTATAAGGTCATCAACTCAAGGAGGATGACACATCTGATATTGATGAAGATGAACTAATTGCTTTGTTTACAAATAAATTGAAAAAAAGTTTAGGAAAGTATAAGGGTGAACTACCCTTCAAATGCTTCACTTTTGGAGTAGGATTTTGATAACAAGTGCCCTCATAATCATAAGAATAATGATGATGAAGAGAATAATCATGGTCAAGATGAAGACAAGAAGATAGACAAGTCTGATAAGATGAAAAAAGGATTCAAAAGATATGACAACAAGAAGTACTTCAAGGGCAAGAAGAGTATCTACTCTAAAGAAGATTGTAGCTCATTAGATGAGAATGAAGATAGTGACTCAAAGTATGATCATGAAGATGATGGTCCTGTTGAAGATAGAGCCCTCTTCATGGTTGAGGAAGGAAGTTCATATCAGAAGGAGTCTAATTGGAGTGATTTAGATGATGACAAATATGGGGTGGACTATAAGACTAAATTGATGAATGCTCTTATAGAACTGAAGATTGAGAAGAATATTAAAAAAAAGATGAAATCTTAAATCAAGAACTATGAATAGAAATTCAATGTGTTTGAAGCTAGAATGAATGAAGACACTAAGGAACATGAATATATAGTAAAACATATCAGTTGTCAATTTGAAATCCTATTTACAAGTCTGAAAGTTAAAAAAGATGAATGTTCTGTAATTGAAAATGAGTCATTAAAATATGAGTTAGAGAAGACATCTAGTAAGATGAATTCATTTATAAGATTTGAAAACAGCTCAAGTGATCTAGACAATATTCTGAATGGTCAAAAGCATGCGAATGATAAAACTAGTCTTAGATACAAAGAAGAATAAAAAAAATACAACTCAAGAAAAGATGAAGACTAATTTAAATTAGATCATGAAGATCAACAATCAATCAAGGAATGAAGATGTTGGTAGAGTGAAGATAAATTAAATTAGATAACCAAATGCCATGAGATATGCAAGTTTGAATGGTTATTGTTACACATGTAATTAGTCTGGCCATAAAGCTAGAGAATGAAAAAGACCTATTAGTAATGAGTTTGCATACAACTAGGATGGGGGTCATTAGTCAAAATGTGTGAACAAGTGATTTAACTATCTTGATGAAGGATATTTTAATAAGCATTGTCTAAATAAAGTAAGGTAGGATAAGTTTCTTTCAAAAGGTATAGTGTGCTTCAACTATCCATAGAGAGGTCAAATTCATAGATTCTGTAAGCAACAGCTTAAAAGATATAATACGTTTAATCAAGCTCCTAGAGGGAAAGAAAGAAGGCAAGTTAAATCTTGGAAACAAATGGTGGTAAGTGTAAGTCATGATGATTTTATAGGTCCAAGTAATCTATTTGTTATGGTGGAAAATGCTACAAAATTTGGAGAGAGCCATTATCTCTCATTATCTACGCATGTTGTGAATGAAGAGACAAAGTTCAAGGAGAAGACCAAAGTTTTGGTTGAGGTTAGTTTTGAGGTGTGTTTGGATGCTAATGAGAAACCTAATGTGTGTGATTAAGTTTCAATCTTGGTTCTTGTATTGACATGGTCTGACGGTGATCTTTTGTAATATAAATAAGCTACTTCAGTGATCAAGGTTGTCAAGATTTCATAGTTACTCCAAATGTTGTATATCCTGTCATAGAAAAGAAAGTGAGTGATGTAGAAAAGGAATAAGTTGTCAAAGTTCAAACTAAGGAGAACAAGATCAAGAAGTCTTATAACTATAAAAGGATTTTTAGTAGTTATTGAGGATATGTGGGCCACTCTTGGCTTCACTTTATTTTAACAACATTATGGTATAGAGGAGGTCTCTATCTATGCTTCTTAAGATACTCCTTTTTGTGGAGAAGAAAGTGTTGTTGTGGTGTCCTTAAGAAGGTCCCAAAATGCAAGAGATGAGTGTTTCTAGTTGAATTTGGTGTGTCAAGATGGGAGAAGTGCTTTGATAAGGTCAAAATGATGTCATAAGGTGTTTTTGCTATGTATATAGTGTCTACAAGATTAGAATGGGTGTTTTTAGGTG
The DNA here is from genome assembly GCA_037957365.1 of Torreya grandis. Classification (NCBI taxonomy): domain Eukaryota; kingdom Viridiplantae; phylum Streptophyta; class Pinopsida; order Cupressales; family Taxaceae; genus Torreya; species Torreya grandis. Next base: position 846,394 of record JARHVA010004648.1, read on the forward strand.
GAATAATAAGGTTGATGGAATGTCAATAATATTTTGGTGCTCAAAAAGTTCTGTGAACATCTTTATGATGTGTTCTTGGTGGTTTTATGTCTTAATGATCCTATTTCTACCTTTTGGAGGTTTCTGTGTGCTCTCAAGTTTATCTTTCTTATTGCAGATCAAATCCATGGTAAAGGAAGTCAAGGTTACCAAAGGTGTGAAGTCTTAGATCTTGGTCCATAAGTGTGTAATGGTTATCTCTAGGTGTGTAAGAAGTTTCAGAGGTGGGCATTGACTAGAAGGAGGTTTGTTGGCCATGTTTGTTTTGAGATTCTAGAGTTTTGGGATATGTTAGAAATGTGGTTTGCCTTATGTGTTGAGGTTTGGGGATTATTAATATGTTTAATGGGACAAATGGGTTGTCAAATAAAGATTCACAAAGATATGAAGGTTTATGGTTTTCAAATTATTAATGATTTTGTTTAGATGGAGGCCTAATTAGCTAATAGGGTTGTGAAGGAAGTATGTTGCAAAGGAGGAACTAGTTGATGAAAATTGGTGTGATTAATGGAGAATATGATATTGATCTAGATATGAAGTTTTAGGTCTTGAAAATATGTCTACTAAAATTTTGGGATCTATAAGTTCTAGGTAGGGATACAAAGAGTCTAGATAAGCCTAAGTGTGAAGATCTGATTTTTTGCTTAGTTTATCCAAAAGAGAGGCATGAGTGTTTCAAGGTAAGATATTAGGTTGGTTTATATCATGTTTACTATTTGATAAGTGGAATGAAGTTCTTTTGGTGGTCCTTGAAGTGACTTGAGAGAGAAGGCTTGTAAGCCTTTATGGTGGGTCTTCATGGTGTGTAGAGATCTGAAGATGTTCAAGAGGTGAAATGGATTAGATATCTTAGGGGGAGTCCCTCACATATATTTCTTGGTTATTTAAATCATATTGTAGTGTTTTTGTGTGTTCTTTCTTTATTAGTTATAGTGTTTTATAGAAAAGAGTGTTATCATGTAGCAAATAGGAAGTTGTTAAGGCAAAGAAGAGGTAGGCTCAAGGTAAGGGGGAGTTTATATCTATTTTAAAGGTGGTACTATCTTGTTTATGTTCTTTTCAAGTCTTTAGGATCAGTATGTGCCCACTTTGTCATTATGTCAAAGGGGGAGAAGGTTTTTATGATGAGAATGCTTTAAGAGAGAGAAGGAAGGTGAGCTGTATGATGGTTGTTGACATCAATGACAAAGGGGAGATTTTTAGAGAGTTTTCACTAATGTTATGTAGGTGTCTAAGTAAGTGGATTAAGTTTCTTGATAAGTCTAAGTATCAATGACAAAGTGTGTAGTGTGATTATTCTAGTATGCTTGAAGTAGGCTTGGTTGATCTTCAATTTTGGCATGGTTAAGGATGTTTAGGGATGAGTATGTTAATTTGAGGTTCTATAAAGGGTCTTATCAAAGGCCAAGGATGATTGGAGAGATTTCTTAAGTTCATGCTATTCATAAGGTTCTTCATTTTTTTCATTTTAACATAGTTAGTTCAGTGGTAGAAAAATCTGAGTAGGTAGTTTAATGACATTACCATTACCACATATGGATGAGTCAAGGGTAGTTGGTCATATAGGTGTGATCATATTAGTCCCAAGCTACTATGTTACAAATTTCAAGTCATTTAATTAAGTATAATAAAATTTATTAAGGTTTAAAGCTAGCCTTGTAGGTAGATTATAGTAGTTTCTATACTTAGCTAGGCCATGACTACATGTCATGTAGATATGGATGAACTAGTAAGTTTGTGTATTTACTTTAGGTATAAAAATAATAATTTTTGGTCAAATTTTTACATGGAGATGTTTTCTATAGTACCAAGAAGCTACCCTAAAAATTTGGAGTCTTGAAGTGTTTTCTAGCTCAAGTTATAAAGCTTCAAAGTTGCTCTACCAGACTGTGATGGGTCAGAGACCATCAAGTCTAACCACATCAAAGACTGAGGTCATTGGCTAGTAGATCTAATGGTGCATGTTAAATCTTAGATCTTGATCCAACACTGTGCATAGAATTCAATATGTTAAAGAATGAATGAGCTAGTGATAAGTGTCAAATTCACAAAGCTTGGATAGAAGATCAATGGTTTGTAGGTGTTCATACTATCAGAAGATTGATGGTGCGAGTCAAAGTGAAAGGGTCAAATGTGCAAAAGGCATATAGAGCTTCCAAGTGATAAAATCATTAGATCTTAGAGCTTACATCAATAGTGAGAACTATAAGATAAATACCTAGTTAATACATAGAGATTGATGGAGCACATTTATTCTAAATTGTTAAGAATTAGAAAAATGATGATAAGTGTTCAAAGTTTAATAGTTTCTTAGTGACTGTTGTAATTCAAATATTTGAATTTAATGAAGGAAATACTAGTCTATGGTTTTTGAGCCATAATTTTTAATCTATGTAGAATTCAAAGGTGTAGTAAAAAACAAAGTTATAGAGGACTTTAAGGTACATCTAGAAATATTTATTTTAAGGTCTAAATGTTTATAGAATCAAATTTATAGAGCTCCAAATTTAAATGTATGTTTATTCATACTCTAAAAGTAACCTAAGAAGGGTAATAGAGTTGTTCTTGATGATATTTTTATGTTTGAAGATGAGCTAACTATCAAGGAGTGTTTTATACTCTATGAGGACCATATATATGGATTTTTGAGGTTTGACCATTCCATATTTAGTATGAAAAATACTTAGAAGTTAATAGTGTGTTCATTCATGGTGGTTGTGTGCACAAAATGTTATTTGAGTAGATTGAGCTTTAATAGAAGGGCGTTGTGATGTTTTTTATCAATTAAGGAGGACCTATAGAGTGTGTGGTATGAGTTAATGTATTTGAAAGTGTTTTTGTGTTCTTAGTTTTCTCTAAAAAGTCTTAAAAAGATGAATAGGTCTTCATAGGACCTAAAAGGTGACTTAGGCCTAGTTAAAAGGTGTAATTGCTTAACTATGACCCATGGATGTTATGTTTAACATAAGTTGATGGTATTGAGCTATGTAAGATGTCTTAAGGTTTAAGGCAAGTCTAAAGGATGACATGAAGGTTTTGAACATGATAATAATCATGAAGGCTCTATAAATTTTGAAATCAAATGTGGTGATTTTTAGACTTTTTAGATTGGAGAGAAGAGGTATGTGTGAGTTGTGGAGTGAAGAAAAAGGTGTGTTCCTAGTGAATGGGTTGAAGAGCAGAAAACATTGATGACTATGTGTATAAATTTTAGGTTATATTTTTGATGTCAAAGACAATGTTATTTTAGGTTTAAAGATTGAAGGTGTTTAGAAGGACTTGATCATCTTAGGGGTAGGTTTCCTTATGAAACATGTGTTTCACTAAATACATTCAGAAGGACTTGACCAAAAGGTGGTTATAAGGACTTGATCATCTTAGGGGTAGGTGATTCTTTTGAAATATGTATTTCACTAAAATTTGGTAAGAAGGACTTTACCAGTCTCATGTTGTGATCATCTTATAAGACAAGTATTCCATGTGTTTGTAGGCTTGAGAGTGGGTTTTATTCCTCAAGAGGGTTTTCCACATATATCTTGTGTTGTGTATGTGATCTTGCATTGTCTTCATTGTTCATTTTTATAAACATATCAAATGATTCATGAATGATTATATCAAATAATAAAGTGTTTGAAGGATTTGGGAATTGAATTGGATTATTTGCCATCACTGATTCACCACTGCCCCCCCCTCGTAGTGGTTTTTACCTCTACAAATGAAGGTTAAACAACATTATTAACTAGAGGGGTTGAATATTAACCATTATTGCTCTTATTATTAATTTATAATATCGCCTAAAAAATCTATGCATGATCATGGGGTTGTTCTCAAATTCTATCTCTGAAGCCCTATAATACCTCATCCTTGTTCACAACTATATCATTATCATTAAGTGGAGGTAATGTGTCTTGATCCTCAATATGGACTTGATCTTATTCTTGGTTATATTACTCATCCTCAGATGCATTGTAATTGATATCCACATAATTGAGATGTAAAGGATTCACATTTGGAGTTGTAATAGGTTCATTTTCTATTTTATAGGGTCAGATAGATGGAATCAAAATATGATCTATAGGATTACCACCTAGTCTAACACTTATTCTTAATGGAAGAGAGATAGCTTTATTAGGTGGAAATAGAAAATAAGATGAAATAGAGATACTATAATAGAATATATGAATTATGAGTAATTAATAAAAGATAATGAAAATAGGAGAAAAAGGATGCAAACCCTAAGATAATCTAGGGTTAGGGTTTTTTAAATATAGGGTTTCTTTAAAAAAATATACATTATATGTAAAATAAATTGAAACCCTAATATAAAATTTGATTTTAATTAGCTAGATTGTCTAAATAAAATTAAAAAATTAGAAGTATATATCCCTAAATTTATTACAAAAAAATAAGAATCAATGCAAACTAGGGTTTTATGAAATGTTCAAAGTAAGTTGGGTTCAACAAGATGATTTAACCTTATAGGGTTTGACACATGTAATTATCTATGTTTGGTTAAAAGGATGAGATGCCTAAATTATTTAAATAAATTATAATAATTAATCTACTAATTTGTTATGATTTTGTCTTTGTCTGACTTTCTATAAATAGCAAAAAATAGGGATAAATAGAGACTTAGCTGAAAATTGACTATCATGGATGATCTAGGTTCTAAATTTTGAGATTTGAGTAGTATTTTGTGTCATCAATAAGATTCTAATATTCACCTATTCACTAGATAGTAGAGGATAGCTTGGATAGTAGTGACATCTATGTGTAGTTTCCTTAATGTGGCACTAATTTACTCTTTGTGGGACTATTCTTATTTTTAGGGATGACTTGTGCCTATGTCTATATGTTCTATTCTTGCATGATTAAAACATGTAGCTATATATTTTACCTAGAAATCTTGACTTGATATGTAAACCCTAGTTATCTTTGTGAGTATGACATGAGTAAGAATTGAGTGTGTGTTAGTAGGATGGATTGGACCTCCTCAACTCCCAATTATGTAGAGATTATCTTACATACCAATATTTTGAAGAAGGATAAATTTTGAAGTAGTTCTCCCACCTAGTAATTGATGTATGTGCAAGTGAATGCTAGAATGATAGTGGTATTGGATGCCTTGAATGTGTTTGAGATTTGGAATGCATGAAAACTAGACTTCGGTTTGTTGTAGATGGTAGAATGTAGAAATTAGGGAAAAATAAGGATAAACTAGCTTGATTTTTCACAACTTTGTTTGTGGTTTGAATAGATTTTGAATATATTTTCCATCTAGTGAATAGAGGTGGAATAGAATTATATTTATAAGGTTATATTACTTTTGCAAGTAATAAAATGAGCTTAGGCTAACCTTAGGAGTGGCACACATTTTAAAAACTATTCATTGAGAAGAGATGAGGCTAAGGAAATTAACACCTAGATGGGGACACTTGTTGGCACCCTTTTTACCTAAGTAATGTTCTCATGCCAACATGACAAAACTAGATGTGAGGAAATCTTGTTTAATAATTGCTCGGGTTGTATCTTGGTTATGCCATTTGGAAGAATCCCATAAATACTTGTGCTAGTTGTCCAAGTAGTTTCTTCTCACCCAAATTTTAGATGGATGACTCTAAAAGTATGAACATGGTGGTAGAGTCATAAAGACAATGGTAAAGATCATCATAAGCCTTAAGGCTTACCTGCTCAATCCTACATATAGCAGCTCAGGGCTCAAATAACATGGAGGTATGAATGGTGTAATAAATAGGCAAACTACCACCACCTAACCATCTATTGACACACACCTACCCAGTCAACTAGAGGGGTGTCTAGCCTATTTAAAGAAGCAACCTTGAAGATAAAAAGGAGAGAGACAAAAATGATGATGATAAGGAGGTGGTATAGCAAATATCAGCACATATGTAATTAGAATACAAACTAGGATGGCTTATGTTTATTGTTGGTAGACCTAACCTTGATTAGTCCACACTCACTTATGAGCTATTGGACATGAAGGTATCATGCTAGGATAAGGCCCAAATTGATTTTGTAACTATAATTTTGAAATTAAAATGAAACCAATCATTTGTAGGAAATATGTGTTGAATACCACCTCTAGTATAATCTTTAAGAATTTAATATGATTTTGATATATATATTCTTTGTTAGTATAAGTGGTAATTAGATAAGTCACATAAAGATCTACAATGTCAATTCTAGTTAACCTTTATGATGCATGCTAATACATATTTATGAATGACCCATCTTATGCTAAGCACCAAGTGAACTTGACCCTATCAAAATAAAAGAGCCAAGTAGCTCAAGAAAAGATGAGAATGTCACCTAGACATCTCAACCTAATTAGTACCTAGATCAATTGTCAAACTAGATGTACACTACTATGACTGAGAATTAAACTCTAAACTCATCAAGTGACCATCAAATTTATCATTAAAACAACCTTGAGTTGATGAATCCCCATGACATGCCCCATTGACCAAACCAAAGTTGCACCATTTTCTAACTATCCCAATGTGACCTGATCCTTTCATCACTACACTTTAAGTGAGCTCTCAAGGTTTGTTTGAATTGGATGTCACTATAGAGATGCACTAAATTTTCTACCTAACATACTACTAAAATACATGCACCTAGTTATCTTAAAGCACTGACTAGTAGGGTGAGTTACTAAGAGCAATGGGCACTAGTATAAGAGATTAATACTTAACACTACAACATTTTGGTTCAATTGTAGGGATCCATATTGAATTTTTTTGTTGCAATGGTGTGATATATTAATTCATTGACTCTCACTTGAGAACATTGAGCACTAGTTAGAACAAGTTAAGGATAGCTTCACGTAGAGTCATCTAACCTACCAAGGATAGGAGCCAAGAGTATGGGTGTAGACCCACCTATAAAATCCATTATATGAAGTACTCTTTTATGAGTTACCAGAACACATATAAAAATTTTGTATTACTTATAACATATATAGATGGCAATTATATGGATCATGCCAAGAGTGGATAGAAGAGCACCTAGAAAAGCTTTAAAATATAGATGAGTGGATGTGCATTGTTGACCATTGGTGGAATAAGGAATTAAATAGTAACATGATAGAATTTATGGTTTCAACATACATCTTCCCTAAATAACTCTATCATGAACATAGAGGAACATTGTTTAGAGAGCTTAGAACTAAATCAAAGAAGTTGCTAGTAGATTATGGAATGGAGATTGTGAATATGATCGGCTAAAATCTAGGTGCATATGGGTAGGTGCAAATAGAAAGAAGGGGAAGTGAAAGTGAATTGAAGATGGAAAGGGATAATCAACTAGATGATTGAGATATTTGTAGGCAAAATTATAATAAAAGAAGGCACAAATTGATAGAGGGTCTAGAACCTGAAAGTGCTAAGGAAACTAGTATAGACCAAGAAGGGCATGGGGAAGGATCCCTTAAAATATAACAGTTCCATGAAAGAAGGGATGAAGTTACAGGGTGAGCTCAAGAGTCCATAGAGTAGGTTTGTAAGAGGTTCTTGGAAGACTAAACACCACAAGATTTATTAGAGGCACTCACCCTCTTCAAACTAGAAGTACATATTCAAGTGTTAGATCTAGTATAAGAAGATAGGAATCTAATAACTGAACCCAGTACCATAGTAGATTTTAATATATTCTAGTTATTGATGGAAGAACTAGTGATTAAACAAATATTCCCTTATGAAGGATTGAAGATCAACTTGACAACTACAAGCACAAGGACCCCTAGTTAGACAATTAATAAGATAAATCCTACCATCCTAGTTTAAAGGATGTCAGATAATTTTATTTGGTAACAACTTAGTGGAGGTGGCTATGCATAAATAGGAAGCAATTCTACACCCACTAGCTTTATGGTGTAACTAATAATGATTGGGATGCAATCCAACCCAAGAATAAGAGGAGTACCTCCCATCCAAGTTCTAGGAGGACAAGAACCATAGGGTCAAGTAACCCCTCATCAAATTTACTATGAGATGTAAATTCATTTATCATAGTATCATGGCATTGAAAATGTTGTTGAACATGTGCTTAAGTGTGAACTACAATGGTGTGCTAGGGGGATTACCCAATCAGAACCCAAGACCACTCAATTTGTGATGACATTAATGGATCATGCACACACCTAGTAGTAAAAGTTTTATCCCAACCAAGCCATGGTGGATTATGACCTGCTAAAGGAAGCTTTTCTCAAGGAGTTTAATATCCCAAAATTTGAGTAGTAGAGCATAGTTGCATTAAAAAACATTACTCAGGGGATATCTAAGAGTGTTCACCTCTATGATACACATTTTAAAACCCTCCTTTCAAAAATCCCTTAAGAAATCCACTCCTCCTAACATGAACAATGGTTTTTTAGGTCCTACTTGTACCATTCTGATGAGCACTATCCATGAAAACATTCACAAATCCTAGAGAAGTGTTAGAGGCCTCACTAAGGGCCAAAGTAGTTGGAAGCACAAACACTAGAATCAATCTATTTATAGAGGTATAGATCACATCAATGGCCTCACAATTGTAGAAATTTATAGTAGGATCAACACATGACACTCATAGTGGGTTGTGGTGTGCTACCTATGAGGAATAAGGGCATAGTAAGACCAATTTCCCAAGGAAAAACATTTGAGCACTACTTATATACTATGAAGTATGCCACAAATACCATGATGTTTTCAACTACACATTATTATAATGAACCACCCAAGTAAATGTATCTATACGTTGTAAATTATGTGATGCATATACCCACACAATCAAAAAATATTGTGTCATTGATGAAATACATCAAAACATAAAGAGAGGTGCATGGTAGGCAACTACTATAGCTAGATAATAGATGCACCAAGGTGATGATGATTATGGCCAACAAAGTGTTGGCTATGGAAACTAATGAGGCACAAGAGGGTGACGTGGGGGATGTGGTGGGGGAAGGTTCCCCCCATGATCATGTTATAAATGTGGATTAACTGATCACTACCAATGTGACTACCCAATGCATCCCACTTACAGGTATTATCATGGGCCACATCGAATCAAAGAATTCCCTAACTTATACAAAAAGTTAACCTAGAGCTAGCTTGACAAAGGTGTTACCATGATCAGGTGAGAACCCAAGGTATAAAAGTGGGTTGTAAAGCCACAACCAACTTACAAGGAGACTCTCAAAGTTTAAGTCACTATAAGATGTTGATTCACTTCTCAACCCACTAGTGAACCAACCCTAGAATTGTACTAAGAATATGGGGAATCAAGCTAAATCGAGCACATGGCATGGCTCAAACCCAAGGCAACACCATATCCTAATCCATCATTATAGAAGGATGTCCTATAACAAACCATGAGCATGATTCAAGACCTCCAAAGTGAGTTTTAATTAGCTAAATATTTGGATGTGCAAGCTATAACTTCACTAAAGAAGAGGGATAGCTAGGAGATATAGGTGCAAAAATTAATAGAAATATTTCACCTCCTAAAAATGGAGAGAATATTACCTTTATTAAATAATTTGTTGATGAAACAAATAGAAATGTTAAAATATGAGGTTGTACCTCAATAGATTGAAATCATGGCACTACACTTAGAACAGGCACATGAGGTATGCCATACTCAAAATGCTTAGTATGACCAGGAAATGATGATAAGTGTAACCATAGATAGATGGTTAGTATTTGAGGTTATCATCAACATAGGTGTTGAGGTTAATATTTTGAAAAGCATTGCCTAGGAAAAAATGGGAAAACCACCCTTAAAGCATCTCTTCACACCTTGTTCATGGCAAGAGAACTAGAGCACAACCTATTAGGGTCCTAAAAGGCACCATCATAGATATCATGGGTGCATAAGTTTGATCTAATTTTAAAGTAATAGAATTGGTAGAGCATGATAACTACCCAACACTCCTAGGCAAACCATGGTGTTATCTGAATAATGGGGACATGTGCTTTAAGAAGTGTTACATGACTTTTGAGAATGTGAAAGATAAGGTGGTGATCCCCCTTTCAAAATATCAAAGACCACCATATGTTGAGAGCATTAACCTTGAGGAAGAGATCAACCACATATACAATATCATGATGTAGGGCGTTAATTTTTTATAGCCTGATGCTCAATGAGTACTTGAATGGGAGGTTGGCCAATCAATATATGATATAATAGACATAGTATGAAATTGATGGGTTAAGGAGGCATATAAAACTAGTGGATGAATGTCCTACCAAGTTTTCACAAAGGTGCCAAGATTGGTTAGGATAGGTCCAATCTAAGTTGAGAAAAATATGTATAAATGGGTTCCCCATGCTAAGGTGATTAGAAAAAGAGTGTTTAGATTAATGGAAAACTTTTTACCCTTCCAAGATATGAAGGAAGTAGACCTATTGAGAGATATGTAAATGACCTAGAGTCTTGTATCCCTAAAGAAGTAGATCGAATGGGGACATTGGTGCATACACTAAAGAGCATTGCTACTTGATGGTGGGCAACACACAAGGCTAGCTTACCAACATAGCAAGACATCAAGGCTATAATAAGCACAAGGTTTGGTAAAATCAATGAGGACTTGGACATAATAGCTTACTTAGGTGATTTAGACCCTATTTCCAACATGCACATCTATGAAGAAACATGGACCAGTTGTGGCCAAAAACACACTGAGGAACCTATGAGTACATGCCTTTTACAAGACCCTCAAAACTTGGGCATGATCTTGGTATGTCATAAATGAGATACATAGGGAGATAAAAATTTGGAATACACTGAAGGAGATGTTCATGCACACATTTTCCTTTTCTGGTAAAGATTTGATGATGCTAGAGCCATTACAGGTCATACGTCAGGCAGTCTTTGAAGACATCACTATACTAGATGATGAGACTTAGAAGGAGCATAATTCAAAGGTTCTAATAGGAAATAAAAGGGCCATACACCAAGTAAATGAGAGCATCTCAGATGAAAACATACCTACCCATTTGCACATAGACACTAAAGAAAGGATAATGTAGGTGGAAGACTACCATCAGGCACAAAATGAGCCATATCATGCACCACTTCAAAACACAAAAGTGGACATCAACATGAAGGGTGAACCTAAGATCACTATCTTAGGCACATATTGGTCCAAAATATAGATGGCATGGATTGTTGAGATCTTGAAGGAATTTTAGGATTTATTCCTCAAAAACTATCAGGACATGAAGGGAACCCACCCTTACCTAGGTAAGATGAGCATCAAGCTGATGGATGGCATGAGACCTATAAATAAACACCCATACAACATGAACCCCAATCTCCATACCAAGGTAAAAATAGAGATTGATGGGATGCTAGTCATAGGGATCATATATCTAGTAAAAGAATCAGAATGGGTAATTCCCATGGTCATTAACATAAATAAGGATAGGCACATTAGACTATACATCAATTATCAAATCTAAATGCTACTTGTGTTATCAACCCCTTTCCAACACCATTTATAAATGAAGTCCTAGATGGTGTCACTGATTGTGAAATATACACATTCACCAATGGGTTCTCAGGATACCATCAAGTGTAAATAGAGGATGAAGACAAGCCAAAGACAACCTTAAAAACTGAATAGGGTTGTTTTGTGTATAATTTAATACCTTTTGGGCTCAATAATGCACCAACTATCTTCTCTAGTGTAGTCATCACAACATTCAAGGACTTTATTCATCAGTTTCTCCAAGTATACCTTGATGATTGGACTATGTATGGCCTCATCAAGGATCACTATGATAACCTACACCTTATGTTTGAAAGATGTAAACAACTACAAATTTCATTAAACTTTAAAAATTCCATCTTTGTAACTCCTTTTGGAACATTATTTGTAAGGATGGTCTATTAGTAGACTTGGTAAAGATCATGATTATTTTTTAGCTCCAGACCCCTTTAACACAAAATGAAGTTTTCACTTTCTTAAGCCATTATGGCTACTACAATAAATTCATCAGGAGCTATACAAATATTACATCACCTTTAGAGGAACTCTTGCATAAGGAGGGCCCATTCTATTGGGGCCAAGTGTAAGAAGAGACATTTGAAATTGACTAGTGCACCAATATTATAATTTCCAAATTTGATGACTCCATTTAACATCAATGTCAATGCCTCTGGCTCTACCATTAGTTCCATTTTGGTGCAACCAAGCAAAGGAAAGATGGACCATCCAATTTCCTTTGCCAGTAGAAAGTTAACCCAGATAGAGTGAAAATATATGACAATCAAGTTAAAGGCACTTACCATGGTATATACACTACAAAATTTTAGATAATACCTACTAGATACTCCCTTCATTTTATGTACTAATCATCAAGTGCTTAAATATCTCATCAATAAGCTAGTACTACATGGGCACATATTTAGATGGATAGTTTTTTTCTAGGAATTTCAGCTTTCCATTATCATTAAGCCCAGAAAGTAGAATGTAGGACCTGGCCATTTATTGCACATCAAATATAGCAATGCAACAGAACCAATTAAAGATGATATTCTAGATGCATAGCTATATATATTATAGCATGTTCTTGAGGACCTAGTAGAGATCACTACCTCCTTAACTTCTAGACTAGCAGCCTAGACCATGTTTGAGAAAGAGAAAAAAACAACTTATTATTTATACAATGCCATTCCAACTCATTGAGGGTGAACTTTACAATATGAGTCAAGATGAAGTCCTATATCGATGTGTTCTTGAGCATGAAAGGGACTCCATCTTGTAGGAGGCACATGAGGGAATTATAAGAGGCCATTATGCTAGTGATGCAATGACATATAAAATCTTACAGTCAAGTTTGTGGTGGCCAAGTTGATTTCAAGATTATAAGGAGTTTGAAAACGAATGTGATATATGCCAATTCATAAGAAAACCCAATGATCAAGATGAGATTCCTCTCATCCTTATGATTTCTTAGTTGAAAAATGGGCCATTAAATTTGTTGGGCCCATCACTCTTACATCTTGGTGTATAGGTTCAGAGTACATTTTGGCAGCCACTAACTATTTGACTAGGTGATCCAAGGCTATGCCAACCAAAGACTACATAGCCAAAATAGATACATGTTTTATATGTTAAAATATCATAAGTAGGTATAGGTTCCCATTAAGTCTAATGCGTGATAGGGGTACCCACTTCATCAATGGAAACTTGGACATAATGGTGCACCATAAAATAACACCCTATCACTTGTAAGCCAATGACATAGCTGAAGTCTTTAACAAAATATTAGGGAGGTGCCTCACTAATATATTTAACATTGGGTGAAAGGAATGGGATGACCACATTTTCATGGTACTATGTTCTTACCACACAACCTATAAGTGTCTAACCAAGGCAACACCAATTCAACTAGTGTTTGCTATAAAAGTTGTACTACTAATAGAAATTATCATCCCATCACTATGCATTATGTGGATTGGTCACTTAGATGATTTAAAATCACTATAGGTAACACTAGAGGACTTGGAACATTTAGAAGAGAAGCATGCTCAAGGAAGGTGGAGTCAGTAAATTGAAAAAGTGTGCCAAAAGAGTTGGCATGATAAACACATTAGGTGTAAAGAATTAACTAAAGGGGAATTAGTATTACTCTATGACTCTAAGTATCTTAAGAACCCAAAAAAACTATAGATAATGTGGATGGGTCCCTACATCACCCATCACATATTGGATATCGACACGTACAAACTATGCATGCTCACTAGTGAAATGCTCCCTAGACATTTCAATAGAAATCACTTAAAGTTAGATAAGTAATAAAGTGATACCTGCACCACAAGAACATAGAATTATTGGTCATAAGTTAGATTGAGTGTAATGACCATACATAGACTTGGCATAAGGAAAACCCATAAGTAAGCTAAGTTTTGATGCTTTTGTGAATTGGTAATAGGTGGTATAAGATGGATGTAGAGATCCTTAGGTTATACCACTCCATGCATAAATCTAATTGGGTGAGTTGAACACTTGCACCAATAAGTGCATGAGGCTAGACCCCTAAGTTATGGGCATGTGAAGTCTATAAACCAAATAGTCATAAAAAGAAACATTCATACAAGAGGGGCATAGTGAGATGGTGAGAAGATACCAAGCATCGAATGGTCATTGCAAGGAATTTTTATGGGGTGGGATGAGCCAATGTAAGATGATGCACAAAATTCAACTAAGGAGAGAAAAGTGTGCTTTAGACAAAATCACAACTAGAAAATAATGTGGGACCTAGGAGGCTAAATTGCATGCATATGAGGTGTTGTACCCAAGTTACCACATGAAAGGTGAAGGTCACACCATGTGATGAGTGCATAAGGAAGTCATTTAAGACAATTGACATCTACCCATGAGTTGGTAGGAAATGACTGATTTAAAACACTATTCACATCACTAAAAATACCATTGGAAATAATAAATTAGGTGGTGGCAACATGATGCCATGAAGTAAATGTAGGGATGATGGAGGATCTTAGAGAATTTTGAAGATTTGATTTGTTTCATCTAAAATATGTACAACTCTCATCATAAACACCTAAAATAAATGTATTAGGTCAACCAAGAGGGTATAAAGGCATGATCATGCAAATGGGCTAGGTTACACTCTATTGAAAAATTAGAGACTATACAAACTCAAAGAGAGCCAAAGAGAAAAATTTGGTTGTCAAAAAAGACACGACATAGAAAAATGGGCATGAACTAAGGCATAATGAGAAGGAAGTGCATCCACAAGAATAAGGGAGGGAAATTACATCCACAAAAGAATTTAATAGTTAGAAATATAGTCTTGAATGAACTACCTAAGGGTCACCATTAGGGGGTTCATAAAACCGCATATCCTAAGGTTTAATTCTAGTTGATTTAGACTAGTGAAGAAGTAGAAGAATGAGATCTCTATGGAAGAATAGATAGAATCTAAGTGGGTCTAATTCAAGGAAATAAAGGCCATAAATATCATGGCACAGATCATTGAAGGGGTAAGCATCTCCATGATTGACCAAGAGGCACTCATAAAAATGTCTTATCAATACATGTAATTTCCCCCTAAGGTATTGGTAGGAGAAAATATTTTCTCCTTTGCACACAATTTCTAGCTCAAGGAGTACAACCACCACACTTCCAACCATCTCCAAGATTTGGCATAGGATTGGTGGTATATACTAGGTGCAAGAATCTATAGGGGGATATGTTGTTTGATGTCTTGATCAGAGACAAGCTAATAGCTTTGAGCATAACTCAGCTCTATGAATTGCCCTACTTTTGGAATCTATAAAAAATCATGCAATTTATCCTTTTGCATGTCCATGAGGATCATATCTACTTTTTAGGTAGGCACATGAAAATCTTAGTGTAACTCATTAGGAGGATAACTAGGCTCCCAAATACTAGGAGGGGCATTCATCAATTGATGAATAATGAAGAAGTGGAACACATCACCCATTTGTTAAAATACTACAAAGGGGGTTTTGCCTTTCCCATCAAAGATTGCATTGATCCTAGGACAAGAGTGGTGTCACACCTGGTCAGTGACAAGTTGTGTCCAAGAGGGTGGTGGAATGATGTTCCAAAGAACCTACTTATGCATCACATATCATATGGAATAAGGGGTCTAACTCAATATAGCCAAATTTATAGAAAATGAATTTGTGAAAAAAACTACCAACTGCCAAACCTCTAAAGGAAATTTTAGGTGTGGATCCATCCTCATCCTCACAATCATGGACTAGATAGGATTTTCAAATAAGGAGAGAAATAACTTATGGGTTTTTCTAGAACATCATGGATCCCTAGTGCATAAATACTATGAATTCACCCACCCTACCTCTACTAGTGTAAAGTATAAATCATGGGCAATGAAATGGTGTACCTGATACACAGAAGCCTCTAGGATTAAATGGCACATTCCTTAAGGGTTATCAAAGATTTTTTTTGAAATAATATATTTCACCATGATGAATCACTACTATGTAGTGCACCTAGCACTAAAGGATGGCACAAGGTATAGGTGGCTAAAACTACCTTATGCCTTCTCAACAAAATACTTCAGCAAGGTGCTACAATGGATCCCCAATGTACAACAGATAGAAATACTAGTTGGAGAACTAGACATGGAGAGGTGCATACTCAGGCACTAATTTATCTACAATAATGTGAAATCCCCAAAGATGTAAACGATGAATTAAATAGCCCTAACATTGCTTCCATCCTCACAATATCAATAACTAGCTACATTTATAGGCTCTACTATGAGATGAAGTTGAGGAATAAGGTAGCTCAAACATCTAGCATAGAAGGTAGCACTAACCCTTCAGTTTGAATAAGAAAAAAGGAAACCCCAGTACCTGATGCAAGTGAAGAACCCCCTCAAAAAAAGGGGGGAAACTTTAGATGAAATCAAATGTGCCTACAAAGAAAGATCACCTTAGAAGGAGAAGAATTTGCCTCAAAGCTGCCAAAAAGGGGCAAGAAGACCAAGGTAAAAAGGGAAAATCCCTCCTCTTCTATGCCTATAATAGTTATATCTAAAGAAGATCTAAAGGATTCAAAGGAAGGAGAATGGGGGATAGGTACATATATTTTCAAGGAGGGATCCTCTAAAGAATGGACCCCCTCTTCACACCCTCAACCTGAGATAGAGAAGAAGAAGCACAAGCTAAAGACCCTTGGCCATGTAGAACTTTAGAAGACACAAGCATAGGAGTTGAAAGAATATAAGGAAGAGATGGATAGGGTAGGGGTGGCTAAGGAGGTGATTGAGATAATTGAGGTTGTGGTGATGAAATGAGTGGAGCACCTGGTGAAGGTAAAAGAAAAGAACCATTAAGAAAAAGGGGTTAAGACTACCCCATCTAGTGCACCAACAAATGAAGAGCTAAGGTGCAAATGGGAGGCCATAGACCTAAATCAATAAGAAATTAAGGTAGCACTAAAATTAGATTAGAAACATAGAAAGATGAGAGATAAAAGTATGTCCTAGGCTAACATTGACAAAATTGAGGCCATTGAGATCAAACCCAATGAATAAAAGTGCACAATGTAAAGGAAGGCTAAGAAGGAGAAAGCTACCATTGGTATGGAGCATAGAAAGAAATAAATAAAAGAGGCACTTAGTTCTTCCACCAGGACAACAAAGGAAGTCACACAATAGGTACACCCATTTCCTAAAGGGGCCTGTAGGAACATGGCAGGTAATACTAGCCCTGAACAATAGCAAATAGAAAAAGGAGATGGTGAAGAGGGAGAAAAAGGAGGAAAGGAAGAAAGAAGGGAAGATGAAGGATAAGGAGATGGTGAAGAGGAAAAATAAATTGGAGATGAAAAATAACCCAGCTCAGACACTAGTTAAGAAGAAGACGTGGATGAAGAAGAAAGTAATATGCTTTGGATCAAGGGGTAGGCACAAGAGGGATTTAAAGAGGATGACTACTATCTACAAGAATTCATGCCTTAGAAGGATGAAACTAGAATGACATGCCACTAGGTATCTTGGGCACTCGATTGCTTCATGGATAAACTTGAGTTTGATTTTTTTACAAAAGAAATTGAATATACCCTAAACCTAGAGAGAGGGTACTCCTATAAACTCCTTAATCCCAAAGACATAAACCTTGTGTGCTCCAACAATGCCCTGATCAAGATGGTATCTTTTGTGGCTCGTAATAACATCATCAATGATGTTCAAGCCTAAAACTACAAGAAAATAGGAAAGGACATATAAAAATAACTCCAAGAGACCAATTTCAATCTATAACAACTTTCTCAGTGTATCAAAGAGGTGAAACCTTACCTCCTAAACAACATAAGATCTAAAGGAATGAATGAAATAGACGAAGTCTACACCTTATTTAAACAAATGATCCTAAGGATGAAGATAGTGTAGGAAGAATTAGAAGACCCTTGTAATCACCTTAGAATAGATTTGAGTGGGATGCTCAAAAGGATTGAAGAGATCTATGACTAGCTAGAGGTGCAAATAAAAAAGGTAGATGCAATATTATATAAATTCATCAACCAGTCCAAAGTCATCGATGCATGCCTGAATAAAATAAATGATGAAAAAGAGGCCTTCATCTAGTAGGTTGTTACAATTAGTAGAAGTGAACACCCATAAATTATGATTAAAATAAATAACTTGAGCTCTTAATTGAAGACACAGGAGTAAGAATTGGAGGCAGTCTTCCATGCCTTCTATATAAGCACAAGTGGGAAAGGTGAAATTTTGGAAGGTGTAGTCAAAAGAACCAAAGAAAGGATCAAGGCATATATAAGGGAACTAGAAGGCATATAAGTGCTCACTCTTGAGGCAGCATCCACCTTGGTAGAAGATGCTATTGAGGAACTAAAGAACACAATAGAGGGTTTTGAGACATTTTGAGTAGGACTAGAAAAAGATGCAGCTAAGTTTTGCATGCTTAGAGGCTAATTGACTAGATTGGGGTGGACTAAAATTTTGTATGGGGTAAATGTTGGCACCTCTATTTCCTAAGTAGTGTTCTCACTCTAACATGAAAAAACCAGGCATGAGGCAATCTTGTGTAATAATTACTTGAGTTTTATTTTGGTTATGCCAGCTAGAGGAATCCCATAAATACTTACACTAGTTGGCCAAGTAGTTGCTTCTCACCCAAATTTTGGATGGATGAATCTCAAATTATGAACATGATGGAAAATTCATAAAGCTGATAGTTGAAGAGCATCACAAGCTTTGAGGCTTACCTACCCAATACTACATACAACATCTTGGGGCTCGAGGAGCATGGAGATATGAATGGTGGAATAAATAGGTGAACTGCCACCACCTAATGGCACATGCCTACCCAGTCATCCAGAGGGGTGGCTAGTACCTATTTAAATAAGTGACATCCAAGAGAATAAGGAGAGAGAGATAATAATGATGATGACAAGGAGTTGGCATAGCAAATACCAACACATATGTAATTGGAATACAAACTAGGATGGCTTATGTTTATTGTTAGTAGACCTAGCTTTGATTAGTCTACACTTGCCTATGAGTTGCTAGACATGAAGGTATCATGTTGGGCTGAGGCCCAAATTAATCTTATATCTATCATTTTGAAATATAAATGAAATAAATCACTTGTAGGAAATATGTGTTGAATACCCCCTCTAGTATAATCTTTAATAATTGAATATGGTTTTGATATATATGTTCTCTATTAGTATAATTGGTAATTAAATAAGTCACATGAGGATATATAGAGCCAATTCTAGTTGACCATCACAATTCATGGTAATCCATAGTTATGAATGACCCATCTTGTGTTAAGAACTAAGTGAACCTGACCCTATCAATAGAAAGGAGCCAAGTAGCTCAAGAAAAGATGATAATGTCACCTAAACATCTCAACCCAGTTAATGCTTAGATCAATTATCAGACTAGATGTGCACTGCTACGACCAAAAACTAAACTCTAAACTCATCAAGGAATAATTAACCTAATCATTAAAATAACCTTGAGTTGATGAATCCCTATGATATACCCTATTGACCAAACCAAAGTTATGTCATGTTTCAACTAGCCCAATGCGGGCCCCAATCCTTTCATTGTTGCACTTAAAGTGAGCACTCAAGGTTTGCACCTTGAATGAATTGGATGCTAGTGTAGAGATGCACTAAATATTACACCTAACCTATTATTAAAATCCTCTCACCTAGTTATCTTAAAGTTTTGACTAGTAGGGTGAGTTACTAAGAGCAATGGGCACTACTATAAGATATTAATACTTAACACTACAACAATAATAGTGCCATGTGGTTATAGTGTCCTAAATGTTGCATTAATGTCCTTTTGGAAGACTTCTAAGAAATTTAAATAGGTATTTGAGATGATAGTTCTAAGACTGTGGTAAGATTGGTTGTAGGTGACTATGTTCTATTGAATTACTGAAAATGTAAGTCTAATGCTCAAGGATATGTTTATGGCTAGCATAGGGAGAGGTCAACTAAAGGGACACTCTTAGCATCCAACTACCAATTTTAGGTGATTAAAATTAATAACCATTCTAATGAGACCATGTGCTTGGGTATATTTTTTGTTTTCAAAATTATGACCCCTTCCTCATCTAGTTCAAACTTTTCTATGCCATCTTCATCAATAATCTATGATTCAAATACATCCATGTTTATGATGAAGTTGATGATATGATGATCATCATTAAACACCTATAAGTTATAGACATTATTGAAAATATAAGGAGTTGAGACTAATTACACTAAGAAACTTCTCATCTTGGAGTCACCTATAAGTTCTAGAGTACTAGCATCAATAGCCAATGCAAGGTAAACTCTAAATATTAAATGCATCAAAATATTCTATCAAGTTAGACACTCAAATGTGATACATAATTTTTTTTCATTACAAACATATTGGATTTTGTTTTATTATTTTTAGAATATTAGAGTTATATTCCTAAATAAAAAGGGGTTGAGTAATGTAAATCAATAAATAAATATACTTTAATTAGCCTACTGATTTGTGTAAATAGATTGTATTTTTAACTTTTCTAAATATAGTAAGAAGTGAGAAAGATTAGAACTTAGCTTATTATGGTTGATCTAGACTGAGACAAGGTCTAATACTAGATGAGTAAGGTTGAGAAATAGTTGGAAATAGGTCTTTGGACTTCATTTCTTGATTGGATAGGAGCACCAAAACCAAGACACCCTATTGTCTAGCAGTGTAGTCCTATTTTGATGTTACTTTCTTGAGGTTGAAAGATTTTTAGGTTCTATTTGAAATGCATGTGTAACCCTATCACTAAAATTTTAGGGTTTGGGACCTTACAGAGCTCACTATGTGCATTTTTTAATCTTAAAAATCCTTAGGAGCTCCTAATGCTTGAACTTGAATAATAACTTCGGAAAGGGAGAGAAGGGGTTAGTGTGTAAAGGATATGTTAGATGCACTTCACACCCCATGTGTGGGCATGGTGCCTACATACTAATACTATAAAGAAGGATCAGGATAATGTAGTTCTCCCATTGAAGTCCTTGGTGCAATTTGTGTATGATCAATTCAACTAGAATGTGAAATTGGATATGATTTAACTAGTGCAATGAATTGAGTAGGATTTTGATAATATTGAAAAATTTTATGCAAATAATATAGAAGATTGCTTGAGTGTACTTAATTATATTCTTGCATCTCTCTTGAAAATGAGTGCCAACCCTTCTAAATGGACTTAGAATGACATTTTATATGGAAACTAATGATCATGGGTTAAATTAATTCATGTGAGGCCAATAGGGAAAAAGATAAGTAATAGGAAGAATATGATTGTTGGAGGCATAAGTGAACTTGGACAACAACATCAAAAATAGGACACCCTAAGTTCCAATGCTACTATCCTATTTGGGTGTTGTTATAATAAGGGGATGAGACCTAAGGAGATAGATCTAGGCCTAAAAGGGATGCCTAGGTTTGAAAAATTTAAGTCCAAAAAGATTAGGATGACTAGGAATCAATGAAAGAAATAGCCTAGAAGGGTTGTGTGAGCCAACATGAGGACCTATGGATTAGGTATCTTAGCCATACTAAATTCGTGTAATTTCACATTTTACATGATTACATTTGCCCCCCCCCCACCCCCCCATTTATTCTAATGATGTAACAAATTGAAATACTAGGATAAAGGAAAATAAGAAGCATACATGAACTTACCAATAAGGGTGAAACTCATAAAGCTATGTGATGTTGGATGTGTATAGAGAGAACACATTATGAATTGTGAATCTACAATGAAAACATAAATTAGATCAATTCTTACTAGATACACTATATCTAAAATAAGAACATACTAGTTTTTATTAAGAAGAAGAGAAAGTAATGAATACACCTCACTAGGTACATGAACCAATACAAAATCTATAGTGGTTTTAGAATGTGTTAGATGATGTTGAGTTTGTGTTAAATCAAGATTAATATTACAAAGAGAGCTGAGTGCTCAATTCCCTAGAAAGTGGCTTAAAAATGCAAAGGTTGGCCCTTTGGCTCCATCATCAGCAACTATGTGAAGTTAAAAAATTATGTATGTGTTAATATATTTCTGGATTGTGTGTCTAATCCCTCTAAATAGGTGACTCAAGAATATAAAGGTTAGCTAGACCTTTGGCTCCATTGTTGCCCCATGAAGTGAAGCTATGAATTAATATCGGTATAGAATAGATGTCATATGAGATGGCTCATGGAGCCCATGGATGTTCTTAAAATATGACAATGTGGTGTGGATAACCTATATGTGTGTTAGAAACTAGGCCACTCTTGGCCATTTTGAAAGATGGAGGCTAGGCTTAAATGAAAGCCTTTTTGAAATTAATGCAAAATGCTTATGTGAAAGCCAAATTAGGAACTTGGGTACTTGAAAAGATAAACTTGTATGAAAGTTTAACTCAAATGTGATGTCAACGACCTACAGATGGAGTAAGACATGCAACTACCGAGAATACCTAGGATAAGTTGAACTTTAAAATAAATGAAGATCAATGTGTCACACACATTTCCTATAATCACTGATGTTTGTAACATGGATTTTATCTAAAAGTTATGCCAACTACCTAATCTAAAATGTAAGTGAGAACCATCATGTTGCACATGATAACCCCCTATATCTAAGAAAATTGTGTTGAAACTATTGAATTTTACTAATCTAGAAGTGCAAAAACTATACTTAAACTAAAATTTTTGCCTATTTCTAGAAACCCTAAGTGTTTTTATACCTAGATAAAAGCACCAAAATTTGCAAAACCACTATGTTTGGTGATACTATCCATTTTTGGTGTTGATGTCTTGTGTGAAAACTAACTATTGATCTAAAACTATCATTATTTTTTTGCTCGAGTTTAACCAATTTAACCTCTAGATTTTGTACTAAGTGTTCTGAATGCTACCATTTTTTATTTTTAGGAGGTTTTATCATAGTGATAAACCCCTATTTGATGCCCCCTCTTCTAAGGATAGGAATGATGAACCTTCCATGACTAGCCTTAGAAGAAAAGGAGTCCTGCAAGTGTGCTATAGTTATATACATGCAAGATATAACATTGAATATTTGATAAGATATCTATGTATATAGCAATGTTTATATTGAGATATTGTTAGATCAAGGGGTATGCCTAGATAAACATAACAATGTAAGATCATGTGTATGATACTAAACTAGACTGGTAATGTTAGATATAAGTTGTTAGTTGTTAGTTTGTTAGTAAACATGGAGGGATGGAGCATGATGTCCATCATGGCATCCAAGAATAAAGATAAATGCATGATTGAAATCATGTCATTTCACATAGTGAGGATCAAGCAAGAAAACAAGCATATGAAGTAAGAAGCAAGAAGCATGCAAGGGTGACCAAGGGGCCATGTAAACAAGGGACATGGACACATGTCACTCAAACTAGAAGACAAGCATGGAAGGCATGTTCAAATGCCAAATACACATTACAAGTGAACAAATAAAGTTGACATGAGGGCCACAAGAACATGAAAGAGTACAAACAAAGGATATTAGCAGATGTCTTAAAACACACACATGAAATATAAGTAAAGGACATTGGAAAATGTCCTAAGGCACAAGTAGGAGACAAGATGGAACTAGAAATGTAATCACACAAGATAAGATAAGCAAGGAATGAAAGAAAGAGTAAGAAATAGAAGATATAAACACATCTAACTAATCAAAGAAAGTGTGAAATTATGAAAAACATGTGTAGTACAATAATAGGTATATGTTAAAAAAGACATAAGTGCTAGGTACTAGTGAAATGTCAATGTAGTAATCTGTGTAATATAATAAGGAATGTGCATTAGTATAATAACTCAAAGTGTGTAGTGTATGGATGACATAACCTGGATGGTTTAGTCATGTAGAAGATGCCCCCAGTGGGTGTGTATATCGATGTATGTCTCGAATGTAGAAGTAGGAATGCCCCCTCAATGGGTAGAATAAAGTAATCAAATAGCTGGATGTCACTGCACACACTCAAATAAGATCAAGTGAAGCATGATAATGTAGATAAATTCACATAAAATAACATGAAATAGAAAATGTAAGTCATAACATGATAGTACTAATGTAAACATGGATGATGCATACAATCAAAAATGCTTTTGGTGTTTTTGCAATTTTTTTGAATGTTTTTATATTTTGAAATTTCATATTGCTTTTGTAGTTTTGAAATATTTGAACTATGTACAATAAATCAAGTGAGTTTATGTAAAAATAGTGTTGTAAATAAATTATGTATAAGTATATACAACATAATATAAAAGACTAGGATGGTAGTTGAAAAGGGTCCAAAGATGGAGCTTGCTGGGGATGAAAATGGAGGAAAGGATCTCAACCATCATCAAATGTGTCAAGATCATCATAATAAGTATCATCATATGTTGAAAATGTTGTGTTCATGGTGTCACCATGTTGAAGTCAAAATGAGGGTTGCTCTAGTGGTGGAGATGTTGATTATGATCTTAGACATTTAGCCCTATTGGTAAGTGTCTGCAATGGAAGTGGTGGAGCTGGTGATTCTATAATTTGAATAATACCTTGATATTGTAGTTTATTAAATCTTTGATATAAGGTTATGCATGAGTTTGTATCATGTCTTATAATCCTATGAAAGCTATAGAATGGGAGACCATCTTGAGGTGGCAATCAACTAATAGATCTATGTTGTACTATAGGTAATGTGATCAATCCATGATCAAGTAATATCTATAACATAAACTATGGTTGATGTTATGTGTTGCCTACTTGAATCTAAATAACTAGCTCTATATCCATAGAGGTAACCATGTGAGCTATATGTGCCAAGTGATCTGACTATGGTTATGAATGTGGAGGATGTCTTGAGAGTGTAGTGTAAGATGTTAAAAGTACTATAGGATGTGGTAAGAGGGCTCTAGAGTCATATCGATACTCTTTTGGGTTGACTGGTGTAAATCTTAATCCACATAAATAATCATCTATAAGTGTGGGTGTCATATCATCATTTGAAGAAGTTTTTGAATCTATATTAACATCATGTACATATGGTAACTCAAAATTTACCACTAGGGGTAACTATGATATAGGAGTCTCAATAACTATAGTAGTAGTAGAAGATGGTATTGTTATCAAAATATTTGTAATTAGTGGAGTAACTATGGAATCAACTAGAACTATTGGTGTTGTTATCGGTGATGGTAGATGTGTAATCAATGTTTGAAATATGACTAATGGAGTAACTAGAATGGTAGAAGCTATTATAGCTAAAAAAAGAGTTGGTGTTAATGGTGTAACTATAAGTGAAGCAGTGTGAGAAGTGATAGTCTTTCCAACTTCATATGTATGTATCTAATTAAGGGAAATCCTATGAAGTGGTGGTTGTATTATGAGATATGGTGTCCCATGTGATGAAATAGTTGAAAATGAATTTGTAAGTTAACAATATCTAAATGGTTGGTTGTCTATCAAACATGTGTATAAATAGCCCTCATGTATAAACTTAATACATCAATGGAGAGCAGAAAGAATATCACCATGGTATGTATCCAAGGTTATTCAAGTAAAATATTATAGTGGAGAGGACCTAGCATGACCTAGAACTATGTGGAGAGGGTTTTTGGTCCCACCATAATATCCAAACTAATAGTACCCAAAGTCTATCATAGTATATCATCGAACCCTCAGATGTTTTTATATATTTTTTATATTGATGCTAAATCTATACCCATGGCCTATAAGAATGTGATATTACATAAGTTTATTCTATAACCACTATCAATGAGAACCCTCTTGACTATATTGGTTTTAACTTATAATTATATGAATAGTGGACAATTTTTATCAATAACCATCTGAGAAGGCATGTCCTCACTATCAAAATAAATTGCATCTTTTATAGTTTTTAGAGTATTAACCACTGATGAAAAATAAGAAGGTCCTGAATCAAGAGGCATAGAAGTTTAAGTGCTTGATAAAGAATGTCCTTGAATACATTATTTTTATGAAGTAGTTATAACATGGAAAATTTAGTTGGAGTGTTTCTCAACTAATCAACATTGTCATATGCTTTGTGCAAATTTGTTTATGATAGTTGGTTGAGCCTAGGATGGGTTGGAATAGTAGGGTGACAAGGCTCCTAGGTAGGTGAAGGAGGCATAGCTACACATCAAGTAATAGCTCTAAGTGTTAGGTTGTGGAGCTAAAAGCTTCATAGGTATGCAAATGGAGGAGGTTGCTGAGTATCACAGTAACCGACATCAGTCAGGCCAATCGACATCGATCATTTTTAGTGTATAGAGCAACTAGCATCGATTAGGCATCGACTGGCATCGGTCAGATAGGAACCAACATCGGTCATCTCCAGATAGACAGTGACCGACGTCAGTCATTTGTGCATTCTAAAACTGGTCTAATTTTAGACGGATAGTTAGGTTACATGTAAAGACTAATTTTAGTCTTGAGTTTGCATTTCAAATTATTGTAATTGGGAAGTCTAATTATTGTTTGTATGGGATCTATTTAAGAGACCCATGGGGTTGTATTATAAAAAAAAGACTAAGAAGGATTAGATCCTTAACTTTAAGGCAAGAACAACAATTGGGTTGGTTATCTCAAGGGGTGTAAGATCAGTTGATCTGTAGGTAGAAATATTAGGGAGATCTACATGGTAAGTAAGATCAGTTAGATTTTTAGGTGTGCAAGATCAAAGGAGATCTACTTGGAGTACTTTGAGTACTTGGTGGACTAGCAGGGCAAGGTTGTTTGTCACTGACTAGTGGAGGGGACAACTCTGTGTTTGAGTTGTGGTTATAATTGAGAGAGAGAGAACTCTTGAGAGACATACTAAATGCCCAAGAGGTGTGGAAGAGTGTGATTTCTTCATTGTATTATATAAGAGTGTTAAAACATATTGTATTGTTTCTCGTATCATATTCTATGCTATTTCTGAATTCTAGTTACTTATTACTTCTGGTTTAATTTCATGTTTAGTTGCTTATACAAAGGTAATCAAGTGTGCTCTTAGGAGTGGATCCTAACAAGTGGTATCAGAGCTAGGATCACCAAGTGATGCCACTAACAAGTGGTACTAGAGCGGGTTAGTGTTTGTTGATTACAAGTCACTCACAGGGGTTTTTATTTGAGTGGGACTATAGCAATGGTAGAAGAAAGTATGCTAAAAATGGAGAAATTAAATGGAAAGAATTATCAATTATGGAGGATGCAAATAGAGGATTATCTATATCAGAAAGATTTGTACTTACCATTGGGTGGGGTTTCATGTAAGCCCACATGTATGCAAGATGAAGAATGGAAGGTTCTTGAAAGAAAGGCTCTTGGAGCTGTAAGGCTCACCTTGACAGCTTCTATGTTTTCCAACTTATCTCAGGCAAGGACAACGGTAGATTTAATAGAATCTATGGCAAATTTATATGAAAAACCCTCATCTTTGAATAAGGTATTTCTTATGAAGCAATTATTTTATTTACAAATGTTGGAAGGTGGATTTGTGTATAGTCATCTTAGTGATTTCTATGGTTTGGTAAACCAGTTAAATTCAGTCAAAATAGTTTTTGATGATGAAATTAAGGATCTCTTAATCTTATGCTCTTTACCTAAAAGTTGGGATAGCTTGGTAATGGCAGTAAGTAATACTGCGTCTGCTTTAAATATCTTGAAAGTTGATGATGTTGTTAGTGTAATCTTGATTGAAGAAATTTGTAGGAAAAACATAGGGGAATCATCAGGTAATGCTTTAAGTGTTGAAAGCAGGGGAAAGCAAAGAGAAAAGGTCAAGCAAGGGAAATCAAGGTCAAAGATAGATAGGAGATCTAGATCTAGGTATGGCAGTATATCCTACCGAAATTGTGGAAAGAAAGGGCATGTAAAGAAAGATTGTTGGTTGGTAGAAGATCAGCATGAAGGTAATAAACAAGTAGATGTTGTAAGTATTGTTGCATAGGATGCTCTTGTATGTTCCTTAGATAAAGTAGAATCTTGGGTTTTAGATTCTGGTGCCTCTTTCTATGCAACACCAAATAGGGAATTTTTTCATGATTATGTCCATGGAGACTTTGGAAAATTTTATTTAGGGGATGGTAAGCCTTGTCAAATTGTTGGCAAAGGGAAAGTGCAGCTGAAGTTGTATACTAGCAACACATGGGTGTTGAAGGATGTCATGCATGTACCCATCCTAAAGAGGAATTTGATTTCTATAGGGAAGTTGGGTGATGAGGGTTGTAGAATAACTCTCACAGTGGAATATTGGAAAGTTTCCAAGGGTGCACTTGTTTTAGCTGGAGGCAAGAAAGTAGGTACACTTTATCTATCTACTTGTATTACTGATTCTCCTTCTGTTTTATCTACTTTAGATGTAGATGCAAAGATGTGGCTTTATAGGCTTGGTCACATGAGTGAGAAGGGAATGGATGTTCTTAAGTCAAATGGTAAGCTTTTAGATTTGATAGACCAAGATTTCTATGAGGATTGTATGTTTGGGAAATAGGTGAAAGTGAGGTTACTCACAACTGGGTCAACAAAGAAGAAGCACAAGTTAGAGCTTGTTCACACAGGTGTGTGGAAACCAGCTCAGGGAACTTCTATTGGAGGATCACAGTGTTATGTTTTTGATGATGCTACAAGAAAGGATTGGGTTTATTGCATAAAGAGGAAATCTGATGTTTTTGACATATTTAAGAATTAGAAAGCCTTGGTTTTCAAGGAGAAGAAGATGGATAGAGATCAGCTCAAGAGGTTGAATAATTCTAAGTAGGGCAAGGTTGATTTGGCCAAGGTTATGATCCAAAATGAGCTTATGGGTAAAAATCATCACTCACATGAAAACACAAAGATCGACGTCAGTCAAGAAACTGACATCGATGATCAGGTAGGAACTGATGTCAGTCTGGTGGAGACCAAATTTAGTGATGTCAGGCAGGTGGACACCGACGTAAATCAAGGAACTAACATTAGTGGTAAGGTAAGAACTAACATTGATCAGGTAAGAACCAACATCGATCAAGTTGGTCGCATGGAACTAACGTTGGTCAAATGTAGACTGAGAGATGATCGAGATCAATCACTGTTAGAATGAAATTTGGGTGGACAACAAGCTATCAAGGAGTCTCAAACACCCATGAGGAGGATTGAAAGGGTAAGTAAGCCTCAAATTCATTATTCCCCTTCTTTATATTACTTGTTGCTCACTAATGGTGGAAAACCAAGAAGTTTTAAAGAGGTAATGTAGATAGAATCTAGGAAACAGTGAGAGCATGGCATGAATGAGGAATTTGATTCCTTGAAGAAGAACCAAATGTGGGATTTGGTAGAGTTGCCAACTAAGATGAAAGCACTAAAAGATGAATGGATTTATAGGTTAAAGAAAGGAGAGAATGGATAGGTGAGATAGAAGGCCAGGTTATATGGTCTTGAGCAAGCTCTAGGATAGTGGTATAGGTTTGACAGGTGTATGACAAAGCATGGCTTTAGTCAATGTCAATGTAATCACTATGTTTATTTTACTAGGTTGGATAATGGTTGCAACATTATCCTATTACTGTATGTAGTGTATATGCTTGTTGTAGGGTCACACATGCAGGGATTTATTGAGCTAAAGGTGAAAGTCGCTCAGACATGTTCCAGGAAGGATTCAGGGGCAAAAATCCTTGGCATGAGTATTTCTAGAGATAGGGAAGATCACAGGTTGATTTTGTCTCTAGAGGATTATGTGAATAAGGTAGTGGAGAGGTTCAATTTGCAAGATGCATAATTGGTTAGCACACTTATGGTTGGACAAATCAAGTTGAGCTATGAACAGTGTCTTAAATCACATGATGAGGTTGAGTACATGTGTACTAGACCTGATATTACCCAAGTAGTGGAAGTTTTTAGCAAGTTTATTGCCAATTTGGGAAAGAAGCACTGGAAAGTAGTTCAGTGGATTCTCAGGTATTTGAGAGGGACCAACAGTAGGTATTTATGTTATGCAGGGTCAAGCACTTCACTACATGCGTATGTAGATTCAAATATGGTAGGTGACTTAGATGGCAGGAGAAGCACCATAGGATGTGTTCACTATTGGTGGTACGATGGTTAGTTAGATTTCAAAGTTACAGAAGGTTGTTATAATTATGGTGGCTAGTAAGGATATGAACCATGCAAGTATGTTAACAAAGCCAGGAACAAAAGAGAAGTTGAATCTTCATTCAACTTCTATTGGTCTTCAAGATTGAACTTGAAGAGGGATACAAGCCAGGAAACAAAATTAGATGATGTAGAAGTATAGGTATAGGTGCAACTATTTATCTCCAAGTGGGAGATTATTAGGTTGTGGAGCTAAAAGTTTCACAGGTATGCAAATGGAGGAGGTTACTGAGTATCATAGTAACTGACGTCGGTCAGGCAAACTGACATCGATCATATTTAGTGTACAAAGCAATCGGCGTCAGTTAGGCATTAGCTGGCATTAGTCAGACAGAAATCAATGTCGATCATCTCTAGATAGATAATAACTGATATTAGTCATCTGTGCATTCTAGAACTGGTCTAATTTTAGACAGACAGTTAGTTTGCATGTAAAGACTAATTTTAGTCTTGAGTCTGTGTTTCTAATTATTGTAATTGGAAAGTCTAATTATTGTTTGTATGGGATCTATTTAAGAGACCCATGGGGATATATTGTAAAAAAAGGACTAAGAAGGATTATATCCTCAACTTGAAGGCAAGAACAACAATTGGGTTGGTTGTCTCAAGGGGTGTTAGATCAGTTGATCTACAGGTAGCAAGATCAGGGAGATCTACATGGTAAGTAAGATCAATTAGATTTGTAAGTGTGCAAGATCAAAGGAGATCTACTTGGAGTAATTTGAGTACTTGGTGGATTGGCAGGGCAAGGTTGTTTGTCACTAACTAGTGGAGGGAACAACTCTGTGTTTGAGTTATGGTTGTAATTGAGACAAAGAACTCTTGAGAGAAATACTGGACACCCAAGAGGTGTGGAAGAGTGTGATTTCTTCATTGTATTCTGGAAGAGTGTTAATACATATTGTATTGTTTCTTGTACCATATTCTATGTTATTTATGAATTCTAGTTACTTATTACTTCTGGTTTAATTCTGTGTTTAGTTGCTTATACAAAGGTAATCAAGTGTGCTCTTAGGAGTGGATCCTAACACTAAACACATTATTTACTATCTATATATGAGTTGAAGTTGTTATGGGAGAAGAGTGAATATAATCAGTAGGTCAAGGATATGGAGGAATAAAAGGTGTCAATTGGGCTCTCTAGTGATGGGTAGTGACCTAGGGAAGAGTAAGATGGACCATGCAACATGAATCGATATGGGGGAGAGGTTCTAAGGGAGGTGATGCAAGAGATGGATTAATATTTTAAAGAACAAATTTCTTGAAATCATCCCATATAATGACAAATAAGCATAAAATGTAGATAATGAAACTTAGTACTAACATATGATAGACTTCATCATTCATGTACATGATAGGGCCCAATATGGTTTCTTTATTATTTACAAGAAATGTGAGAAGAATTTATAAATAACTGAGCATCATTTTTACACTTTGACTATGGATGTAAGGTGATACCTCAACAATAAAAAAGGAGATAGTATATGCAACTAGGAATTTTTTAGAAATACTTATGCAAAATACTATGAATTATTAATGTTGAAACTAATTTTCTGAGTTTGATATGCAACTAAATTTTCATAAAATGATGCAAAAGTAATAAAAAAATATCTAAGAATGTATTTAATGCAATTAGGGTTTTGAAATATATTTTTGAAAATTAGTGTAATAATTTTAATAAATTTACTATGAATTTGTAGAATTTAGCTTGAAAATTCAAGAAAAATGTGAAAATATTTCTAAAATTAGCAATATATTTTTCCTAGTGGTTTGAAGGTGTTTGTATGTAAATAGGACATAGTATATACAAACTAGGGTTTGGGTGAATTTATTGAAAATATTTTAATTAATTTTTAGTTTTATGATTTTTTAATTTAGGAAAATTTTGAAAAAAAATCAGAAATAATTAGCCCTATGGTTTTTGTGTGAAAATTTGAAGTAAGTCGGGTTCACCAAATGTTTTACAGTTTTCAAAATATGAGAGTTATATTCTTAAATAATAAAGGGGATGAGAAATGTAAATCAATAAATAATATGATTTTATTAACCTACTAATTTTTTTAAATATATTTTATTATTGCCTTTTCTAAATATAGTAGGAAGTGAGAGAGATTAGAACTTAGCTTATTTTGGTTGATTTGGACTGAGACAAGGTCTAATACTGGAGGAGTAGGATTGAGAAGCAATTATGAATGGGGCTCTAGACATAATTTTTTGATTGGATAGGAGTGTCAAAAATAGGACACCCTATTTTCCAGTGTTAAAGTCCTAATTTATCGCTATTGTCCTGAGGCTAAAATATTTCTAGGTTCTATTTGAAATGCCTATGTAACCCTGTCACTAAAATTTCAAGGTCTAAAATCTTGTAGAGTTCTTTATGTGCCTATTTTAATCTTCAAAACCCTTAGGAGTTCCTATTGCTTGAACTTAAATGCAAACTTGGGAAAGAGAGAAGGGGTTAGTGTGTAAAGGATATGATAGACTCACTTCACACCCCATGTGTGGGCACACTGCCTATATACCAAAACTCTAAAGAGGGATCAAGATAATGTAGGTCTCCTATTGAAGTGTTTGGTGAAATTTGTGTATGATCAATGTAACTATAATTTAAAATTAGATGTGCTTAAGCTAGCTAAGGACTAGTCCAATGACTCAAGTAGGATTTTGATAATTTTTGAAGTTTGTATGCAAATAATAAAGAAGAGTGCTTGAGTGTACTTGCTTGTATTTGTATGTATCTCTAAAAAATAAGTGCCAACCCTTCTAAATGGATTTAAATTGGAAATTTATAGGGAAAATAATGATCATGGTTTAAATGAATTCATGTGAGGCTGATAGGAAAAAAGATAAGGAACTAGAAGAATCTTACCATTAGAGGCCTAAGTGAACTTGGACAACAGTGCCAAAAATAAGACACCTTGAGTTATAGTGCTTCTACCCTATTAAGGCATTATTGTTCAAAGGGGATGAGACCTAGAGGGATGAATCTAGTCCTAAAAGTGATACATGGGTATAAAAAAGCTAAGTTTGGAAAGTTTTGGATGAGTGGGAATCAGTGAAAGAAGTAGCATATAAGGGTTGTGTGAGCCAATAGGAGGACATATGGATTAGGTATCTTAGCCATACTAAATTTTTAAAATTTCACATTTTACATAACTAAATTTACCCCCCTTTATTCTAGTGATACACTCAAATGAAATACTAGGATAAAAGAAAATAAGAAGCATACTTGAAATTACCTATAAGGGTAAAGCTCATGAAGTATGATGTTGGATGTGTATAGAGAGAGCACACTATGAATTATGAATCTATAATGAAAACATAAAATAGATCAGTTCTTACTAGATATGCTATATCTAAAATAAGAATGAATAAGATCTGAGTAAGAGGAAGAGAAAGGAATGAATACACATCACCAGGTATGCGAACCAATATAAAACCTGTTATGATGTCAGAATATGTTGAATGATGTTGAGTGTGTGTTGAAACAAGAGTAATAATATGAACAAAACTGAGTACTCAATTCCCTAAAAAGTGGATCAAGAATGTAAAGGTTATCCCTTTAGATCCATCATCACCCACTATGTGAATTTAATGAATCATGTATGTGTTAATCAATGTTTGGATTATTTGTCTAATCCCTCTGAATAGGTGACTCAAGAATACAAGGGTTAGCTAGACCTTTGACTCCATCATTTCCCCATGAAGTGAAGCTATGAAGTGATAATGGTATAGAACATATGGTATATGAGATGGTTCATGGATCCCATGGATGTTCTATAAATTTGACAATGTGGCATGGATAGCCTATATGTGTGTTGGAAACTAGGCCACTCTTAGCCATTTTGAAAGATGGAGGTTAGGCTTAAATGAAAGCCTTTCTAAAATTGATGTAAAATTCTTATGTGAAAGTCAACTCAGGAACTTGGGTACTCAAAAAGATAAAATTATATGAAATTTTAACTCAAATATGATGCCAACCACCTACAAATGGATTAAGGCACACAACTACTGAGAATGCCTAGAATAAACTAAACTCAAAAAGAAAAGAAGATCAATGTGTCATGCACATTGTCCCTAATCACTAATGTGTGGAACATGGATTTTTATCTAGAAGTTATGCCAACTACCTAATCTTAATTATAAATGAGAACCATCATGTTGTGCATGATAACCCCCTATATTTGAGAAAAATATGCTAAAACTATTGAATCTAACTGATTTGGAAGTGCAAAAATTATTCCTAAACTAAATTTTTTGCCTATTTATAGAATTCCTAAGTATTTTTATTAGTGTATAGGAGTTCCAAAATGTGGACACCCCTATGTTTGGTGATAGTGTCTATTTTTGGTACTATTTTCTAGTGTGAAAATTGACTATTAATCAGAAAATGTCATTATTTTTTTGCTCTAGTTTGACTAATTTGACCTTTGGATTCTATATTGAGTGTTCTAAATATTTATATTTCTACTATTAAGAGGTTTGATCTCTATGACAAACCTATGTTTGATGCCCCCTCTTTTGAGGGTAGGAATGATGAACCTACAATGACTTCCCTTAGAAGAAAAGAGTCATGCAAGTGTGTTATACTATATAAATAAATGATATAGCATTGAATATTTGATAAGATATTTCAATATATAGAAATATTTAAATTGGTATATTTTTAGATCAATAGGGGTATGCATAGATAGATATAACAATGTAAGAACATGTGCATGATACTTAACTAGACTAGTAATGTTAGATATTAGTTGTTAGTTATTAATTTGTTAGTAAGCATGGAGGGATGGAGCATGATGTCCATCATGGCATCCAAGAAGTAAGATAAATTCATGATTATGATCATTCCATTACAAAAATCAAGAATAAAATAAGCAAAAAGCACATAAATCAAGAATCAAGAAGCAATAAGAGTGGCCAAGGGGCCAAGCAAACAAGGGACATGGGCACATGTCCCTCAAAATAGAAATCAAACATACAAGGCATTTTAAAATGCTACATATATATACAATTAGAAGAAGCAAAGCTGGCACAAGGTCCACAATCACATAGAAAATTAAAAGAAAAGAACATTGGAAAATGTCCTAAGAAACACACATGAACAAAGGCAAAGGACATTGGCAGATGTCTTAAGGCAAAAATAGAAGACAAGAAAGAATTGGAGATCTAATCATGAAAGCTATGATAAGTAAGGAATGAAATAAAAATTAAGAACTAGAAGATACAAAAACATCTAACTAATCAAATTAAATGTGAAAGTATGCAAAACATGTGTAGCACAAGACTAGGTATAGGCTAAGAAATACACAAGTGATAGGTACTAGTGAAATGTCGATGCAGTAATTTGTGTAATCTAGTAAGAAATGTGCATCAGTATGGTAACTCAGAGTGTGTAGTGTAGTAATGGCATAACATGGATGGTTTAGTTATGTAGAAGATGCCCCTAGTGGGTGTGTATATCGATGTATGTCTCAATTGTAGAAGTAGGAATGCCCCCTCAATGGGTAGAATGAAGCAATAAAATAGTTGGATGTCAGTGCACACGCTCAAAGAAGATCAAGTGAAGCATTTTAATGTAGATAAATTGACATACATTAGCATTACTTATCAAATGTAAGTCCTAGCATGATAGTAGTAATGTAAACATGGATGATGCATACAATCAAAAATTGTTTTTGGTGTTTTTGTAATTTTTTTGAATGTTTTTGTATTTTTGAAAATATTTGAACTATCTATAATTAAAGAGGAGATAATATGTATAATCAATTATGGAAAAAATATCCTAACTAATGAGTCTCATATGATACCTCCTATCATGGTGTCTGGTATCAAATAATGGGATCATACATGATCATGAGGCATGATGGAGTGTTTCAGATTGTGCAGCTAAAATCTATGTACATTGTAACTAATCTAAAATATCTAAAGTGGAAACTGAATGTGGGATCTTCTAAAAATTGGATGCAATTGTAGGGATCTTAGGGACCCATATGAAATTACAAGAAGAATCTCTATGAACAAGTGCTCTCTATATAGCTATATGAGACCATAATGTAACTACTCTAAGTGTGAACATTGTAACTAAAAGCTATCTAGAATCTTGAAATTGTTGGGGTGTATGAACCCTCTATACTAGTGATGGATGCCACAACTATGTCTGATTTTGAACTCAAAGCTAAACTAAAACTAGAGTAGAAACTAAAATAGGTAGAAGAACTAGAATTGGTGACTTTAAGCCAGTAGATGGCTCTAAAGTGGGGAGTGATGACTCATAAAGAACTCCACCAGTTGTAATAACTTGATTAATGTTAATGAGTTTCATAAATTTATGAACTGTAGAAGTTACTAATTTGAGTTTTTGAATCCATGGTCAACAAAGTAATATGTCAAAAATTCCTACACTGGGAACTATAGTGAATGGTGTGGCCACATATGTAGGGCCAACATGTAATGGAAGTACTATATCACCTAATAAAATCTATATATGCCAACTAAAACAACTAATAACCATGTCTATTAGATTGATATCATACTCTAAATAAAACAAATGCTATAGAAGTGTGAAAGTGCACATGTTAAGATTAGAACTATTATCGATGAGTACACTATGAATAAGTTGATTATGAATATGTGATCTAATAAATAGTGCATTGTAACCTATATTAACCTCCATAATATCATGATCTAAAAAATATGTTGAAGGCCTATCTAAAACTTTGGACTCATACACCTCTATAATACCACTCAAAGGATGTGACTCAACTAAAAGTGTCTGGTATGTATGGTGAACACCTAATGTGTCACGTTGGTCTTGTTTAAAATGTTGTGGAAATGGATTTGGAAACATTTTAAAAGATTTATATTGCGTTGGTTTTGCCTTTGGAGGCTCAATTGAAGTGCCCAAATCAAGTAGATTATCATAAATCAAATCTTATATCTTATGTCACAAACTAATGTATTTTTTTGTTATATGGCTTGGTACCCTATGAAATCATAAAATGCATACTAATCATATACCTATGGAAGAGGCTTTGATAGATATGATTCTTGGATAGGAGGGAGAGTGATGATGTTACATTCTAATAACTATTGTAAAACCTTGGCTGGAGAAACTAGTAGATTTATAAATGCACGATAAGGAAGTATTGATAGAATAACATGTTAAGGGGGATCAAAAGCCACGTTAACTATTGGTTTATTTTGATTCTTATTATCATTGATTTTGACCTTATATGGGACTTTATTGTTACTATTATTAGTTGTGTCTAGTATACTTTAATACTTAAGTTTGTCCATTGAAATTAGTTTGACTTCTCTTCTTTTGAGTGTATGACATAATTTGGTGAAGGAAAAGAATATTTTGAACATAATAGATTCATGTAATGTTGGTAGAAGGCTTTGTTTGAAGATGTCATGTAGCTCTTGATCAGCCATGGGGATAGTTAGTTTAGCCATAATAGTATTGTATCTATGAACATAATCTATGAGGGGCTCATTTGACCTTTGTTTCTGCTATGCAATCTGTGCATATGAAACCTTATCACCAATGTTGATGCTAAAATGTGCTATGAACATGTATTTTAAAGGATTGAATGTTGTGATTGAATAATTTTATAGACTATAAAACCATTTTACATTATAATCTTTTAGGCTCCATGGAAAAAATTTGGTAAGTAGCCAATCATTAGGTACATAATCCAAACATGTTATGTGAAAAGTTGTCAAATGTGTCTCTAGATCACCCTTACCATCATAAAGAGTAAGCTTAAGTTGAACAAATCCTTAAGTCAAGGGTGTAGAAGCAATAAGATGTGTTAATGGTGTATGTAAAAGAGCAAAAGATTCCAAAACCTATGTAGGTCTAGTGGTGCCTTGCTCAAGATGTTACACCTTAGATTGAAGAGATCTTATCTCTTGCACAAGGGCTAACACATCAGGAGATAGGGATGTACTAGTTGTAGCTAGTGATCTGGAAGAAGGTTGGGCTACTATAAGGGGTTATTGAGACATAGTTGCCCCTTTAGTGTCATTTACAACTGGCTACTCTAAATGATTGGAAGACTCAACTTGATTAGCCTTTTTTATTTCCATCATATATTGTAGAATTAATATATGATCTTTAGGTTATTCTTTAAGTCTTTTTTTGCAATTTTGTAAAATCAAATATTTTTTGAGTATGACTCCATTATCAATAATGAGTGGAAGTAGATCAGTAGTCTAATGTGGTGGAATATGAGCATCAATGTGTACATCATCATTGTTATTTTCATACTAAGTTTGTTGAAATTATCTTCATTGAAATTGGTGTAATTTGGATGTGTAGAATCTATGACTGGAACTTGAATTGGTTGTTTATCCATGATTTATGGTCGAGTTGTAGGAATCTGGGTGAACTCAAGAAGATTTCCACTAAGTTTTGTACTTCATCTTGAAGGAAGTAATGAAAATAACTTAGGTGGCATAAGGAAAACAACTTGGATGATAGTAACAAAAATTAAACTGATATAATCTAAGCAAGGCAGTGGAATATGTATG
Organism: Torreya grandis; assembly: GCA_037957365.1. Taxonomy (NCBI): domain Eukaryota; kingdom Viridiplantae; phylum Streptophyta; class Pinopsida; order Cupressales; family Taxaceae; genus Torreya; species Torreya grandis. The sequence continues at coordinate 885,151 of JARHVA010004648.1, forward strand.
AAAATGATACAAGACTCTAAAACATGTAAGGTGATACCTCAACAAGTAAAAAGGAGCTAGTACATGCAACTAAGGATTTTTCAAAAATATTATTTGCAAATTATTATGAACTTTTGAATTTAAAATTGATTTTTTGAGTTATATTTTCAACTAAAAATGTAGAAAATGATTGGAAAAAACTTGGAAAAATAACTAGGAACTAGTTGATGCAACTAGGATTTCAAAAGAATTTTTTTCAGAAATAGTATAATAATTTGAAAATTTTGTTATGAATTTGTAGGATTTAGCTTGAAAATTTTAAGAAAAATTTGAAAATATTTCTAAAATTAGAAATATCTTTTTCCTAGTGGTTTGAAGGTGTTTGTAAGCAAATAGGACATATTATGTGCAAACTAGTATTTGGGTGAATTTATTTAAAATATTTAAATTAATTTTTAGTTTTCTAAATTTTAATTTTAGGAAAAATTAGGAAAATATTGAAAAAAATCATAAATAATTAGCATTGGGGTTTTTATGCAAAAATTTGAAGTAAGTCAAGTTCACTAAATGTTTTATTATTTTTAGAATATTGGAGTTATATTCCTAAATAATAATGGGGTTGAGCAATATAAATCAATAAATAAATATACTTTAATTAGCCTACTGATTTGTGTAAATAGATTATATTTTTAACTTTTCTAAATATAGTAGGAAGTGAAAGAGATTATAACTTAGCTTATTCTGGCTAATCTAGATTGAGATAAGTTTTGATACTAGATGAGAAGGGCTAAGAAACAGTCAAAAATAGGTCTATAGACTTCGTATCTTAATTATATTGGAGTGCCAAAAATAAGATAGCCTATTATTTGATGATGTATTCTTATTTTATTGTTATCTTGAGGCTAAAATATTTTTTGGTAATGTTTAGAATACTTTTGTTACCCTATCACTAAAATTTTAGGGTTTAGGACCTTATAGAGCTCACTGTGTGCCTATTTTAATCTTCATAACCCTTAAAATATCCTAGTACTTGAATTTGACTATAAACTAAGGAAAGAGAGATAAGGTTTAATGTGTAATGGATACGTTGGATTCACTTCACACCCCATGTGTTGACATGATGCCTACATACCAATACTCCAAAGAGGAATAAAGCTAACGTAGTTCTCCCATTGAAGTGCTTGGTACAATTTGCGTATGACCAATGCAACTAGAATGTGAAATTGGTTATGCTTCATCTAGCTAAGGATTAGTGTAATGACTTGAGTAGGATTTTGATAATATTGGAAAACTATATGTAAAGAATAGGGAAGAGTGCCTGAGTGTACTTGTTTGTATTCTTTTATCTCTCTTGACAATGAGTGGCAACCCTTCTAAATGGACTTAGAATAGACTTTTGTAGGGAAACTAATGATCATGGGTTAAATGAATTTGTGTGAGGATGATAGGGAAAAATATAAGGAATAGAAATAATATAATCATTGAAGGCCTAAGTGAACTTGGACAATAATGCAAAAAATAGGACACCCTAAGTCCCAGTGCTCCTATATTATTTGGGTGATATTGTCTTAAGGGGATGAGACTTGGGGGGATAAATCTAGGCCTAAAAGGGCTACCTAGGTCTAAAATATTTAAGTATAAAAAGCTTTATATGATTGATAATCAATGAAATAAGTAGCCTAAAAGGGTTGTGTGAGCCAAGAGGAGGACCTATGGATTACGTGTCTTAGCCACAATGAAGTTTTACAATTTCACATTTTACATGACTGCAACTTCTTATTTGCTTACCCGCTAGTTTACAGTCACTAATTAATTTGATAGTCTTGACTTTATTCATTAACACAAACAAGAGACCATGAACCAGTGCCTCATACTCAACTACATTATTCATGTAACCAAATTAAAGGTGAAATCCATCCATATAGGACTTCCATCAATGAATCATAAGCTCTACATTGGAACCATATCCACCCTTGGATTTAGAACCATCAAATTTTAATATTCATGATGGTTTTTAGTTGTATGCTTTGGACTATGATGAGTTGGTGTTGCTTCACCATTAAATTTTTATTTGCTTTTATCAATGCTCAGTGGGCATGTATCTTGTTTCTCAACTAAAAATGAAATTTTATCCAAGTATTTAGTGTTAAAAGTGAGTATAGGGTTATCCAAGATTATTATTTTTTTAACACATGAACTTAAAAACTCCTCAATTTTATTTGGACATCTCTCATTAAGCTTTTTGATTTCTAACTTAGTTATTCCCAAAGCTAACAATAGATGATAAAATCCTTGTTTTTCACTTATAACAACTAGTTTCACTTCCTAGTATATTGTGGAAGCATTAGGAAATGAATTTATTTCAAGTGTATAGAGAAAATCATCCTCATCTAGCTAATTTAGTTCTTTAATTTCTAAATTCTCTTATATAGACATCATATCGATAGATAACTTCATATAGACTTCTACTTCTTTCTCAATTGAATACACTCTTATATTTGATTTTTCATATAAGATCTTATTTTTTTGTTATAAGTTGTTATAATTTGAGTCATAATGGGCTCATGTTCAATATTAATTTGATTTAGGATTCCACAACATGGGAAACACGTGGAAAAAGTTAGTTGCCATGTAACCATTTAGAATTCTAGACTAATCCCTACTCATAATTATACTATAAACATCAAGTATATCCATTAATTGAATGACAATGAATTGTTTTACCCTCATGTTTGAGGCCAACTACATATAAATGTGATTTAGCTCATAGAAAACCTTGACTTCTAATTTTTTCCTAATTGACTTTGCCAATGTTAAACCTAATTGCTAGTAGATAACATAAGGTATGACATTTCTATAAGCACCTGAATCCACAAAATAATTTTGAAAGATTTTGCCAAAAATAAATATTTTAGGAGAAGAGGAGATCTTTAAATTTTTCTTTATAAATTGAAACATGGGCATCATTTTTTCTATTAGTTTCCTACCCTTTGAGAGCAGATAATTCTTTTAGGAACAAATTATTTTAGTTTGGCATTTGAAGCAAGTCAAACATCATGATATTTTTCTTAGTTCACTTAAAGTCATCAATACTTTTGTATCTATGTCTAATTGGTTCTATTGGTTTGTCACTTTGTGGAGGTGTGGAGTTGTTCTTAGGCTGATAGGACATAATGGGTCTTGTAGGGGAAATAGGTTATTGTTTGAGTTTTCATCAAGTGAAACTTGAGTGTTCAAAGGAATAGAAGTAGTTAGGAGAATTTAGCACTCCCTCCTTATATTATAGTTGTTTCCACTTTTAAACTATTTAAAATCATGGACTCATTTAGGTTTTCCTTAGACTTATTGTCACTTTCAAATGGAAATTCATAAGTCTTTAAGACTAGGAATTTTCCAAGGTTACCTCTACCTTGATTAGAGTTTATTTTAGGAGCAAGGACTATTTATAGGTTATCCATATATTTATGGAAGATGTTTGAAGCATAAATGAACTTTGCACAATCAATTTCAATGTGATCAATGGTATAATGTGGGTAGTGCTAAATTAGTAAGTTCACTGCTTTGGAAGCACTATTGTTGGAATTATGCTTATTGTTGTATAGTGGGCTAACTACACCTCTATTGTTTGGTATCATATTCCATTATTTTTTAATTCATTAGAATTTGAAATTTATACTTGGTGGTGTGCTATTTTTTAAGTTGGTTTTCTAGGGAACTTGTTTGCACAAATTGACCATATCATTGTCAATATCTAAACCATCTGCTATAAATTGACCTCTTTAGGGTTCACACCAACATTATTTGAGTTTCCTAATTGAAGTTGTGGATTTCCCACATGTGATCTAGAATTTAGAAATGCAAGAATAATAAGATGTGTTCAATTATGAGTATTTCTAAAAGGCATCTATTTATTTATAAATGATGGGAAACCATGTTGTTTACTAGTAGTAGTGTAATCGTTAGTGTTAGGTGTTGACCAAATTTGACTCTATAGGTCAAATTGGGACCCCTATAGATAAAAAATTGAGTTTTAGGTTTTTTTATGGGTCTAATGTTGTGTCATGGTAGGGTATTATATGTATTTTGATGTTATACATATCACATTAGCCCTGGCCATTAGTTGTTTTAGCCAATATATCATTTTGAGGGTCAAAAAGGGCATTTTATGACTTGTATGGCCTCCTATGGAAGTGTGAAGGTGTTAAAAGGGTGATTTAATGTGAAATGTGTGTCCTATTATGTCTTAGATAACTATTTATAACTAAAAGTGGTAGGTGTTTTAGAAGAAAGAGTAGTTTTCTTGGGAAAAGAGAAGAGTTTCACAATTGTATACCCCATGGGGAAAGGTGAAACATGGGAGAAGGTGATGTATTGTATTTTCATATTCCTTACACTCGTATTAGTTCTTGAAACACTTTGGAAGTGATAAAAAGGCCCAAAACTATTTTGCTCCTTTCTTTCCCTTCTAGACATGCATAAGTGATAAATAGGTTCATGCTTGGTAAGATCAATTGGACAACTTCTAGGTCAAAGCCATTTAGGAGGTTAAATTACACTTTGATTAATTTACATAATAATATTTTGATAATTTTGGTAGGTTCTTTATGAACCATCCTCATGAAGTTGACTATATTTTTTTACTTACTAATCTATGTACCCTACATGTTTTGTTCTTGTTTGGATGATTATGTACAATCTAGTTGATAATATTAGTTATAAATGAAAATTAATACCTTATATCATGCTATAAATTATTTTTTTCATGTTTAAAGGTGTTTATATATGCAAATCATCTCAGGTTGCAAGTGGATGCACCGTTCTATGTTATAGACAAATTTTCACCTTTTTTAAGTTCTCATGCTTTGGCAGTGATTCTAGGGGTGAAAATAAGTCAATTATATTTTTTCCAATGTGATATTAATCTAATTTAATTTCAATTTCATTCTCAAAATTAGTATTCCATAGGTACAATCAATGCACTATGCATATGTAAGCAGCTCCTTGAATATACAAGTATCATAGAAGGATGCCATGATAGAAGGGGAGATCTGATAGTTGTTTCAAATATTTAGGAGTGGGAAGATATTTTTTTCACTTGGTTAAGATTTATAATTAATATCAAACATATACCTCTTTAACACTACCTTTGCACACATTCTTCTACCATTAAAATGCACCTATAGGTGTCCTCATGGAGATCTCATGTTGAAAAGGAGTGTCTAAGTTGAGAAATGTTTTGATTGTAGGAAGAGTATATTTGAAACTTTTAGAAAAGGACCAAAATTAATTAATGTTCATAAACCTTATATACTTCCCAAGTTTGCCTCACTACTTGTGTGTGAAAACACTCACTTATACGAAGATGAAATATGAGAAAAAACATGATTGAATGGTTTTTATCCCCTTAATGTTGCAAGAACACAATTTAAGAGGATAGAATGGTATTTTATAGTGATCAAATGGTAAAATTAATGCTTAATACCATCCTCATCTTTACTACCTACCAAGGTGAGAGTAACCACCTATAACTAGCTTGATAGAGATATAAGTGTTACGTGTATGGAGAATATTGGACAAGTTGAATTTCATTTGAAGTTATAATGTGTTATGAGGAGAATGGAAGACCTTTTGAAAAGTTAGGTTGGAAAATATAATTAGAATCATGTTCAAATATTCAAATGATTGAATTCTAGGACATAATCCCTAAAAGTGCAAAACAAAACACCTAGGCCAATTTGGTAGGGTCATATGGTAGGGTTTTCAATGGGTTTGATGATTATAAATGTGTTTTCATAGTAGTCCCTACAAGGGAAAATTAATATGCTAGGTTTGGGAGGTATATGAAAAATGGAAGGTGGTTTTTGGGAAGCCTAAAAATACACTTTCATGCATTGACTTTGGGCAGTGAAGCCTACATGATTTTGAATTTTTGGGTAACCTTGTTTTCTAATTTGATAAAATAGACCATGCCACTATGTTTTAATATTCCCACCAAGTTTAAAAAGAACATAAATGACTTGTAATAATCCTAAGGTGTAATGTCAATGCTCATCTACATGTATAGAATGACCTAGAAAAAGCCACCTACAGCCTACCTATAGGTGCTCATAGAGATCTTAAGGTGAACTTGGAGGATAATGAGCTATAGAATTAAACACCTATAATGAAATGTTGACTATAGCTTTCAAAGGTTATTCAAAAGAACATAACATAGTTTTAAATTATAAAATCTTCACCTATAGGTCTTGAGACTCCCACACATTAGCTGGAGGTGTTTGAGATAGATAATGAAATGAAGCATGACATATAAGTGTTTGTATTACATGAAATTAAGGTAATGAATGAGTATAATAAGTTTTAAATGATGATATATTATTGAATAAAGTTTATAGATACTATCCTCAAGCCTAAACAAGTATGGTCACCTATAGGTGCCCCTCTAACATAGAAAAATACAACCAGCTACCTTGATTGGTTTTAAGAACAATCCAACTTCAAGGTGTAAACATGAGTGATAAGGGTTTTAAGGAATGATAAAATCTTATAAAATAGTATTTATAACCATTTTAAACTATGATAAGATATAAAAAAAGGAGGAAAGGGCTCCAAATCAAGCACACATAGTCCACTTAGGAGAGGCCTGCACACAATCTGCCTCTAACAAGTATATCATGGGTCTTAAAGAATTTGCGAGGTCAAATAATCATACCAAGGGATAAAAATTCATACATAACATTTTTATGGGTTGGATAAGCCCCTAAAATATTCACTATTGTCTAAGGAAATAGGGGAGTGCCCTGTGTTTTGTCTTAGATAGAGAACACTCCCTTTATGAAAAATACCTACAACCTTGAAGAGTGAGAGAAAAAGATGGAAAAAAAGTTGATTTAACCTTGAGGAGAGGTTTATAAATTTTAATGAAACCTATGAAAACATTAGGATCAATTAGGAAAGATTGAATCTCAATAGGGTATCTTAAACCCTCAATTATGCAGGTAGACCTAATAATTAAGGTTTAGGCCTAGAAGACAAATGGGAGGTCAACTTCCTTTCCATATTTTGGTTAGCCTTATGACCAGATATAACATGTTAATATGGTTACAAAAAATGTTTTTGAGCTATTTGGATGCATGGGAAAACCATCAAACATTGTTTTAGGCTTTAAGGTGTGGGCATGCTTACTAGGTAGGTTTTAGGCCTAAGGTACAAATGAAAGTTCAAATCTAATTTTATAATTATGTGAGAATTATAACCTGTTGAAACATGTTTTTTATGTCATTAAAGACATGTATAATATTTTATAATGTAGAAAAACCATTGAAAATGTCACTTTTGGGTCAGAGACTATTTAAGCATGCAAGAATTGAGAAAATAAACTCGACAGGCCAAGTTAAAGTGTTCATATATTTCATGATACTTTGAATGGAGGAAAAATACATTTATAGGTGTTATCAGGGTCCTAAAATGACATATTATGGATTTTTTTTCAATTTGGATGTCCCATCTTTATGAACGAAGCTTAAGAGGGTAAAATAGGCCTAAACCCTTACTAAACCCTTGGAATGACTAGTTTGAAGAAATGGAGATGGAAAGTTACTCTAAAGGAATATTTTGATTATGATGATTATTGGAGGTTTTATACGACTCACTTAGGCTCATTCACACCCTTTTGAGTTATATGATATTATACAGACATGATACAAAATAGGGTACTTTTGACTATTTTATGTTTTTTGCTCTAAATATGAAATCAAGTTTGGGAGGAAGATAAAAAATTTTAATAACTCAATATAGTCATTTAATAACTTTAAAAAACTCCTAAGTTTCCAAATAATATCTTTCATCTTAGCTAGTCAAAACTGGCATAGTGAGCAAGATGGTGAGAAGTGTGGAAACTTTAAGTGGATGACCATTTAAGGTGTGCCTAAGTAATATAAGGCCATTGAGGGTATCAAAGGTGTAATACACTCCCTCACATTGATTTTAATATAAAATTTAATATAATTTTTATGAAAAGTGTGCAAGGTGCATGAAAGAAGAGTTATTTAGACTAGAAACGGTGATAGATCATTTCAAGAAGATTCTAAATGACCAAGACTACAACCAATGCATGGAGAGGCATGTATAAAAGCATTACCCTTAATTAAAATCATTTAACCTATACCTAATAACTTTTTGGATGTTCAAACAAGTTTGAATGATGAAGGTAGATTTTTGAGCCAACACAAGGAGTTTCATGCCATTTTTCATAAGTTTCATGCCTTGTATGACAATTTATCTCTTTTAACCTTGCATAGTTCATCCCAAATCCTATTATAATTCAAAAGTGACTTATTTTATTAGATTTACAAGTGTCCTTGTGACCCTTGGACTTCTCTTTTCTCTTCTCTCTCTCAAGTTCTATAATAGCTAGCCATTTTGGCCATTGTAACTTATGTTCCACCTAAGTATGATGAAGCCCTAATTATTTGCATATCATTTGATTAATAAAACCACTAATTTTTATCTATTCCATAACTCTTCATAGTGCGTTTACTTAGATGATTGATTTTACTTAGTGATAACTCTTATTTCATTAGCATGTTGTTTCATTCCCTCATCTATTTGTAGTTGGAAAGCTTCTTCTTGCAGGGCATGAGAAGTGTTTTAGGAAGTGTCAAGGTTGATTGAGTTAGTCTATTCACTAGTTCCATTCAAAGAATCTTGTCTAGTCCTCCTAGCCAAGACATTCATCCATAACCTCATAATGTAATATTGATGTGAGAAGATGTAGATTGGAGAAGTGTATGTTTGGTTAGTATCTTAGTTTCATTTGTAACATGAATCTCATTGGTAGTAATAAATGAATTTGATGTATCACCTTTGTTAGGATAGTTTGTTATAAATTTTCTCTCTCCCTTTTCCCTCACAAAGTTTAGGTGTAGTAGTGATCCAAAGTGGTACATCAAAGGAGTTAACCCTATTTAGATATTCACCTAATCCTTAGGCTACCTATAAGCCTAGAGGTGTTTCAATTATGACACTTGAGTGAGGAGAGCTGAGAGATCTCCTCAAAGGGTGAAAATCCAAGTGACAACATTAGGTATGATAGTAGTGTTTTTATACATAATAGGGATAAGTTGTTGATTATTTAGATGAGGCAAAATGTGATTAGTTTAAATGTAAGGTAGTCATTAGGCAAATAGTTCCTTGGTGTTGGATTGTAAACCATATTTGGGCTTGTATATAGGGCATCCAAAATTGGATTCATCAATAGTGTTTGGTGTTGAAGAGCATGATTGATCATTAGGATCTGATTGTAAGCATGTAGTTGACCTATTAGAGTCAAAGGACCCATTTAAACCTATGGAACCATTTATAGCTTAGTATTTAAAGCTTCATTAAATGCTAAGTAAAAGAACAAAAGGATTATCAGAGTTATTCTAAGGAACATGGATGTCATCAAGTTTAAATACCTTAGGTATGTTTGTATGGAAGTTAATTATGTTTGAGTGTAAGGGTATTCAACCTTTGATAAATCTTTTGAAAGCATGAATTGAAAACACTCTTAGGCTCATTTGGATCCTTACAAGTAGCTGTAAAGTAGTGGTATAGGATAACTAGATCCACATGTAGCCTAAAGTGATTGACAAACACTATTTATAAATCAACCCAATGATTAATATATTTGTTTAGCTAGCCAAGGTACTAGACATAAGTAATCTCACCCAAGGAGTAAGGAAATAGGTGGAAAGCTACATCCTCATGTTGAATCTATGTTCATATCAAGGCATCCTTAAATTCCTAAATGTGCTCCTTCACTATTTAAATCTTGTTAGGTGTATATTTTGGACACAATTTATCTAAATTCTTTGGTAAATCATGGGTAGGCCTTAGGATGTTTATAGGTTATCCATATACACCTAGCCAAGTGGTATTAGATTCCATTGGTGGGATTGAGGAGAAAAAAGGATCGATAAATGGAGTTACAATAGTAAATTATCTACTAGCTAAGTGTATTTATCATTTTTTTGTTTCCCTTTATTTACTCTCATTTTAATGGATTTAGTGAGTTTTAACAGCTTAAAATAATCCCCTATAGACTTTGATCTTGTGGGTATCCATCTACTTTCCTATTTAAATTTTAGACTACTTGAGCATGGGAAATGCTCCTAAGTATTCAAATCTAAATATTTCCACTAAGTTTTTAATTTTTAATTTTTAATTATGTGGTAGATATCATGCTAACAACATTTTTTTTGACATGTGTTTTGACATGTAGCAATGTATCATCTCATGACTTACCTCTCTTGAAAGGAGATTTTAGGAAATCTTCCCAAGGATTATATCTACCTAGTCTAGGCACACTGATATTCACTCAGTAGCATGTTATGACCATTCTATTTAAGTAGCCTTTGCTAATTCAACCTATCATAAGCTTCAAATGTGATTTTTAGTGGGTTTTGGGTATCTGAACAAAGTAAAATGATGTGCATTTACTATTTTATTTCAAATGGGTTTCATGTAGGTTGAGATTGTGAATTATGCATGCATTCATTCATTTAGTAACAAGATTACATGAAACCAAGATAGACAACATTGCACTTGAAAATTTCCTAATGAATCAGTTTTTAGTGATTTTCATAATGTGTATGTGTTGAAATGATTTGGTATACATTCATTCCATTGATTAAGTTTTCATTCAATAGTGTAATAATATTAAATGGAGGAAAATAAAAACCATATATCTCTCTCTGTGTGTGTGTGTGTGTGTGTGTGTGTGTGTGTGTGTGTGTGTGTGTGTGTGTGTGTGTGTGTGTGTGTGTGTGTGTGTGTGTGTGTGTGTGTGTGTGTGTGTGTGTGTGTGTATTCATTCAAATGTCAGTTTCTATCAAAACCCTAGACTATTAAATTGATAAAATAAATATCAAAAGATAGGGGAAGAGGAAGAAAATAAAAGTCTTCAATAATGGTAGAAAATTTTATGTCCTAATCATATGAAGTTCACAAATTAGACTTTCATCTAACCAACATATGTAAAATCAAAATCATATATAATGCAAATTTCTAGGGATATAAAATAGGGAAGTAGAAGCCACAACCACCATATACATGTGAAAATTGAAGATCAAACACTTTCCATATTTTTATTTATCTATATTTATTATTTTGATAATTACAATTAGAGTGTAATACAATAGATTCCTCAAAATTTTTATAGCATGATATTAAAAGAGGAGCTGAGGGAGACATTAATCTACAAAATTTTGAAAAATTACATAAAAAATAAAAGGGCCTCACCATATATCTTGTGTGGAGAAAAAATAAACTCTTTGAATGTCAAATGCATCTAATATATAGAAAAAGGGGATTCCATGGGGGAAATTTTCTCCCAAAAATGATCACCAACCATCATTAATGTCTTCATCTACATGTTCCATCTCCACAATCCTATCACTTTCACTATTCACTTGAGAAAAGAGATCAAATTTGAGTCAAAAAGTGAATTAAAAGCTCTAAACAATAACTAGGTCATGAAAATGTGAACAAATTTTAAACTAAGTATATAAAAGAAACATTGAAGACACCCGGGTTATAACCAACTTATAAGTGACATAAATGGTTTATATTTTTGACTCTTGGATCAAAATTTATTACAAAAAACCATCAATAGGTCAAAAATGGCCTGAGTAGACCTATTCGAGCTTCATCAAGCATTATGCATCTATTTTTACATAATTTCTCACCTTATTAAATATTTTTTCATTAGTTTCAAATTGCATTGAGGGGGGACTTTAAAATTTGTTTAAAAACATATTTAGTTATTTTTACATGAATGCAACTATGTAGTTGAAGCGATAAAACCAATTTTAAACATTAGTGGGGAACACACTTAATCGGGGTTTGGACCCTTGAAATGGTCTACAAGACTTTTGAATGGCCTTGAAACATTTTAAGTGGGATTTATACAAGGTAAATAATTTAAATAATACCAATCAAGGTTTCATATATAGAAATCCCCAAATAAAAAAGAGCTCAGGGGAGGGGGAAGGAAGTCACTAACCTAGCCAAGACTTTTCCTCTAACAATCAAAAGGAATAGGCTATGGAGTAGGGCCCAACCTAATCAGGGTTATGCCCTTGATTATCATAACATAATGGTTAAGGATCAAACCATTAATTGGTCGAGGTTAAATCCCTGACTAAAAATATATCTCAATTAAAAGAATAAATGAAATCCTAGTAAAGCTTCAAATCCAAGCTATCAATTAAAACTATCAAAACACCTATAAAAGACTTGATCAAAATTTTAAATCTAATTAACACTATAAACCATCCAAACCACCCCATGTATTCCAAATCAAAACTTTAATAACATGATCCCCATGACCTATTTGATATTTCAAAGATTGATTAGGTCTAGGGACCGAAAAATATCAAAACTTAGACAAGATACTGCATGTGAAAATCACAAATAGGTTAGGGTAAAACAAGAATGATGAAGCAGACCAAAATGATGATTTTTACAAATTTTTCATCTCGAAGAGAAGGATTTTTGTAAGTATGACACAAGGATCAAGAAGTCACTTCCATGAGGAATTCAAAACATGAAAATTTATCAAGTAAGCCTAGTGAAGATGATGGAGTATGTTCTAAAGGATAAAATGGCATGAAAACCAAAATTACCCCTATGATAAACTACGAGACCAAATTAAGTCAAATAAATCCTATTTCAAAGACCTGACAAGTGGGATAAGTGTTACAAAACTAAGTTTTCACACAGAGAAAAATATGAAACTTATCTGCATGAGTGAGATAGATAGGATGGAATGGGTTTTAGAGGTATAATAGGCATGGGAATCAAATTGAAATCATGAAGTGGATACATGGAATTAGGAGAGATGGTAGGAAAAATTCCATATGAGTAGAAGTGCAACAAAATTATGCTTCAGGGCCAAGTGTTATATATATAATTTTACCACTTATACTTGGTAATCATAATGGGACATTTTTTATGAGTCCAAAGGGAATAGATATCTAGATGAACCCTATATTATTATAAGAGAGTTATGAGACCTAAGATATCTAGTCTTTAAATGCAAATTGGGAGATCAAAACTCCACTTTTACACTAAGTGTAAAATATAAAGTTGACTAGCATGAATATGGTTTTTTTAATATAGATGGTTTCAAGTCCCAATTCAAAAGGCAAACCAATATGGGCCACTAATGTAACTTATGGTGCCAAGGCCAATGAATTATGAGCATAATCAGGAGTAGAGCAAAAGGAAAAAAAGAGAGGTTCCCTAATTCTTTGAAGAATTAGTGCATGTTGTGAAAACAAAAACACACACACTAGTTTAAAAATAATGTACTATGATCATGTCCTCTACTTTAGTCCTATCCCTATGCATTTGACATCTCAGATTTGAATTACAATATAGGCATATGAACTTGTATAAATTTTGATCACAGAGCATAAACCATACTAAAAAATATTCACTTTTTAAGCTTAAGTCATTATTTACCATGGTTTCGATGCTAGGCTTCCCTTCTCAATTTTTTTTTTTAGTTGGGGGCATTTTATTTTTCCAAAACATTTTTTCCATGAAGAGCTATAATTAAATCATGTGTCTATGTTTCACTCAAACCTTACATGTATCATGATGAATATGTTATTTTCTAAACATTATACAAATAAATAAGGTAATAATATTCTAATTTCATTTTTTACATAATTCTTTCATTACATAACATGCTTCAACTTGTTTTCTTCTTGTATCCATCCCTTGGACTTGTGTATGATTAACACACACCCTCTTATTTTTATGGCACCATCATTCCATGTATGTGTGGCCTTTTTCTTATATATTTGTGTGACATTTTAACATCCCTTTTGTTTAGCCTTTGGGCTTTATGTGTGACATTTATGCAAACTTTCTAACTCTATATGACATTTTTCATGTCTCTTATATGTGGCATTTGTTCCTTCTTATGTGATATTGTGTGACTTTTCTTACATGTTTTTTACTTACTACTATGGTGCCGTGATGCCTATAATGCACTAATGAATATATAATTACATACATCTAAGGTTCCATGATAAACATCATGCACATACTACATATATTACTCAAATGATTAATTTATTCAATAATATGCTTACAATCCATATACAATATTTATATGTTATTTACATGCTTCATAAGCTACATCATTTCTAAATTCCATTAAAATGATGAAATGCAATATCCAAACTATTCATATGATTCAATGTTACATATTTGATATTATAATATAATTCAAATATTCACATAGTCTTTATTACATATTTCAAAAATTCTCTCACATCTTTTTAGATAAGTGATTTGTACACAATTACCTTCATCTAAAAAGGGGCATTATAATGGGCTTATCTCCAAGATTTCACAAGAAATAAATTTTAGATTTGATAGTTTGCCATATGAAATATCATAATTTTCAGATTTTGGGGGAATTCAACTTGCTTATGCACTCCATTTTTAAACCTAATTGAGCACATATACACTTGTGTAAGATAGTTACAAGGTTTTAAATAGATTTAAAAAGATCAAACTATCACCGTATATAATATAAGGGGAATGATATCTATTCATGTCCAAGCTATCGATCTTAAAAATCATATTTCTCTTTTCAAGTATCAAAGTTTCAAGAATTTATGGTTCAAATCTATATCTACTATATTAGTGTGATTTTTATGCTACAAGTGGACCACATTTGAGCTTTGTGACATTCCATGTCTTTGTTTCACTTTACTGATCCATGCACTAGTTCTCACCTCTTCTTTTTAATTCATAAAGTGATCTACATTTGAGCTTGGTGACTCTCCACATCTTGGTTACTTTGTTTTAAATGTTTTCTTAATATGGTCCTCATAATTGACCACTACCTATTATACCATAAGTATCCATATAGGAATGACATCATTTGAGAGTCATTCACTATCTTTAAAACTTCATCTAGTGAAGGAGTAAGTAATTATTCTTTTTTGAGGCCTTATTTAGGTTACAAAACTCAACACACAACCTTATAGCTCCAATTTTATTTATAACCAACATTGAGTTGGCCACCCATATGTAGTGACTTAGAGGGAAAATTATCATTGCTTGGAGTAAATCATACACCTATTTGAATATGAATGTCTCTAGCAATGGATTGACTTGTCTTTGCCTCTAGTACAATGGTTTAACCCTTAACTTGATAGGGATGGTACAAGTGAGAATAAATGTGATAAACATATTTAAATACTTATAACTCCATATGATAGCATCCTTAAAATCCTTTAAGGCTTGAAAAAAGTC
Source organism: Torreya grandis (assembly GCA_037957365.1). Classification (NCBI taxonomy): domain Eukaryota; kingdom Viridiplantae; phylum Streptophyta; class Pinopsida; order Cupressales; family Taxaceae; genus Torreya; species Torreya grandis. Next base: position 900,448 of record JARHVA010004648.1, read on the forward strand.
TTGTTTTTATTTTTTAGTGCATGCCATTCCTAGAAGCATTTTCTTTGATTTATTGATATTGCCTAGATTGTAATGTTCATGCAACATACCTTTGGTAGAGGTTGATTTCTCTTTCTCACCTTGTTAATCCATGTCATATAATTATTATAATGAGACCATGTCCTTGGGTATATTTATTTTTTCAAATTTGTTAACCCTTTTAATCTAGTTTAAACTCTTCTATGTCATCTTCATAAATAATATGTGATTCAAATACATATGTGTTTATGATGAAGTTGATCATAGTTAAACACATGGAATTTATAGACATTACCAAGAACATAAGGAGTTGAGACTAACACCACTTAAAAACTTTTCATATCAAAGTTAGCTAGCTTTATAGAGTACCAATAGTTGTAGCCAATACATCTATTATCTAATTCTTTTTGTGAGAAAAAGTCTAAAAATTGAATGCATCAAAATATTCTATCAAATTCCACACTTGACTGCAATACCTAGATAAATAATTGTCATTACAAGTATATTGGCTTCTTATCTACTTGGCCACCACTTTAGAGTCATCAAGTAATTAGATATTATTGATTTTTTTCTTTAACATGAACAAGAGACCATGAACCAATGCCTCATACTTAGTTATGTTCATGAAACCAAATTACAAGTGAAATGTAGCCAAATAGGACATCTCTTGGGAATTGATAATCTCTACATGAAATCCACACCCACCCTTAGATTTAGAACCATCAAATTTTAGTAACCACAAGTGGTTTTTAGCTATATGATTCTGATTCTGATGAGTTGCTAATGTTACAACATTGATTTATTATTTTATTTTATCAATGACTAGAGGGAATGCATCTTATTTTTTGACTAATAAATACCTTCTAGCCAAGTTTTTAATGGTATAAGTGAGTATATCTTTGTCCAAGATAATTGTTTTTCAATATAGGAGCTCACAAACTCCTCAATTTTACTTGGATAACTCTCATTAAAATTTCTAATTTCTGACTTAGTTATTCCCAATACTAATAATAGCTTTTGATAACCTTGTTTTCAATTATATCAATTGTTTTCAACTCCTAGTATACTATGGCATCATTAGGAAATTAATTTATTTTAGGTTCATAGAGGAAATCATCCCCATCTAGCTGATCTAGTTCTTAGATTTATGAATTATCTTGTATGGACATCATATTGATAGATAAATTCTTATAGGCTTATACTTATTTCTCAAGTGCATACACTCCTATATCTAATTCTTCATACAAGATATATATATATATATATATATATATATATATATATATATATATATATAATATGTTATCATGTCATCTTGGGCTCGCATTCAATCTTGATTTGATTTGGGATTCCACACCATGGGATCCACATGTGGGAGAAGTCATTTACCATGCAATTATTTAATGTTTTAGATGAATTCATGCTCAAAATAATACTATATGCATTAGGTATGTCCACTACTTGAATGTCAATGAATTGATGTACCCTTGTATCTGAGGACAACTATATATGGATGTGATTTAACTCATTGAAAACCTTTCGTTATGATTTTTCCAACCAGACAACCTTCATATTTGAATTTTTAGTGTTATACCCAATTGCTAGAAGATAACATAAGTCATAACATTTATATAAGAATCTAAATTGACCAAACAATTGTGCATGTTTTTACCAAAATACATATTATTATAAGAAAAGGAGGTGTTTTAATTTTCTCTTTATAAATTGCAATGTGGGCACAATTGATCTATTAGTTTCCTTCTATTTGGCAGTAGACAATTATTTTAGAAATACATCCTTTTAGTTTGGGAATTGAAGCAAATAAAAAATCATGATATTGGTCTTAGTTTGTTCCAAGTCATCAACAATGATAAATCCATGTTTAGTTACTTTTACTAGTTTTTCACCATGTGAAGGCATAGAGTTGTTCATGGGTTAATAGGACATAATATATCTTATATGAAGAAATGGGTTGTTTCTTGATATCTTGTTAGGATAAACATGAGTTTTATTTGGAGGATTTGAAGTATTCAACCAAGTTTGAAAAGTTCTCCTTAATTGATAGTTTTTCACCTTTCAAACTATTTAAAAGTATGGACCTCATCTAGGTTGTCCTCAGAATCAATGTCAATTTTAAATGGAAACTCATAAGTCTCCAAAACTAGGACTATTCTAAGGTTCCTCTACCTTGATTAGAGTTATTATTAGGTGTAGGGGCTAGTTATAGACTGTCCATCTCTTTTTGGAAGATGTTTGAGCACAGATGAACACTACATAATTAATTTCACCAAGATTAGTGGTATTATGTATCCTACACTAGGTGGATTATGATAAATCAACTAAATTCACCACATTAAAAGCATTATTGTTATTATTTTAATTATTATTGCATAGTGGGCTAAGTACACCTTTATTATTTGGTCTCATGTTCCATTATTTGTTAGTTTGTTAGAAGTTGACATTTCTACTTAGCGGTGGGTTATTTAAATATTGGTTGGTGATCTAGGGAACTTGTCTATGCAAATTGACCATATCATTTTTCAACCTCTAAACCAACTTCTATAAATTGGCCACTTCAGGGTTCACACCAACATTCTGTGGATTTCCTACTTGCAGTTGTGGATTAGCCACAAGTCCACCAGCATTTAGAAATGCATGAATAGAAGGATGTGCTTGATTATGTGAATTGTTAATAGATGTATGGTTATTTGAAAATTATGGGAAAACCTATTGGTTTCTAGTATAATCCATGTAACTTCTAGTCTTAGGTATGGAAACAATATTGTTGTACACAATGGGAACAAGATATTGATTATTTAGTTGAGGCAAAATGTGATTATGAGGTATATAAGGTATCTTCTAAGCATTTAATTCATTGGTGTTGGATTGTAAACCAAATTTGGGCTTTAATATAAGTCACCTGGGATTGGATTTATCAATGGTGTTTGACACTAAAGAGCATGATTGATCATTGAGAGCTAATTATAAGCTCTCAATTAACCTAGTAGAGGCAAAGGACCATTCCATAACCCTGTGGAACCATTTATTTCTCAATTTTTATAACTTCATTATATTTCAAGGATAAGGATAAGAGGTTTTTTAGGGTTCTAAGGAACATGGATGTCATCGAGTCTAAATCCCCTGGGTATGTTTGTATTAAAACCACTTTTGTTTGAGTGTAAGGATCTTTTAACCTTTGAAACATCTTGTGAAAGTGTGGATTGAAAACACTCAAAGGCTCATTGGATCCCTATAAGCATCTAAAAAGTCATGGTATATCAGAACCAGATCAATGGGAAACCTAAAATGATTAAAAAACAATATTTCTAAATCATCCCAATGAGTAATAGATCAATTTGGTAGGCAAAGGTACTAGGTGCTAGGAGTCTCACCCAAGGAGTAAGGAAATGGGTGGCAAGACACATCCTCATGTTGAATCAGTGTTTGGATGAACGCATCTTTAAATTCTTGGATGTGATCCTTAGTTATTTGAATCCCATTAGTTGTATATTTTAGACATAATTTATTTGGATTATTTTTAAAATCATGAGTAGGACTTGGGACATTCACAAGTCATCCATATCCACCTATCCAAGTGATATTAGCCATGATTGGTGGGTTTTGAGGAGTAGAAAATGGATTGATAAATACAGTTATAGAAGTAGGCGAGCTACTAGTAGAGTATATTTGTTGATTTTTTATTTCCCTTTATTTGCCCTTAGTTTTTTTGTGTTTTGTGAGTTCTAAAAAATCAAAATTGTCCCCTACACACTTTGATTTGGTGGGTATCCATTTATTTTCTAGTTTAACTTTTAGACTACCCAAGTATGGGCACCACTCTTAAGTTTTCAAGTTTAAAGTTTTATGCCAAAGTTTTAGTTTCATGCTTTTGATTATGTGGCATCCCTCCTTATAGAACCAAATATATTGACATGTGTTTTGGCATGCACTAAAATTCTAAGCTCATCTCATGACTTATCTCTCTTAAAATGATATTCCTTTAAATTTACCCAAGGTTTATATCTACTTGATCTAAGCACACTAATCTTCACTCAATGGTTCATTTTGACCATTATGTTCAAGGGGGCCTTTATTGGTTTAACCTATCTTATACATCAAATATGCATTTTAATGGGTTATGGGGACCTAAACAATAGAAAATAAGGTTTTTTTATTGTTTTGTTTCAAATGGGTTTTGTGTGGGTTGAAAATGAACTATGCATCCATTCATTCATTCAATAATTAGATTGTAGGAAACTAAAAAAAACAACATTGCACTTTAAACTTTCCCAATGAATCCATTTTAAGGTTTTTCATAACATGTACATGTTCAATTGATTTGGTATAAATTTATTCTAGTGATTAAGTTTTCATTCAACATTGTAATAATATTCAATGGATGAAAATAATAACCATATATATATTCATTCAAATTCTATTTTCCATCGAACCTTAGACTAACAAATTGATAAAATAAATAGAAAAATATAAGGGGAAGATGAAGAAAATAAAAACCTATAATAATGGTATCAAATTCAATGTCCTAATCATATGAACTCCACATAGCAGTCTTTGATCTTAATAGCATATGCACAATCAAAATCAAAGATAATGCAAGTTTCTAGGGAGAAAAAATGGGGAAGGAGTAGCCACAACCACCCTATACACAAGAAAATTGAATGGCAAAGACTTCCAAGCTTTATATTTATTAGTATTCATCAGTTTGACAATTATAATTAGAGTTTAATACAATAGATCCCTCAAAATTTTACCAACATGAAAATAGGATAGGAGTTGAGGGAGAGATTAGGTTACGAAAGAATGATAAATTACATAAAAGTGAAAATAGGTTGGCCAAATATCTTGTGTGGAGAAAAATATAATACTTTGAATGTCAAATACATATAATATATAACAAAGGGGGTTCCATGGGGGATAGTTTCTCCCCATAATGATCACCAACCATCAATAATGTCTTCAACTACCTCCTCCATCTCCAAAATCTCATCACTTTCACTATCCACATGAAAAAAGAGACCAAAATTAAGTTAAAAAAGTGAGTTAAAAGATCTAAACAATAATTGGGTCACTAAAATGTGAATAATTTTTAAACTAGGCATAGACAAGAAAAATTGAATACACCATTACCTTTGATCTGGAACCAGCTTCTTGATGATGTAAACAATTTCCATTTTTTACTCTTGGATCAAAAGTTATTACAAAAAAACTATTGACATGTCAAGAATGGCCTAGGTAGACCTATTTAGTCTTTGTCAAGCATAAAGGTTCTATTTTTACATTACTATTCACTTTATTAAAAAAATTAGCCTTAGTGAGGTCCATACAACTCGATTTACATTGAGGGGGAACTTTGAAATTTGTTTATAGACTTATCAAGTTATTTTTACCTAAATAATAATTTGTGTTTTAGGTGGAGAAACCAATTCTAAAATTTATTGGGGTGGGGGTAGACCTAATCAGGGCTTGAGCCCTTAAAATGGTCTATGGGACTTTTGAATGGCCTTGGCACATTATAAGTGAGGTTTCCATCAGGGAAATTCCTTAAAAAATAGCAGTCATGGTTTCATATGGGGGAATCCATGAATAGAAAAGAGCTCAGGGGGTGGGGGGGAATAAGTTACCAACCTAGTCAGTTCTTTCCCTCATCTAGCATAGGGAATGGAACAAGGAGTTGGGCCTAACCTATTAATGGTTTTAATTGATTAGCCTAGCATAAAATTCAGGGATCAACCCATGACCTAATTGGGGTTGAATCCTTGACCAATAAAAGAGCTTGAACAAAAGAATAAATGAAGGCCTAGTTAAGATTCAAATCCTAGATAGTAAAGAAAATGATCAAAATAACTATCAAAGATGGGATTAGAGTTTTGATACTGATTAACACTAGAAAACATAAAATCCACCCCATGTAGACCAAGTCAAAAATTGAAGAACATGCTCCCCAACACCTATTCAATATTTCAAAGCCCAATTAAGTCTGGGGATGTAAAAATATCAAAACATATAAAAATCGTACATGAAAAGCTTGATTAGGTCAGGGTAAAACAAGAATGATGGAGCAAATTGAAATGGATATTTTTACAAGTTTTTCACTTATAATGAAGGGCTTTTAAAATTATGGAACAAGGATTGAGAAGTCACCTCTAGGAGGAGGAAAAAACATAAAACTTACTTGAGTGGTCCCAACGAATATAATGGAGTAGATTTCATAGGTTAAAATGGCATGGAAACCAAAATGACCCTTGGTACAAACTAGGATACTAGATTAAGTTAGAGAAACCATATTTCAAATACCTAGTAGGTGGGATAAGTGTCCCAAAATTGAGTTTTTCCTCAAAGAGAAAAACTTGAAACTTATTTGCATAAGTGAGATAAAGAGGATGGGATGGATTATGGAGGTCCAATAGGCACAAGAAATAAAGTGAGATCTTGAAGTGGCTATAGGGAGATGAGAGAGTTGGTCAATAATACTATCATGTGAATGAAAATGCAAAACTCCAATTTAGGGCAAAGTGTTACAAGGAAAAATTTACTATTTAGACTTGGTCATCATAATGGGACATATATCAGGAGCCCAAAATGCATGGGGATATAGATGACCCCCTATAATAGGATAAAGAAGTTGGGAGAGCTAAGAGAGTTAGTCTTCAAATGAAAATTGTGATGTCAAAACTCTAATTTTATGCTAAGTGTAAAATACAAAGTCGACTTGTACGCACATGGTCTTTCCAATAGTGATGGATTCAAGTCTTAGTTCAAAATGTAAATAAAGATAAGACACCAAGGTAAATTTGGGTGCAAATGTTAATGAACTATGAGAATAAGTGGGACTAGATCAAGAGGTTAGAAAGAGAGGTTCCCTAATTCTTAGAAGAATCAGGACATGTTGTGCAAGTAATAACACACACCAATTTAACAATAATGTATTGTGGCCATGTCATCTAATGTATTCCTATCCTAATAAATTTTACATCTTTGATTTCAATTGGAACATAGGAACATGAAATTCTTCTATAAATTTTGATCATAGATTAGAAATCACACTCAAATAAGATTCAAATTTCAAACTTAAGGAATTATTTTCCATGGTTTCAATGATAGGTTAAACTTCTAATCAACAAATTTTATAAATTGGGGCATCTTATTGTTATAAATGAATAATTTTACTAGTTTGGTTTTTCTAAAACACATTTTTTGTGAAGATCTATAATGTAAACATATGTCTCTTTTTCACTCATACTTTACATGTATATTGATGAATATGTTATTTTATAAACATTATACAAAAACACATGTGATCATAATATGTTAATTTCATTTTTTATATACTTCTTTCATTACATAGCATGCTTCAACTTGTTTTCTTCTTGTGTGTGTCCCCTAGCCTTGTGTATGATCAACACACACCCTCTTGCTTGTATGGCACCATCATTCCATGTGGGTGTTGCCTTTGACTTATATATTTTTGAGACATTTAAATTTCCCTTGTATGTTAAATTTGTGTCTTCTTATGTGGTATTATGTGACTTTTTTTACATGTTTTCTACTTGATATTATGGTGCCATGATGCCTATAATGCACTACTAAATATATAATTATATACATCTATGGTTCCATGATACATATCACGTACATACCACATATATTATTCAAATGCTTAATATATTCAATACTATGCTTATAATCCATATACAATACTTTAATGTCATTTAAATGCTTCATACACTACTTCAATGTTACATTTCATTACAATGATGCAATGAAATATCCAAAATATTCATATGCTTCAATGTTATATATTTTATATTATAATACAATTCAAATATTCACATGCTCTTACTCAATTATATATTTCACAAATTTTCTTACTTATTTTTTGGACAACTAATTTTAAGGCAATTACCCTCATCTCAAAATGGGGCATCATAATGGGCTTATCTCCAAGATTTCACAAGCAATACATTTTAGATTTGATAATTTACCATATGAAAAATCATAATTTTCATATTTTGGGGCATTTTCCTTGCTTATGCACTCCAATTTAAAACCTACTTGAGAACATACACACTTATGTGAAGATAGTTAAAAGTTTTAAATAGTTTTAAAAAGATCAAACTATCGCCCTATATAGTATAGGGGGAATGCTATGAATTCATGTCCAAGCTACTACTCCACAAAATTCATATTTATATTTTTCAAGTATCAATGTTTCAAAAATTTATGGTTTGAATCTATAGTTATCTATATTAGTATGATTTTTGTTTTTTAAGTTGACCAAATTTGAGCGTAGTGACATTCTATGTCTTGGTTTCACTTTAGTGATAGATATATGTGTTCCCACCTTTTTTTTAATTGATAAACTTAGCCACATTTGAGCTTAGTGATTCTCTACATCTTGGTTCAACTTTAGTGAACTAATTTGTTGGTTCCCACTTATTCAAATTCATTACAAAGTACTCTATGAGGTTTGGAGCATATAGTATTTTCAACCCAAGAATATTCACTGATTATTTAAATTGAGACATGATCACTGCCAATTCACTATAGATTCAACACTTCTCAACATGCCTCAACAAAGGGGCATGGACACATCCATGAGAAAGACAAACTATGTATACACTCTTAGGTATAAATTTCCTTTTTTAGTAATTTTATGCATAAATATAATAAAGAAGGGGGGATTTAGACATTGAAATTTAATTAATTAATGGTTGACAATGCTTGTTCTTAACATATTTACCTTGTTTGGTCAATTCACCATTCCAATAACCCACAATATCTAATAAATTCTTCAAATTCTCTCAATTACTTTGCATATCCCTTATAATTGTTTATTTTAACTCTCTTCATCCTTATTCATCATATAATTCACTATCATTTTGGTTTCATAAGGATCTGTTTATTTTGGACAAGGACACACTAGGAAGATAAGAGTGCATGATAGCCTTGAATAGTAGTTCAACTTTGTCCATAGTTCTCTAATGGTCAACTTTAGAAAATAACACCCTTTCTAATGACTTTCACGTGTAAACTGATAGGCCTATTATAGGAAATATCTAAAATATTCTCCTGTAAAATCACATCAAGAGCCACACTTGAACTCAACTATCCCTCAGTGATAAAATCATCTCTTTTTTATTTAAAAATTCTTTATGTTATGAGTAAAGGATATTATTGCACTTATGTTTCAATACCACGGTCCTTGGACACGCCTAACATTGTTTTATTGTAGATTAAGGGAATTAGTTTTCAATAATTATTATAATTTTTTTTTTTGTTTTTTTTTGTATATATAATCTTCCCTAAAGGGATAACTACAATGGCTTGAGGCCTTCAAACTATCTAGGAAACACTTGGTCAATAAGTGGTTTTCTAATGATAACTCGACCATTTCCACATTCCCATTTTTTTCCTTTTGAATTTAATCTCTTTTATATGCTTATGTAAGACTAGGGAATTACTTTAATGTCTTATGTGCATCAAATATAGCTTGAGAAGAAATGGGTCACATATAGATAGAGGTGATCAATCCCATGTTTTTAGATATAATGCATAGTCTACTTGGACAAAGATATAAAATCGAACATCAACACACTATGATCTTGTCTACCTTTTTCCTCGTCCCATTATACCACTATCTTTTCTTTTCAATGAATATATAATTTTAGGATTTTTAGAGTAGTCACAGATCACATAAATTTGTCACAATTTGAATGGATCTTCTTACAACAATAATTGTCTAACGCTATCCCTTATTTCTATTTTTAGTAATATACAAATTTTATATTTTTTGGATCTTTTTATTTATTGTATTATTCCTTATTTAAATTCCTAAATTAAATTTTAATAATTTGTATTTCTAATTAAATTAAATTTTAATTCATAATTAATTACAGTGTAAAAATTTTACATGTAAAAGAAAAATAAAATAAAAGGTTTTAAAAAAAATTAAATAGTTCAGTGGAACCATGGAGTTCATCATTCCACGTTCAAAATAAAATGTAAATTTGTGCCTATGTGACTACATAATGATATTAGTAGTGTCATGTGTCTTCTTCTATGTCACAAGTTTTATTAAAATAATTATTTATGTCTTATTGGAATTTTATGTAAAGTTGACATTTTTTATTGCATAGGTGAATGAGAAGATAAAAAAGATATATGAATTAGAATTGTTCAATCAACATGTTTATGGATTTATTTTTAAATATTTTCAAGAATTGATATTATTAGTTATCTTATGACTGCGAGGTAATAATTAATTGTCACATATTGCATTTTGAATGGGTAATGTAAATTCAAAAAGTAAAGGAGACTTATAATTAACAAATGCATCTTCCAAACAATATTTCAAAATGTATGAAGGGTATACATTAAAGGACAAAAGGTGAGTCCACTATGTTATTATACTTATAGTGGTGAGACACTGTGACCTCCTTTGTAGTTTTGTGGATTATTTTGGTAGCATTTTTTATTTAATATTATATAGAAGTATAATAAGTGATATAATTATGATTTATTAGAAAATGAAATATATTTAAATGATAAATATTATATTAAAATAGGATTATATTATAATATTATCTAGGAATAATGATTCAAATGAATATTCTCTATTTAGAACAAGTTTATAGTAATGTTTTAGGTTGTAGGATGATTTGAATCAAATAGTATGATCATATTTTTTTTTTTTATATAAGTTGGATGTAGTTATGTTTTAAGGACTCTTAAACTATAATTCCAGGATTGTAACTTAGAATGTGTATAAGAAAGTGGATGCATGTGAATATAATGTGAATTTGATTAATTTTATAGATTCTTTAATATTTATTGTGAGGCCATGTGATATAATATAATAAAAGGTAGTATAAGCATGCTTAAGATACCAAAAAAATACATACACCAAAATAAAATATCATGGTACATAAAAAATTATAGAGCATCATAATCTAAATTCTAGGTTTAAATTCTCTTACCATCAACATTAATAAACTAGATACTCTACTCTAAGTCGTATGAAAATGTAGAAAGTTTTGTTAAAGTGAATTTTATAAATAGGTTAATATACCTATATTTTATAGGAAAATAAATGTCGTGTAGAGAAAATGAAAGTATTGGAAGGCAAACTTGCGTCCTTTATGAAAATATTTTTCCCACTATCAATTTTTTAATTTTATTTGTAAACTCTGTATTCATTGTGATATTTTACTTCACTCAATTACAAAGCGATAGGTGTCAGCCTCTTATAAGTCACATAATTAAAGGTTAATAGAGTCTCTAAATATTTTTAATGTGTTCAAGCTCTACATAGATACATTGATATATGCATTGTCATTTATCTTCATGTGGAATCTGTATCCTACCGTATTGGTTGTGTTATGGCCATGTATAATCTCTTCATATAATATTTGTTGATAGTTTTATGACTTTTTGTCATTTTTAAACTTTTTCATGCCTAACCTGTTTCAATTGGGTAAACATTTTCTTTCTTTCTTTTTTTTTTTTTTTTGATAATAATGAACTCATGAAGTTTATTTTCATCATTTCACTAATTCTAAATCTAGATGTGCATTCAAACATTACATTAAATTTATCATGCCACATATTAACTTCTTTTATATGATAAATACACAAATTTCATAACTAGAATATATATTATAAAAAAAAATCTATTAGTTTTTACTTTTATAAAATTATGAAATAAAAAAGGGATGCTTGGAAATTAATCATAGGTCCTAGATCAATGAATTAAAGAAGTATCCTTTTGTTTTAAAAGTGCCCACCATAAGACTATGGATCCATTAGGATTTTAAATATTTCTTATATTTCCACTTCCATCTCTATTCAAAATAAATGAACATGTGATTAAAAAAAAATAGTCATTTTAATTATAACTTGTGATCAAAATAAAATGCACAATATTTGATAAATAATTCATGAGCTCAAAATTAGTCACATAATCTAACAACCAAGCTTGAATCTTACATATTAAAAATTAATATGTGGCAATTAAACATAATCATGGAGGCCATGAAAATACTTCACTTTTAACGCAAAAGGAGGCTTTAATGTATTCATTATGATATTATAATTATCTTTATAAGGTGATTGGGTTTGTGATTTAGAATATCTTAAGTAATAAAATTAAATTGAATTTCTAGGATAAGGTTGTACTAACATAATATTTAGGATTTTATATGTAAGAAGGGGATTAATAAACTTAGGATTTATAAATATTTATTTATGGTAAAGATGACTTAAGTGTGGCATATAGTGATTTTTTAAATTTCTATTAAAATTATATTGGATTTGAAAAATTAATGATAATTAATATAATGTGATCATTAATAAAATTCAAGTATTTTATACTTGGTTTGAGTCACATGTTGTGCATGATTAAAAAATGTGTCTATTCCATGATATTATAATCTCATAACATGTTAAATATTAGATTAAAGTATTGGTGATATTTCAACATTTTTATATTTAATATATTTATCTAGTATACCTTGAACAATATTAGAATTTCATATTTATATTTGTTTGAACATAAATAGTATACAAAATATAAATTTTTATTTATTTATTATAAAAATTTAAGTATAATTTTTAACGAACATGTTATTTCTATTTATAGGTAATTAAAATTATTTTAAAGTGATTGATTGTGATTATAATAGTTATATTTTTAAAACTTTATCTTATAATTTTTGACAAATTTTTATTGATTTGAAAATGAATAGAATTAATAAAAACATCACACATTTTTCACTCTTTCTCACTTCAAAACAAATCAATTTAAATATTAAAATTTTTGACTATGACATGTTCCATTATATATATAGTATTTTAAAGTGGTATATGTATATTTTTGGTATTTTGTTAGAATAGAGTGATCTATTCTTATAAAAACATCTCAATTTTGAAATTAAACTTTTATTTTTGAAAGCTTTATTGTTTTTTGACTTCTGCAAATATCATTAGGTGATTCATAGTATAAAGAAAATTTAGGAAACATTTGTGAACTTAATGTATTTTTTATCATTAATTAAACAATTGAATTTTAAATATAAAAAAGTGCTATACGTGTTTCTAATGTTATTTATTGTGTGAATAGAGAACAATAATAAGGCTTCATATTCAACTAAAATTTTGCATCAACAACCTTCCCCATCCATTAAAGTTTTTGAAAAAAATTAAAATCCCCAATATGCCATTCTATTGGTTATATTTTTTTGTTTATAAAGGGTATAAAACCATATCCATCATTTATATCTCAATTTCATAGATTAAAAATGAAACAAGTGTCACCTTTTAATTTCCACCATTGTGAATTGTAAGACCTATTTCACCTTATAACCAGTTGCATAATTTTAAAAATGAGAAGTGAAATAAAAAGTTAAATTATTATTCAGTAAAAAAAAGTAATTATTTTAGGGTACATTTTGGTAAGTGTAATTTTTGAAACAAGATATTTGGTTTTGATCCCCATTGGTTTAAGATCCCTTAGTTTTTCACCTTTGAAAAATCTCTTCCCCTTAGATAAGTTTTTTTTAAAAATGATAATAGAGCACAAGATGTTGTACAAGCCTTTGATAGATATAGTAAAATAGTGCTTTAAATCATAACAAGTGAACACATTATCTTAATTATAATAATTTAATTCATTTTTAAAGTGAATTATGGTGTTATTAGTCAAGTGAATATGACTGGGATAACCTTATTTTAGGATTTGTGTACTAATTTTTACTCCAATAAGCCACCCATATTGAATATATATTAAGGAATTAGTGGAATAAAATTAGCTTAGCATGTGATAACTTACTATATTAGAAAAATATTCATAAAGTAAACTAAATTAAATGTCTTTTAAAGTTACCTATAAAATCAGTTTTCTATCTATAAATCTAGGTCCTTGGCATTGTTCTTATCATGTGATCAAACAATTCACGGTCAATCTATTTTATTTTGAATGCTTTTGGTATTTAGTCAAGTAAATACCATACAACATATATTATTCATAATGTACTTGAAAATGTATTAGTTTGTACTATCAGAGATATCGCTAGGTCTAAACAACATGAAATCAAGATAGAAGGATCTCGTGAGATGAAGCTTGTGAACACCACTAAGTTGTTGAAGCAAGAAGAAATCACATAAAATGAGAATATTACAAGAAACAAATCAACATGGATAAAACTAATCATTCATTAAAAGAATGAGACTCAAGTAGAGCATACATATAGGAGAGAAAGTAACTCCTCAAATGGTGGTCAAATCACCCCTAGAATAGAAATGTAACTCCTCCACAAAAGGTGGTCATAAGTTCTTGAAATAGAAGAGTAACTCTCGTACCAAAAATAATTATTCAAGGAAGTTACCTATGACATATATGACACTCTATCTCCACCTAAGCAAGCATATCCCTCAAATGTAGGAAAACTCTATGTGAGAAAATATAATATTCTCAAATAAATAAATTTGAGAAAATAAATACCTACACTAACCCCCCTTCCCCATAAGCATAACTTATATAGGCAGTGTGAAATGAAAATGGGTCTTGACAACTAGGCCTGATCAGGTCCCCATGTGCAAAGCAATCTCTCATAAAGCATAGAAAAGGAAAAAACCCATAGGAAAAAAGCTCCCCTTAAAAGAGAGATATAGAAGAAGTGGAGAGGATATAAGCCTCCCCCAAAGATGATGCTACTGCTGATGTAGATTGTACCCCAAGAAGATCCTATAGATGAATGAACTTAATCTCAATAAAAGGTTTGGTAAAGATATCTATAACTTGCTTTGAAGACTAGTAAAATTTTAAGTTGATGACCTAACCATGAATAATCTCCTAAATAAAATGCATGTGAATCTCAATGTGTTTAATCTATTGGTGCTAAACCAAATTATTGCATATCTATATAGCACTCTATCATAGTAGATGATGGTGGGATTCCCGATAGGAATTCCAAACTTAGATATAATCCACTAAAGCTAAATAGCCTTAGTTGCTACATTAATAGTTCCCCTATACTCTACCTTTGTGGATGATATATAAATAGGATTTTTCTTCTTGATAAACCAATTAATAGGGCTATAACCCAAACAAAAACTATAACCTGAAGTGGACTTACAATTTTAAGTATCACCAGCCCAATCTAAATCTAAAAAATCTAACCAAAATAACCTCTATGCTAAATCTATACTCAATCCCAAATCTATAAGAGCCTTGAATGTAGTGCAAGATCCTCTTAGCTGATTTCAAGTGAAACTCATGGGGCTCTTACACGAATCATGAAATATCCCTACTGCATATGAAATGTTAGGTCTAGTATGAGTCAAATAAATGAGGCTATGAACAAGTTGTCAATATCAAGTGGCATCAACCAAAGGATTAGAATAGTCAGCCTCAAGTTTGACTCTTGATAGAAAGGGAGTCAGATATGGCTTGCAATCATCCATGTAAAACTAAACTACAATATCAAGAACGTACTTGGGTTGTGCAAGTGAAATCCTTGAATTGGACTATGAAATCTCAATGCCAAGGAAGTAATGTAAAAGTCCCAAGTCTGTCATGTCAAACCTATCCTATAGAGTTGTCCCTAACCATCTCTATTTAACATATACTTTAATTTCATTCTTATTTTATAGTCTTATGTTCTTTTTTTATAAGTGCACACTAAGAAGATAGGGACATAATTCACATGTCTAAATTTTGGACTTGTACCTCATACTTTAAGTCATATTTTTAAAATGACATGTTTTGTAATGACTCTCTCACACATTTAATTAAGTTGATTATTAGAAATATTAGAAATATATCCCTATAAAATCACATGAAGGGTCACAATTGAAAGGACCTATCTCTCATTAATAAAAACATCAATTTTAGGATTTCAAAAGCATTTATCTTCTAAGAAAATACTTCTATTACAATTTTGATCTAAGTTTACAACCATTGGCCAAGTTTAACATTATTTTATTTCATTTCAAGAGAATTATTTTTTCAAGCATTCTAATCAATTTTTCTAGTTACATTCATCTGATCTTCCATAAATGGATAAATACATCAGCATGAGACCCTTTGGTCTATGTAGGAAGCACTCAATCAACAAGGGTTTTTTTAGGATAGCTCAACCATTCCAACATCAATCATCTTTACCCTTTTGCATTTGATCTTATTTATGTGCTTATGCAAGACTATGGTTGTTATGTTATATGTTTTTCACCAATCAAATTGACCTCTACACAGAAAAAAATTGTAATCAGTCGCAAGTGAATAGACCTAAATTTTTATATCTGGCACAAAATTTGATAGGACAAAGTCACAGTAGATGATAATGATGTACTATGATCTTGTCTGCCTACTACATAATTGTTCTAGTAGATAGTGAGCCTTTATTTTTTTTTATGCATTTAATTTTTTATCTTATCTAATATGGTCACATATTTCAAAAAAAATTAAATAGTCAAAAATAAATCATTTACAAGGATAATTATCTAACCCTATCCCTAGTTTCTATTTTTATGAATTTATAACTATAAATTTTTTAGATCCTTATATTTATTGTACTCTGACTTATATATCATTTTATATCAAATTTCAATAGTTTTCATTTACTATTAGAGTTAATTTTAATTCAAGATTAATTCTAGTATAAACATTTTGGTGAACTCATTATAGTTAGAACACTAATTTTTGGTTGTTTATTTTTTGTTTAGGGTTTCGATTTAATTATGTCAATTTTTGACACTAAAAGAATATAGTCCTCAACCTTGAATATTATTTATAACACAATGATTAAAATTATAATACTTTGAAGTAATTTGACATTGAGAAAGTTTATTTTGTTACATTGGATAAATAATGACATAAAGGCACTTTATTTCAACTTAAGGTTGAATTTTTTTGTTTTGCTATTCAAAAATATTTTACTTTTATTTTTATTTATTTATTTATTTATTTTAAACTATGTTTTGATAGATTTAAAAGTGCTTCTCTACTTTCATGAAGGGCTACATGGTGTTCTATTTAAATACATCATGGCATGAGGGGATTTACTCAAATATTTATAGCCAAAATACATAACTAAATATGGATTTTAGTTTCCACATGCCTCATGTTATATTATAAATTAATAAGATCCATTATTTATACCAATAAGAAGCCTTTTTTATCCATATGATTTTTGGTGCATTGTATAGGAGCATATCACTTAGGAAAGTTACTCTAAAGTTACCATCAAAACCAAGTTTAGTGGGATATAGGCATGGTTCCACCTCTATAGTCAATGCTCTAAAATATTTAGGTGATATTAATAAATGAATGTTAAATTTTATATGAGAGGATATAAATAATTCAAACCCCTTATTATATCATCCTTTATCATTGAGTTTTTCTTACATTATCTTATTATCCAATAGATTTGATTTTTTTATTCTTGTATTCATCATGGATGGAAATATACATGTTTTTCTAATATATTACATAAAATCATGTATTTCTTTGTAGCATATAACATTTATTTACACCGTTTTGTTCATTATGTAATTTTCATGGATCTCATATAAAGTAATTAAAGATTCTCCCTCTCATACTTTACCTTTTTCTCTTAATCCAAATGCTTGTTCTACCTTATCCTACCATCGGGTTGCTGCTATTATTTTGGTTAAATATTCAATGACTTTGGAAGAAGAGGAGTCCTATGTTATGAATTTATCCTCACAATGTTTATTAGAACCCACCCCTCATCCTCTCAATGGAAACATTATGTTCCTTGTTTATGAACTTAATACCAAAACCGACCATGCTAAAATTTGATATTATGCTCGAGCACATCCATAAAATATTGATTCATTTCTATATATTTCTCAAGATGAACTTAAGAAATCAGTGTCCACTAGTAATTCTAATGTTGTTAATAATACCATTGAATTTTTCCATATTTGTACACCCTTAGTCACCTCTTCCCCTCCCATTACTACAACCAACACTTCCCTTGAGAAAACCCTTCTTTTTTCGCAAACCAAGATATCTAATATCAAGTAAACCATTTCTCATTCTAACCTTATGTATACTATTGTACCTTATTGAATAACCCTTTGGATCATCAAATTTAGTTCTATCCTCTTCCAAATGGCTTTATGGATCCTAAGGGTCCTCTTTATGAAGGTAAATGTGATCATAAATAACATATGGGTGTCTTCCATGTAGTTTGTCTAGACTATGTAGATAATGATAGATTTTTAAGTAATATTTTTCTATGAAGTATCAAATATTATGCACTTAGATGGTTTTATGATCTTTCTATCCAATCAATTATACTTTTCAATCCTTATAATAATTAGTTTTTGGCACATTTTTATATTAATATCAATGAAAATTTATCCTATGCTCAAATTACAAAGCTCAAACAATGTCTAAATGAGATACTTTATGAGTATGTTCTTAGATACAAGACTATGTTTGAAAAAATTACAAATCAAATGAATAGTAATGAGCCTAAAGATATTTTTACTCAATTATTGTTGACTCCTCTTCAAGGATACATAATGTTTGATAAGTTAAAATCCTTTGATAAACTATGATATATAGTTAAGGAATGTAAAGTCAAATTGATTACATTTAATAAGCTCAAATATATCTTCAATGTTATTTATACTTCAAATATAAATTTTAATAGAAATCCTAATTATAAGAATGAAATTATTGAAACAAATAGGCTAAAGCTATAGTGTATGTTATATCACAATTGACATACAAGATTAAAATAAAATATCCACCAAGAAGACAATTCTCAAGGCTACCTTCTGTTGATGTAGGTTTTATGCACACCATAAACAATGAGGTAACATCTAACATTTTAGGATCTCAATGGAGATAAACTCCACTCTACGGCACAAGTTTCAAGTATACAATTTTAGATTAACAAAGTGATGGAATAGCTGCATGTGACCTACATCTCATCAAAGTAAATTCACTCAAGTGATTAAATTAACATTTAAGAACATAAATTTATAGTGATGCTATATTAAAATAATAATATCTCATAAAAAACATAAAAAGGAGGGAATGGTAGGGCATAAAAGGTAGGCTCTATGGTCTTAATGGATTACGTATAGTGCTCATTTATTTGTGGATAAGTGTTTTGAAAACTAATGCTTTTTTCTAGTAGCTTTTTCACACACACAAATAAACATAGTTAAGAAGTTTGAGGGAAGAAGATATAGGAAACTCAAATATCTCAACTAAAGTTTTCTTCTTTTAGGATAGCTATTGCACACCCTTAGTCAAAATATTATAACTTGGATCAAAGAGGTATCTAAAGTAGCTTTTTCACACACATAGGAAACTATATCAAATAAAACACTTTTACACACTCGAAAAATTGAAATAATCAACATAATTGCATATGATCAATAATACTTGCTAATTATCCAATAGCTATTGTACATCTCAAATCAACTTATATCAATGATAATAAAAAATATATATATCTATAGCTATTACACACTTTGAATTACTGAATTAAATTTTTTTAAAAAAAAACTTCATTACATAGAATTGGAGAAGAACCAAGATTTTTAACTAAAGATCAAGTCAAGCAGAACTTCTCTGAATTTCTTATTAGTCTAAATAGCCAAAATTCTCCTCTCAAAATAATGAGCTCAATAAAATTTATTAATAACAAAGTTAAGTGGAAAACAACCACTAATGCATAGTTCACATGAAGAGTGAACTAGAGTTATAATTTTACCCCACTAAAATAAATAAAATTTGGCATGAAATTTTGATCTAAATTGCATGCTTAATTTTTATTTTTTTACAATTTATATCCAATTAAAAATAACTTTAGCTAACTTGTTTCTCCAAATTTGTATGAGCTTTAGAAAAGTTTTTCTAATTTTGAATATATATTTCTAACCTTAAATAATATTATTTATCTCAAATAATATTATCTAGGTTAGAATAATTTATTTTACTAAGTACAAAAATTGCCAAATCTACATGATATGCTAATTTTGTGGAGCCATAAATTTTGATTAAAAAATCATTTTACTATGAATCTTGAACCAATGCATTCTCCTTAAATTGGATTTATGTATGAATAATTTTATCGTCATAAAATTTTATTGAATTTTACTAAATTCATCATGAAATAGTGCTAGTAGCTTGTTTTGACAACTATGACTAAAAATTGGTTAAGTATGAAAATTGTCAAATCTATCTGGTAGGGTGATTTTGTGTGGCCATATATTTTTTTTAGAAACTCATGTGACTAAATTTTTTAAATCATTGTGTTCCTTTGACATTTATATTCCTTCATGAATTTTTTAATATCAATCTAGTTTGATTTGATCTCTAAAATAGTACACCAAAAAGTGTTGATCAATCATTTTTGAAAAATAGTACATGACAATTTTTCCTCCAAATAAATCCAATCACTTTATTAAATACTAAACTTTATTTTGATGTATTTAGAATCTCTTTTGATATATTTTACATTCCATTTCATATACAACATGTTTAAAACCAAATTATAATTCCTTTTAAATTTGAATTAAATTAAAAGAAATATATAGCTATCAATTATAATCAATTAGCATGTGAAAACAATTTAGGTAAAATCTCAAGGTCTTAAGATTTTTAAATCTTGGGCATGTTGGTACATAAGAAATGGTGAATCAGTGGGTAAATAGTCTTGAGTATTTGATAACTTAGAAGTCTTAGTTTAACTATCATAGAAAAATATAAAATTTATAAAAAGAAATAAGCAAAATAGAGAATCAAAAGAAGTTTTAACATAATCATGCAACATACTAACCCTTCTCAATTTTTTTGTTGTGTGTGATTTTGTGAAGATTATTTCCCCTTGTTATGAGAGTTTTGATAGAGATTTGGATCAATAATTTAGGTCTTACAACTTTGAATCCCATTCCACATGTGAAATATAACATTCATGCATTTAATCAGAATCAATTATACACACCACTTCCTCTGATGCAAACATCACATATGAATTATATATATTAAACAACCATGAACATGGTAATGGTTACCATCATAACTAGCACTAGGTTGATTCCCATACTATAGTTTCCCAAGGCACATATTCTATTAAAGCAGAGTTGGATACCATATAAAAAATGGTCTAAAAATTAAACAATGGTTTTCTTGGCATGCAAAAAAAGATAGGCAATACTAATGGCCTAAATAATAGTCATAAATATGGGTTAAAAAGGTATAATATACCCTTAAATAGACTTGAAAATAATACATATTAGTCCATTAAGCCTCCAAAAAACAATATAGTAGAGATAACCTTGCCCAACTAGTGCAAAATCCATAACATATCTCAACATTTTGAATTTGACTGTGTTGAGTTTTGTGTAGATTTTGAGATCTTTAAAAAAGAGGTGGTGAAATAAGATTTGATTTGTAGCCCACTAAAGTTCCAACGTGACTCTAGTTCTTTAATCAACACCATGTTTCTTGAGACCCATGAGTTTCCCCTCTCGAGGAACCCAATTGCTAATCAATCACCAGTAGGCACATCTTCTATTTAGCAAAAAACTCTAGCAAAATAAGAAAATGATGAAGAGGAGGAATTAGAAAGATAAAAGGCATTAAGCCTTACATATAACAAAGGGAAATCACCTATGAATGATGATTAATTAGGTAAGGAACCTTAACCTTCAATCCCTTCTTTCCCAATTTCTTCTTTTATTCCCATTTATTTAGTAGGTTCATTTAATTCAATTCCTCCCAGTTCCAACACACAAACACCTTTAGTCATTCCAAAAATAGAGGATGTCTCCTTTACCCTTATTGATTCTATTTCCCCAGTAATGCCAACTACATATATTATTGCCACCACTATATAAATTTTCTTTGAGAAATCCTTAGTCCATCCTAAACTTAGGAGGGCTTATAAGAAGGTTGAAGGGGCATTTCCAAGCTCCCAACTTCATGTATCATCTACTCAAATAAACTTACCAATGCCTTCCACCAGCTCTTCCCAAGATACTAATGTAACATCCTTGGGGAAGGATAAAAGGGTGAAATAGGTGTATACAATCCACCCACTACCACAACATGGGGGTGTGGACTGGTCTAAAATCATATGGCCCTCCCTTCCTAACTCAATACTTAAAGGAATTTAGATAAAAAATCAGAAGATCAATTAAATGAGACTATAGCTGAGGACCCACAACTGGTAAATCTAACACAACTAGTCATCCTTCTATGGGTATTTGAGCTTAAATCAAAGGCTTATCAAAAGCCAAATTTAAAAATCACAAAGTTGGCATCGATAATCTCCATGTTTGATAAACCCTTAGGAAGCATCCAAAGGGTTAGAAAGAGGAAAGTGGAAGATGAATCTATAAGGGAAATCATTTTTTAGTAAAGACAAAAAGTCTTTACCTTGTCTAAAAGGAAGAATAAAAAGTTAGGGCAGCCCCTATATATAGAGGACTTTAAGTCCCTTGATGAAACTCATAAATATGCTTTGAGAGAATTACATGAGGGGACTGAAATGGCTAGGTAGGAGCTTGAGCAAGAATTATAACAAGTAAAAGAGTAATAGTAAACAACCTACATTGCCCAAGAAATTGAGATTGAAGTTCATCTAGCCACATCAAAGTTGTATAATGATATAGAATTAATTGATGTAATGAAGTCATAATTGGCTCCTCATATAATTGAGACTCATAAATTGTTTAATTCTTTAAATCAAGATGAGAATAAACTAAATTCACTTATTCTTTATACTATCAATAAGGATTATAACCATCTTGATTTAATGACATCATTAGAGGCTTCAAACATGCTCAACTTGGTGATAATTATAACTAAGGAGGCTAGAGCATGGATCACAATAACAGGGGTAGTAATTCCAAAGTATCAAGAATGTGAAGCTCTCATTTTGTAAATCCTAGAAGAATTAAAGCTATCAAAGGCAAGAGAATCAACTGGTAAAATTATTAGTAGTATTAATTTTGATCAACTCCTTTAGCAAGCATTCGAGAACTTTAAATAGAGCCTTCAGGGATTAACACTTGAATAAATTGAGGTCAAGCTAAGTTTTGATATAAATAAGGTGATAGAGGTAGAAATATTTAAAATAAACTTCCAAAACACAAAGGCAAAGCATGTTAAGCTCTTCAACCAAGTAAATAGGGTGCATAAACCCTCATTACTCAACATGGACATTATTAGACAAGAAAATGATGTGGACATAAGTGTTACTTGAGTTATAAGTGAAGAAGAAGATTGATGTGACAACTTCCATTTTAGCACTAGTATCTACTACAACAAATCCAACTGTCAGCAATGTCATGCAAACATTCATCTAGCCTTACTTCAAAAGCTAATTTTGTGTGCATCAATATAAGGAAGTTAATTTTGTACTTATAGTCTACTTATGTTAGAAATTGAATATGAAATTTTCCTAAATTATTCAAAAGTATGCACATGTTGCATCACATTGTACATGCTAACTTTATTTTGAAAATTGTAAGTTAACTATGAGCATGCATACATATAGTTTTGAAACTAGAATTAGAACTAAGGTTATAATTACATAATGTAATTACAAGTTTTTATGCACTTGGAGGATGAGGCAATCCCTCCCCAAGTATATATATATATGCATAAAACCCTCATTTTCAAACGACCAAAAAAAATAAATACAGGAAGAAATCAAATTTTGATTGTCATGCAACTGTGTTGGTGAATTTTCTTTCCAAATTTTGTGTAATTAGGTTTTATCTTTTTTGGTTGTTTGCTTCACTATTCTAATGTGCAATAAATATGAATATTTCATTTCTTTATAATTAAAATGATGATTTTAGATGTGTAATGGATATTGGATAATTAACAATTATTATTGATTATATGTAACTAGGTTGACTGTCTCATCTTTCTAAGTGTGTAGAAGTGTTTTCTCTAATATAATATTCTATGTGTGTAGTAGATAATTTAGATACATTCCTAATCTAATTTATAATATTTTGAGTATGGGTGTGTAGAATTTACCCCAAAAAGAACAACCTTTGACTGAGATCTTTGAATTTTCTAGATCAACTATCCTAGACTGCTTGACTGTGTTTGTATGTATGTGTGCAGTAGCTACTAGAAGAGAATGTTAGTTTTCAAAACACTTATATAAGAAGAATCCATCCCAAGGGCAATTATTTAATTCATAGATCCTTCTTTTTTGCTCTACCCTTCCCTCTTTTGGATTTTATTTCTGAGATTTATCCACTTTAAATTAATATCCACCCATTTGCCAACTCGCCTAGTTTTAAATTTTTTTTAGATATAATTCATCCATACATAGTCGTAGTTAACAAATTGCATGCTTTGCCTACTATTCCACCACTTGGTTAATCAACCACATACCTGCAACTCATTCCTTGAAGTGGATTTTACCTTTATTGTGATCCTAAAATGTTAGAGGCTATCTCGTTATGATTTGATGTGCATAAAAATGCATCAACACCTTCACCTTATTATGTGATACTAAAAAATATACTTTAATGTCATGCTATTACACTTCCTCTACCATTTAAAAATAAATTTTTATACAAATAAATGTAGAATAAATGTTTTTTTTAATTATCATAGATGTGTTGGGAATTCTAATAATATATGTATAAATCTAAAGCAAAAATAATAAGACTTTATTAATGATAATATTATTGGATTGATACACATGATGAAGAGTCTAAGCCACAAGTTTATGAAAATGCAAAGCTCATAATGTATAAAGAGACTTTTACAAATAATGAAGCACAAGATAACAAGAAAACTTACAACCTTTATTATGCATATAATGATTATCATCTTCCATATTCATGTGTATGCCCAATTGATATTACCATTGGTATGGTTATATGTAATCTAGAATCACCCCCATTTATTATATTTGATGATTTTAAAATTACTACTGATGATTTTGATATACATGCATTATTCATTATATCATATGTTGGCATATAACCAATCTATAGTGAAATGATATACAATGGATCAAGTGAAAAAATGTGGACCATAACTCTTATACATTCTCTTGGTTACTATTGGCCAATCTTGGCCCACATACCAAGATTTATATTGAATTGAATAGATGATCAGAGTTCCAAAGCTTTGAAATATCAAAATATGACTTACATAAGATGTGAAGAGCCAGACCATCACTAGGACATCATGTAGAAATAAAACAATTAAATAACTTGTGTATTTTATAAGTATGCTAAAAAAGCCTCATGGGGCCTAAGGATCACATAGAATCAGTGTTCTTGATGCCAATAAATTAATCTACAAAATTCATGTCTTGATGAGATTTCTATCTCAAGATCTAAGCCTTCAAAGATTAACTTACAGAATGGGACATGCATGCAGATGTCAAAATTAGGTTTAGCAATTAATCATTTGGTGTTCAGAGTATGACAGTCATGTGCATGTCATTGAAAGTCATGTAGAATTCATTCACAATCATATGAACATAAAAATAAAGATCAATAATTAAATCACTAGGGTTCAAATTGTGACAGGCTCATAGGTGTCAATGGTGGGCTTGTGGATGTTGAATTCAAGACATGAAAAATAACCATTTTGGTATAAATTGTGATGGTCATATAGATGTCAAAAATAGTTGCATGAATATCAAAGATGGATACATGAGCATCAACTTTGGGCCTCATAAATTAGTTGTTTAAGTTCAAATGGAACCAAATCTAAGGGCATGCATTAAATTATATCAAGGAGATCTAACAATGTGAAAAGGGTCAAAAATTCAATAGACCAAGTCAATATCAATAGCCAATGAGTGAAGTCAACCTAAGAGATTTTCTATTGAGAATCAAAGAAGTAATTTTGTTGGGACAAAGTAAATACATGTGACTAGAGTTTGAGCATGACCTAAGATGAATTAGAATGGACATTAAAGGATTGGGTATCACTATTAAAGCTATGTAGAGGTAAAATAAGTCCCTGAAAGGCCTAGTGCAGACCAAAGGTTAGTGACTAAGTATTGGAAAAAGGACCAAGCATCGAACAAGATTTGCATCTATATATTAAAACTATGGGAAAACCAATAAAAGGAGATTAGATTTCAGTCTATAGTAGATCCATGTTCATGATTTATGGTAAAGAATATGCCAAAGTATAAATATGATAGCCAAATCATCATAGTTTAGCAAGAAAATACATACACCTACGATAGATATAGACATGGTTTTGTCAGGCCTAAGAATATAAGGACTGTGTCTTCATGATGAAGCCAAGTGGAAGGTGTGAAAAAATTCACAAAGAAGATTGCAGGGTTGGAGAAGCAATTAGAGAATTTAATGTTGATCAAAGCCTTTAGAGATATTCTCTCCTTGAAATAATCATGACTCATCATGCAAAATTGATTTTTGTTTTTTAGTGGATCTCTCAACCAATGAGAATAAATTGAAGACCATTTGTATCAAATGATGGTTAGTTTGTTGATAAAGGATTAGTCTTGATTGGAAGAAGGCATGCATATATGAAACAACCAATGAACTACCACCACATTTTTTGATCATTAATGACTCCTTCTCCATGATCCCATGCATGTTCCCCATCTCTCTCATTCCTATTATGTTACATATATAGGCTCCTAATATTTAAAGTGAATCCCTCTCTTGGGTATGACTAAAATATACCAAGATTGATCTTTGTAACCTCTTGAAATGAGTAAAGGGTTGTTTTTAAATTTCATCATATTAGTCTAGTGTGTTTATCTCAAATTAATTTTCATATGTGGTAGAAGGTTATCCCTTGTCAAGTCCTGATCTCATCTAGCTAGTAGTTTACCTTATTGTGTAGGTCATGTTTGTGTTTAATGTCACTTGATTAAATCTAGAAAATGGATAAATTGATTGGTTAAATGCATTTATTAAGCCTTTCCATCACTTCCCTCAAGTTTTGATCACTTGGTGAAACTCTACATGAAATACTAATGCATAAAATACATTTGGAGTTGTACATCTAGTCTTTTTCTTGTCTCATTAGTATTTTTAGAAGTTCAAAAGGAGTGGATGATTAATCAAATTATTGGTTCATCACCTCCTTTACATGTTTTCATGCATTGTTACTCATTTATCTCTCTTTTTTCCCAGTCACAGTTTAGTTTAGGTGATAGATCAAAAAGGAATCCAACCTTCTCTAAAGGTTTGACCCAATCTTAGGTGACCCATAACCTAGGGTCATACCCATGTTAGACTATATTTGAGCAAGAGGACTTGAAAAATCCTCTTCTTAGCTATGGTGCAATCTAGAACACCAATAGTTCTAGCATGCCTAATGGGACAAAGATCCAAAAGAGTGAAAATATTATTGGTGTGCCTTTCCTCTAATTAGTGTTTGGAGGCAAGCAATTTAGTACCAATGGTGACTCTGAATGAAATTTTGTATTTGTAAGTGACCCAAGTATGTCTTTTTTAAGATTTTAATTAGTTCTTGCATCTAATTTGACATATGATATTGATATGAATAACTATGGTGAATACTCCTATCATTCACCTCTTTATTAGCAATTACAATAATATCCTGATGATCCATATGATCCTAATTATCCCTACCAAGAGTTTTATTAAAGCTATGATCACCCTTATCAATTTTTATATGATCCTTATTGTCAAGGGCATGGTTCTTACATTCCTCATGACCTATATCAACCATAACATGATCTCTATCATCCTTATGATGAGCATCACCAACCATTTATAGAGCCTTGACAACCATATACTGACCCTTACAAATCCTATAATAGCCCTCATAAATTTGGTTGTCTTCCTAATCAGACCTATCAAGCCCCAAATCAATCCATCTCAAGTTTCATGAAAGCTCTGATTGGATATGAGAAAGATATGATAAGAATAGGCACTAGTAAGGGATATAGAGAGAAGATTTACAAGCATGAAATTAAAACCATAAGAGCTAATTTATAGAAATGTAAAGAGGTATGTTCATATTTCATAAGACAAGGCCACTCAAAGTTTATTTGTTTAATATTTTAGACATTGGTAGTATAATAGTAGCCATTAAAGAGAGGCTAGTAGTTTATGAGAAACCCCATGGTCATAATTTGTAGTATTATGTTCCCATAGAGCCCCCATTTCCTACTTATGATTAGAAAACCAATGTTTACCATAGCCCTCAAGAGTCCATTTAGGGCTTTCCTAACTTTCCTATCTGGAAGTCTATCCAAGAAAGACCTCAAAAGGCTAAACAAGCATGCTTTTAAGAGATTAATCTCCATGTTTATTAGGAGACCATATAGGGGCCTACATATTCAAGTTTATAGGAAGAGATATCCATTGATCTAGTTCATGATTTTAAGGCTAATTTAGCCACGAAAATTGAGTTTACCAATTAGCATCTCTAGCATTTAATAGTAGTTGCAAAGGCAACACAACAACAAATTCATTCTTTCTTACCCATAGAAAAAAAAGCAAAAAAGTAGAGGTTTCTAAACCTAAGTTTATGACTTGGAATCATACTCAAAGATCAAGAAAGAAGGAAGAACATCAGGCATAAGCCAAGATGTTGAAGTTAAGATCAAGTAGGAGATTATTTAGCCTCCATTCTTTTCCACTCAAAATCCTAAAGTATTTCCTTCATTTAAATCCATTCAAGAAGAAAACAAATAGAGAGAGGAGGTAGAGTTGAATCATTGAAATCATCTCAATGAGAAAAATCAAGTACCCATGGTAACTTTTTTGGACTTTTCTCATCTTATTGAATATTTTCAAGGGTTTATTGTGCCACTCTTTAAGAAGGAACCTCTCCTTTTTGAATCAAATCAAGAAGATGTAATTAAGGAAATATAAAATGAAGGTGACTTGAGTGACCAAGAATAATAACTAATAATGGGACACCAATGGGTAAGGGTGAGCCTGATATAGTGTTTGAAATACAAGAATAGATTAGTTTAAAGAAGAAGCTGAGATAGAGGATGAAATGCAAGTACAAGAACAAGTACATCAAGAGGAATATAGTCCAATGAAAATTACCATTTTCATGGCTTCCTCCCCTCAAGAGCAGTCCATAAATGTATCATGTGCCATACTAGTTCATTCCATGCCTCAAGATCCATTAATACTACCAAATCCTACACCTATTTCATTCAAAGTCACCAGTTTCCTACCTTCCCAAGAGATAGTTGTCCCTTTTCCCACTCTACCTACCATTACTCATTTAACCCATCCATCTCAAAATTTGAAACCTTCAAGGGATATGCACTCAAATTATGTGATGTCTAGCCTTTTTCATGAGGATCTTCGTATGCCTAGTTCATCCATCTAAGTAAAGGAGGTAGAATAGGTGAAGTTCAAATTTCCAAGCTTCATGAGATTCCTATATGAAAGGGCTACACAAAAAAATCATGTTACATTAGAATTAGGGATGTCTTACATTTTTTCCTTTAAGGAGGAGGAAGCATATCTACCACCTTATGTTGAGAATGAAGAAGTTGAGGCTATCAACTCCTTGGATGAGATTCCATATTATTTAGAGGATCAGGAAATGGATATATTAGCTAATCAGATTGATGAATTTGTGGGGCAAGCAAAGGTCACCAATCAATCAAAAGGCCCATAGGTAGATTTTTTTGAAGTTTTGGGAGAAGGATATACTCATATCCAAGAGGACTATGGTTTGATTGTAGCCAAAGAGAGTAGCCTTTTTAAACAAGTCAAAGAGAATGAAATGGGCAATCCTCCAATACTACCACCTCAAGAGTTTATTAAATACATGAACCTATTTCAAATATTCAAAATGAAATACCAACTCCTTGGTGGGCCTACAAGTCTACCAATAGACATGGGTATGATTCTAAAAGGTAATATAATTCTATTTGGTGCTCAGCTTAGTCAACTAGATTGTGGAGGAATAGAGCTTGAATCCAAGCTAGGGGCTATTAGTAAGATTGCCATTACAATAAGGCGTCCTTCAAGACACCATTTTTAGTTGGAAATTGGTAAAGAGGAAGATCCACTAAGGGAGTTTTAATTAGAGGTTATTTTGCCCCTACCATTCCACATATGAGTATGCCAAAGGAGATGACAAAGAAAATATTTGCTTCCTCAACCACCAAGCTTGTAAGGGAACATTTGATATGCCATTCTCCATGTTATTCTATGAGTTTTCCTTTTTCTCTAGGTGGATCATGATTTATCTTGGTTAATTATGTTCTTTGTACATAATTATTTACTTATTTTTCTCCAAGTGTTATTCTAGCACATTAGGTTAGTAGTCCTTGATTTGTTTAGGTTTGTTCCCCTTCTATTCTATATTTCCATTCAAAAAGTTCCTTGGGAACTTTGTGTTATTTTTCTCCCTTTTTGTCCTTATTTATTTCAAGAGAGATTATCTAGAGGGGTAGTCAAATTTAGATTTAGATTAATTTATTAAACTAGAGAGGAGACTCCATGCCCAATAGACTAGACGAGGCAACATGGTCTGGGTTCTTAAGCATAGTAGGTATGCTTCCCTATGAGTTGCTAAAAATGCTGGCCAATTTTGGCCCACAAACCAAGATTTTTCTTGGATTGAATAGATGAGTGGAGTTTTAGAGCTTTGAAGGATCAAAACATGACTTACACAAGCTTTGAAGAGCCAGATCATCACCAAGATGTCATATAGAAATAGATGGGTCAACTTACTTATGTATTTTATAATTTTGCTTAGAAATCCTTTTAGGGCCGAAGGATCACATGGAATTAATGTTCTCAGTGTCAAGATCTTACTCTATAAAATTCATGTATTGATGAGATTTCTATATCAAGATCTAAGCATTCAAAGATTAACTTACAAAAATGACATCAAAATTAGGATCAATAATTAACTATTTGGTGTTCAAAGTGTGATGGTCGAGTATATTTCATTGATGATCACATAAACATCATTAACGGTCATGTGAATGTAAAAATAAAGCTCAATAATTAAATCACTAGGGTTTAAATTATGATGGGCTCATCTACATCAATAGCAGGCTCATAAACATCAATGATGGGCTCATGGAAATTGAATTTAAGAAATGAAAAATAACCATTGGGGTCCAAATTATGATGGTCATGTGGATGTCAAAGACAGTTGCCTAAACATCAAAATAGCCATATGAGTGGAAAACTTGGGCCTTGTATATTAGCCATTTGAGTTTAAATGGATCCAAATCTAAGGGCACATATTTAATTGTACCATGGGGATCTAATAGGGTAAAAAGGGTCAAAAATTCAATAATCTAAGTCAATATTGATAACCAATGAGTAAAGTTAACCCTAGAGCTTTTTTATTGGGAATCGAAGAAGCAATTTTTGATGGGACAAAGTAAATACACTAAACTAGAGTTTGAGCACAACCCATCATGAACTAGAATGGTAATTGTAGTATCAGGTATCACCATTGAAGTTCTATAGAGGTAAAATAATTCCCTTAAAGGCTTAGTGTAGACCAAAGGTTGGCTACTAGGTATCAAACAAAGGAACAAGCATCAAGTAGGCTTTGCATCTATATAGTAAAACTATGGGAAAACCAATAAATGGATATTGGTTTTTAGTCTATATTAGATCCATGTTCATAATTTATAGTAAAAAGGACACCAAGGTATAAATATGATAGTTAAATCATCCATCGTTTAATAAGAACATACAATCACTTACTATAGTTATAGACATGGTTTTGTCAAGCCCAAGAATATAAGGAGCTTGTCATCATGATGAAGCCAAGTAGAAGGTGTGGTAAAGCTAAAAAATAGTGGATAAATAATCAAATTACAAGTGCATCACCTCCTTTACATGTTTCCATGCATCATTACCCATTTTTTTCTCCTTTTTCTCAATCAAAGTTTAGTTTAGGGGATATATTTAGAAGGAAGTTGACTTTCTCCATAGGTTTGACCCAATATTAGGTGACCCATAGCCTAGGGTCATTCCCATGTTGGACTAGAGTTGAGCAAGAGGACCTAAACACTTCCCTTCTCATCTAGGGTGCAATATCAAACACCATAATTGATAACAAACAAGATGTTCAACATACATATATAACTATGAAAACATTTGATGGTAATTTATAGGATACTCTTGGGCATATCATATTACATTTAAAAGTGGGACCTCTTATATTTACCATTACTTTTTTAGTGTTACCAATAATGTGTGTGTTAGATATGTTATTAGGGAGACCTTGGTTACATAAAATTAGAATATTTTATTCTATAATTTACAAATATATAAACTATATTCATGATAATCGAGTGGTTAAAATTTTAGGAATCTAATATGAAAATCCTATGGAACCAATAGTAATTAGTCATACTCAAAATATTTAATTGGTGTAATTATTAAGAAAAATGGTAATGGATTAGTTTATACAACTATTGAAGATAATAATTTGCATTCAAAGATGCATATTTCAAAATCAGTTTTTGCACCTACTTATGAGCACTCATAACATATTTCATTTTCCTTATATATTCATGTTCACAAAGATATTACAGTTTTTTCATATATTTTTAGCATAATATAATTACATATGAGCATGATCCCTTAAAAAAATCAAGATATCTATTCCTACACATAAATTGGCACATAACACAATGTTTTTTAGTAATGCAACATCACATATTATTCATAAGGTTCATACATAGGTACAAGTGGTTGCCTCATGTTCTTGTATGCATGAGGATATAGGTTTGGATGTATATATGAGTAATTATTTAGAGGGTTACTTTAAGGCACATGGTTCTTCTTCATATTCAAAAGCTTGTACATTTGGCACATCTTTTTTTTGCATAAGAGCTTTCTTCTTCTTATAAAAGAGTTGGATACTCATATGATAATACTGCCAATGATGTCATTGTTTGGATAAATTTTACTTCATGTTTGGGCCAATGAACTTGATTAGCTTCCTTGAATAGTACCTACTTGTACATAGATTCTTTACTTTCTACCATTGTTGCTTATTGTTCTACACATAATCCATTTCTATACTATCCCTCAGCTCTATTTTTCATATTGGGGCACTTTCCCCATTTTATTTTACAACCCATTTTGAATAATCCAAATAATTATCTTACTAAGTTTTCAATACAAATCCCTCATGGAAACTCATTTGTTCATTATTTGCATATATATATATATATATATATATATATATATATATATATATATATATATATATATATATATATATATATATATATATATGATTTATCTCTCATTTTTGCTCTCATGATCACATATATCTAATTTTTCATGAGGTCACATGGCCATTTATTACATCTATGCTACACATACACCCACATTGGGTCATTTCATTTTTCTTCTTCCTTTTCATGTTTTGCTTTAACACTTTGTTGATGATTGTTTGAATCTTACCCTCCTTCCATTCAAAAACCTTGTTGATTATCTTATTTTTTAAATATTTTTCAGCCTTTAATGATGCATACTTTACTTTATAAAAACGTGAAAAAATACAAAATCATTCATATATTCTAAAAATAAAAAATAAATAAATATTTTTAAAAATATAAAAACTAGGACCTACAAGCATATTTTCATGTTACTAGATTACATGTTTGCATATGTCACCTATATTTATGTTGTGTACATAGCATATTTGATTATCCTTTTAATACAAAATGATTATCACAAGGTATATAACTATGAAACAATACATATTTATACAAAATTAGAAAACAATCATACACAAAAGAAGCTATTCTGATTAGAAATTATTGTATATAGTCAATCAGAACAACATCACATCATTCAGATATCAATGCATTTCACACTTATCCAATCCTTTAAACCTTCCTTATGCATTTTACATTTGTTTTCTAAATGCAACATAATTACATGGACCTCTTTTCTAGTTTTGATCGCATATCATAAAGCATATTCAGATATCAGTCAAATTTTAATCATTAAAAACATAATTTCACATGGTTTAGATGTTGGGATATCCTTTCACCTAATAAAATTGCTTAGTTGGGGGCATCTCATTACTCTATATATCCTTCTTTCAGGGTTTATTTATCCACAGCCTCTTTTCTATGTTGAGATATAATGAAAACAAATGTCTTGTTATTCAATTCATAATTTACATATTCCATGATGAATATGCCATTTGATACGTATTAGAGATAGACATATATTATAAAAATATGCTAGTTTCTGTATCTCTATGTTTATTTCACATTTTCACTTCATTACATAACATGATTCAACTTGTTTTCTTATTGTATGTGGTCCTTGGCCTCATGTATGCTCACCATACACCCTCTTACTTGTATGGAATCATCATTCCATATTTATTTGGCCCTTATCCTTATATGTTTATGTGACATTTATAGTCCCTTTTACTTAGTCTTTAGGCCCCATGTGTGATATTTATGCAAATTTTCTAACTTTGTGTGACATTTTACATGTTCCTTATATGTGATCTTTGTGCCTTCTTGTGTGACTTTGTGTGGCTTTGCTTACATGTTCATTACTTTTTACTATGGTGTCATGAAGCCTAACATTCATAATAAGTATCTATTCACACATCCATGGTGCAATGATACATGTCATGCGCATATTACATATGTGTCTCAATGCTTCATATATTGAATACTATGCTTACAATCCATATAAAAGAGTTGAAATCTATTTTCATGCTTCAAAAACTAATTCAATAATACATTAAAATTACATGATGAAATTAAATATATAATCTCTTAATATGCTTTAATGTTATATATCTATGATTACAATACAATTTAAATATTCAAAAGTTATTACATGATTACATTTCTCATAAATGCCCTCACTTTTTATTTTGAGACAAGTTATTTGCAAGAAAATTACCTCTTCTCAAAAGTGGGGCATCACAATGGGCTATTGTATAAGTTTTGAAAGTAATAAATTTTATATTTGATAATTTAAAAAGTGCAAAAATCAAAATTTTAAGATTATGGGGGCATTCAACTTACTTTTGCACTCCACTTTTATAGCTACTTGAGCTCATATACACTTGTGTAAAGATAGTTATAATATTTTATAAAATATTTAAAAGATAAAATGATCACTCTATATATTAAAATGGGCATGATATGCATTCATGTCCAAGCTACTACTCTATAAATTTTAGATATCTATTTTACCAAGTTTCAAAGTTTCAAAAAATTACAGTTCAAATCTAGATCTATCAGCAGTGGTGTGACTCATCTTTTGAAATTAGACCATGTTTGAGTTTAGACACTCTAATAATTTATTTCAATTTAAAATTACATGTAATAGTTCAAACCTTTATTTTTTCTCAACAAGTGAGCCAAATTTGAGATTAGTGATTCTTTCAGTCTTTGTTGCACTTTAACAAACCATTTTGTTGGTGCCCACCTCTTAAAAAACATTACAGACTACTCTATGATTGTTGGAGCATATAATATTTCCAACTCAATCATCTTCATTGATTCTTTAAATTAATACTTTATAACTCTTAATTCACCAAAAATCAACACTTCTCCACATGCCTCAACAAGGGGGCATGCACATCTCCATGACAAACACAAAGTGTGTATACACACTCAAGTTTTGTATTTCCTTTACTCTATTGATTTTATGAATCACTAGAATTAAGGAAGGGGGGTCTCAAATTTAGACACCTAAAATTAACCAATAAATGCTTGATAAATGCCTGTTATCAACACCCTTAATTTTCTTATCCCATTCATCATTTTGATAACACATAATCTCTAGGAAAGCCTTCAAAGTATTATAATTACTAAGATCATATTCCATAGTTCCCTATTTTTCCATGTTCATCCATATTTAGTGTATATTTTAATGTCATTCTTATTTCATAAGCTTATGCTTTCTGAACAAGTGTGCAGTAGGAAGATAGGGACACATGTTGCACCTATCTAGTAGTGCAGACTTGTCCATTTTCTCTAATGGTCATATTTTTGAAATAACATGCTTAGTAATGTCTTTCCCACATGTAAATAGGTTAGTTATTAGAAATATTTTAAATATCTCACTATAAAAAAAAATCAATGTTCACAATTGAAATTATCTAGTTGTCACTGACAAAAGCATCCCTTTTATGATTTCAAAAGTATCTATCTTCTAAGTAAAGACTTCTATTATAATTTTGCTACAAATTTACAATCCTTGCCAAGGATAACATTATATTATCATAGGTTGAGTGTATCATTGTGTCAATCATTCTAATAAAATTTTATAGTTGTAATCATATGATCTTCCATAAAGTGATAACTACATTGGCTTGAGACTCTTCGGTCTATGTAAAAAACACTCCATCAACAAGGGCTTTTATGATGATAGCTTAGCCATTCCCATATCCTTCATTTTTTATGCATTTGTATTTGATATCAGTTATGTAATTTTTCACAAATAGAGTTATGATTTTTTAGGTATTCCACACATCAAATCGAGTTCTAAATAGAAATAAATTGTAATCAAATGCATGTGAAAAAACATATATTTTTAGATCCAACACGTGGTATGATAGGATAAAGTCATAGTAGAGGACAACGGTGCACTACACTCATATCTACCTTTAAAGAGTTGTCCCAACAGACATCAATCCTCTATATTCTTATGTATATGTTTATTTAGGTTATATAATAAAGTCACAAGTTACATAAGGTTTTACATAGTCATAAATAAATTAGTTGCAAGGACAATTCTGATGGAGTGAACACTCCAAATAATTCAACTTTGATACCATTGGATGTGGCCTCCAACCACAATAAAATTCAAAAATCCATGATACACTCAATATCATTAAAAATACACAATTTTATTACATGAAATCATCTCACAATCCTAATTAACTCTCATCAATTACATAAACTCATAAACTAGCTTCAACAATCTATCTCCTAAACACATATGATACTTGACAATATCATGTCAAGGAGGCCCTTTAATATTATCTCTAAGCCTAAAATCAACCTCACCTCATTCCAACCTATCGTACATGATAATTAAATGAAATAAACATTTAAATATTTAAAATTCATCCCACTCCTTCACATGGAGGGAATCTTGTCAAGAGACAAGGTGTACCCCAAGATAATCCATGCTATATGTTTCATGGGGTCATCTTTGACTACTTACAAAGTATATTTGGAAATTTTTTACCACCTTCAAGTAAGGTCACATGGAAAAAGTAGATGCCAATCTAAAATAGTGATTCATATCTCCCACCTAGCACAAGCTTCTAAAATGGGTAGGTTTACCTTTTGACCACTCTTTTCATGCCCCAAATGACAAATTCAACCCATGCCACTCAATCAATCAAGAATAATGGTGTGACACATCACTAGGATGAATATAGTTCACCACATCATCAGTGAATAGTACTCATGAATAGTGTTACTTGAATAGTGTTTTTCCCATTACATCATTCTCCTCCAATTCAAATCAACTCATCTCTTGCATGTGTCTTGATTGTATCATGGCCATTTATTCTAAAAAAATAATAAAGAACACCACTCTACTTTTTTGGTGATGTAAGATTGCCTAAACCCTTGGATGTTCTTGCATTAAACACCTAAGGTAGATAATGTGATCTCTTGATCACATAGATGGGGTAAGTGGTAGAACCACTCTTTTTTTCATGAAGGGTAGTGAACATGGCATCCCCATCCAACATACCAATGCACCCGTAGAATATTATTTTTACTTATCTACTTCTATCATCTACGTACTAGCCTTAAAACCATCCTTATGAGAACACACCTCCCATTTAAAACTATCTTCTTCCATCAAATGTTCATTTGTATCCAATGGATTCATATGTGAGATGAATCCCACCATCATAAACCAACCTCCTCCTCCAAAATGCCACTTAGCTTTATTTACTCATCAT
The DNA here is from genome assembly GCA_037957365.1 of Torreya grandis. Lineage (NCBI taxonomy): Eukaryota > Viridiplantae > Streptophyta > Pinopsida > Cupressales > Taxaceae > Torreya > Torreya grandis. Next base: position 938,399 of record JARHVA010004648.1, read on the forward strand.
CCAACCACCTAGTGGATCTTCCATACCATCAAAATTTACCATCACTTGTATCTCCTCTCTCATAGGTACAACATCATTCATCTCACTCTCGTCATGTACACATAATTTCACAAAGATATCCTCCACTACTTCATCATGATCCAAAGGTATGTGTTCAGCTTCTTATATAGTTTTTGCATGCTCCTCATGATCCTCAATTTAATTATGGGTTGTCAATGGCCTAATAACAATAAGTACCATGGTTGTTTTCTCATCCTTTACATCTCCACATGTGCACTATCTTGCACAAAAAGATCATCCATATTTTCATCCATGGAAACCTCCAAATTTTCTTCAATTCTCTTTTCTTTCACATGAATATATTGATAGATGCCTTATTTTTCATCCTCTACTTGAGATACTTCATGGCTAAAATATTCTTCCTCTTGCAAATCTTCATGGCTGCAATATTCACTTATGAAACTCTTCAAGGTTACATTCTTCATTCACATCATTTGTTTCCCTCATGGAAACATATACACACTCATGGGCCTTTAAACTTTCTTCTCCATCTTAAAATAATGGGTATCCTTCATCTAGTTCAACAAAAATAACATTTATATCCTCCTTCATGAGGAATCCTTCTCCAATGGGATGCTCACATGATATCTCCTTGTTATCTTCAAAGATAACCATCTTCTTCTCTTCCTTCTCCTTTTATAACATTCCATGTTTGCACTCTTGATTCTTCCATGTGGATAGATCTCTCTTCAATGTATCCACCTTTGATTTTAGGGAGTCTACCATCTCCCACACTAATTCTTATTCTTATTAGTTCTCACACTCTTCATATCTCTCTAGTAGTAATTATAAGCCTATACCTAGTCTTCAACTTCTCCCATTCTCTCTTCAATGGAATTATTACACTCTTTTTTTCCTTATCTTCAAAACCTAAAAAATATACAAACAATAATGCACTCTAGCATCTTATCCTCCCATCAAGATTTGAACTTGATCTAATACCAGTTGATGGAGTCAACACTCCAAATACCTCAACTCTGATACTAGTTAATGTGGCCTCCGAACACATTAGATTAAAAAATTCATCCTACACTCAATCTCATTAGAAATACATAATTTCATCACATGAAATCATCTCATAATCCTAATTAACTCTCATCAATTACATAAACTCATTTACTAGCTTCAACAAGCTATCTCCCAAACACACACACTAATTAAAAATCTCATTTCAAGGAGGCCTTTCAAGATTTTTTATATGCATCCACTCAAAATCACCTCATTCTGACATAATGTATGCAACAAGTAAAGGAAAAACAAAATTAAAAATTTACAAAGGAATAATGAGTGAAAGAAACACAAAGGGGCCCAAAATTCATCCCACTCCTACACATGGAGGGAATATTGTCAAGAAACAAGGTATACCCCAAGATAATCCATGCCACATGCTTCATGGGGTCATATTTGATGAAGTACAAAGCATATTTGTAAAGTTGGCACCACCTTCAAGCAAAGTCACATGGGAAAATTAGATGCCAATATGAAATAATTATTTATGTCTCCCCACTTAGCACAAGCTTCCAAAAGGGGTAGGTTTGACTTTTGACCACTCTTTTCATGTCCCACATGACAAATTTGACCTATGCCACTTAAATACTCAAGAATAGTGTTGTGACACCTTACTAGGATGAATAGTGTTTGTCACATCAAAAGTGAAGAGTACTCATTAATAGTGTTACATGAGTAGTGTTTTTCTTGTTGCATCAAATTATCTTACCCTAGCCCTAGTTTATATTTTTGAAATTTAAAATTTCTATAAATTCTTTAGATATTTGTATTTACTATATTTTATCCTATATATCATCCTAGATTAGATTTCAATAGTTTAAATTTTTTTATTAGAGTTAACTATACTTCATAACTAATTATAGTGTAAACATTAACTATAACGGATTTATTAAACTATGTGCAAAGAAATTGCATTAAAATGACGTGTTATACATTTTTAAACCTATATAATATATGAAGAAAAAGTTGATGAGAAATTTTAACATTACATAGGCACTCACTTTTCATTGAGATTATCAAAATTTTCATACTAATTTTCTCACTATCTAAAAACAATTACAATTGATTTGAAAGATGAGCCTACATATGTACATGTAATAGATAAATTATAGGTGTATTCAATTGGTGTCAAGTAAATGGAGAAATATGAAAATTATATGAACTACTTATGTAAAAAAAAGTATATAAGTTGATGAAAAAATGATAAGTTCAAAGTAATAATATGGAAAAGAAGACTCTATGATACAAGTTAGTGGTGCATAGTGTGGAGCTAAGTTTTATTTTTCACATATTCAAGTTAGGGAATTGGATTTCAAACATATTCATCATTATAGAACATATCCAAAACTTAAACAAAAGTATTTAGTTAGTGAATACTCTTAAGAAAAAAAAATATAATTAGATTAATTAAAATGTAAAAAACTAAAAATATTCAACACTATAAAAAAACTCAAATTTTTTATATAATGAAAATGGTGTTATCAACAACAACAACAACAACAATAAATTTCTCATTGATTTAAAATTATTATAAAATAAAAATTATATTTGAAAAAAAATTGCGATACTTTTTGAGATCATATAGCCCCTCCCAATGAATAACAAACCTAAAACCCTTTAAAAAATAGTGTTGTAAATAAAAGGTTTGTAAAGTTTGAACACAAATATATAAATACCTCAAATTTACCATGCTAAAAATTGTAATTTTATGATTTATCATGGAAAACATCCAAAATAGCTTTAGTGGGATATGTGCCATAAAATTTATCTTATAATTATCTATAATTTCCTTTTACCTAGTTGTTTTGATTTCAAATTATCCAAACAAAAATTTATCTGGCCAAAAAACATAAAGATGATGTAGCCCATCATAATATCAAACTATTTAAAAAAATTTGGTAGATAACTTTACATAATTAAATATTTGGTTTTTACATGTGTCACATTAATAAATAAAAATTACATTGTAAAATAGGGAATAATAGTAATTCTTTTAGGTTGAGATTATAAGAAGCCCATTAAATACACAAAGATAGAAAATACATCATATTTTATAAATATTCAATGTAATATTAGCAATTTCTATTACATATTATTGAAATTTACATGAAAAAATCATATTTATAGAAGCACACATCGTGCAACCTTACATTATATCTAAATTTTAGTGGTAGAATCAAGCAAATAAAACCAATGTTTCATATTTAGGGTTTATATAGTTTGAAAAAAAATAACTGCTTAAAATTTATCTAGAAAGGAACTTTATGTTTTTCTTCCTTATAAACAACACCCAAAATTAATTTAACAGCATCTATGCCCTTAAATTTATCCTAAAATCAAATATAATGGCCCATTTTGTCTATATTTTTTTATGTTAGATTGTCTGAACATAAAGTTTATCCTATCAAAAAACTTAGAAATCAAGGAGTTCATCAACGTATCAATATATTTTCAACCAAAATGATAGACACCTTTATAAAATGAAGGATTTATTATTTAAATACAAATAACAATAAGAGATTTTACAACCAAGACAAAAAAAAAAAAGAAAGAAAAAGTAAAAGTAGAAACTATTATTAATTCTTGTAGATCAATATTTTAAGAAGCACCTAGATAAATGGCCACGTACCATTCAAATGCTCATTTTTTTTTAAAAATAAAATCTATCTTAAAAAACAAATACCACACAACACTGCACTACACCTAAAGAACAACAACATAATCATTGAAAATTCTAGTTAATCTTTTTGAGGAAATAGAGCCTATAATCCAAGTATAATAGGGGATTTTTCCATTGAGAAAATGAAAATAAGTATGAATATCATACACTATAAAAATAAATAAATTTAGAAATTATTTAAATTATTAAATTTAATTATGTTTATTTTTAGAAAATTTAAATTTATGATGAAAAGGATCTTTTATTCTATTATTCCAAATGATGTTAATGTGAGTGATTTTTAAAAGAATATTTCTGTAAGGAAAAATAATTTTAATTAGTGCCACACATTGAATATGATAGAAGCATTAATCATAAGGGACAATTGGCAATCCCATTAATTCTTAACAATTTTTTACGGTGACCAAGGGCTAACACATCTATTAACTCTTCAAAATGGTCACGATAAAACTGTAATCTAATTCCAAAACAAATTACATAACAAATCTTGATTAGACAAAGAAAAAAAATTAAATTAAAATTAACTTTACATGATTAATAAATTAACTTTACCTCCTTATTTATTTATTGAATATGGAGTAAGCATTCTCACAATTATTAAAATTGATATTGTCCCAACCCTTCTAAAAGTTTGAATGTCTGAAAATACAATTAAAAATAGTTTCTATAAAACAAATTAAAATTAGAATTTTAAATAATATTAATATCAATTAATAATTAAAATAATGAATAAAAAATGATTATTTTTATTAAATATTTTTTAAATGTTAATATAAAAATGACATTAACGATATTAAATGTGAGTAATGGTATCTTTGAATTATGGAGTAATGTTTTCCTCAGGGATGTTAAATGTCCTTTCCCTTTTCTTTCTTTTAAAATGTATTATATAAATTTTATTTATTTATTTTTACTTATTTTTTAAATGGTTTATTGTTAGTATTGAAATGATATTAATAGTTCTAAATTCAATTAATAATTTTTTAAATTATATATATATATATATATATATATATATATATATATATATATATATAAAAGTTTAATTACATTGTGTTTTTAAGTATTTTATTTTTCTTTATTTATTTGTTTAATTTTTCAAATTTATTATTTACTTGATATAATATTCAGTTTATTAAATCTTTTCTGTACTAGATTTTGATGATTTTATATTCCTTTTTAAATTTATTAAAGTTATATTTTAACTTATTTATTATTTATTAAATATTTTAGAGAAATTTAAAGTACCTATTATGTATTCAAATTTTGTTTAAAACATCTAACATTTCTTAGAAAATTGAAATTGATATTTTGATTAAATTGTTTCTTGTCTTAAAATATATTATTTTCTTGTGGCCTTTGAATTCAATCATTTTATTTTTTTTCATATTTTTATCTCATTTACTACTATCAAAATATTTCTTTCAAAATATATGTAACCTAGATTTGTTATAACATATTATTATGATATATTATATTTGTTGAGATTTGATTTGAGAGTATATAGTAATTAAATAATATCATGAACATAAAATAAAATGAAAAATATTTATAGTGAATGTGATTACCTTTCTAGATATAAGATCAATGTAGATTTATCTATATTTAAAAATAATTAATTTTTTAGTCATTATAATTAATGTACAAAGAGATGGATGATAGAAATTATCAAATAAAAAGATATTTAATTTATATTTATATGAAAATTTAAGTATTGAAAACTCACATAAGTGAATACTACTAAATGTTTGGATGAGATCTCATAATAAAAGTAATTAGTTTTTTAGATATAAAGTTCATAGTTTTATCTATATTTAATTATAATATTATTTAAATTTTCATAATGAATATACAATGAAATAGATGATAGAAACTATGAAATAGAAAGATGATTGATTTATATTTATATGAAATATTTAATATTGAAAACATACTTTTTTTTAAAGATATTATTAAATATTTAAATCGAAATAGATAAATTTATTTATACTATTTATAAATAATATCATTAAAAAAAAAAAAAATTGAAACACAAAATTTATATAGAAATAAACCTCAACAATTTAAAATATTTACATATTTAATATAACTATAAAAAAAATTATTCTCTTTATTTTACCAAGCACAAAATTATATGTAAAATAAACTAATTATCAAAATTAAATAAAATAAAATATTAATAATTCTATATTTTCTTTACATACTTTAAATATATTAAAGGTGCCTGTATTTTTATGCAACTCATATGTTAAGGAGATAAATTAAAATTTTATTTATGATAGATGGAAATATGTGAAAGCCTCTTCCATTAAACAAATTAATTAATCGATTAAATAATATAAGTTTTTTTTTTTTTTTTTTTTTTTTTAAATTTTAATCTTATAAAGAAAGGGAGATTGAAAATCCAAAGAAATAACTGTCTCCCCTCCCTCCTTCCATTAAAACCATATGTTTAGGGTGTATCTGAGGATGCAGAATTATGAGAAAGTTGGACTAAGTCTTTGTGTTTCCTTTATAGGATTACATGGATTTTAAATTTTTTTTTTCTGATGTGATGATGGTGGTATTTCATTTTTTTCTCGGCGTTTGTAAGGTTTGCATGCATATTTTGTTTTTTTAATTGCTTAGCTTTACCTTACCAATCAGGGAGTTCTGAATATTGTTTTGAGTTGTATGTTTTATCAATGTAAAAAATAAGTGGTGAATATTAATTGTTGTCTTTTTTTTATTATAATTATTTATATCATCTTATTAATTTATCAAAAAAATAATATGATATATTAATGAATTTTGAATTTTTTCTTTTAAATATAAATAAATAAAATAAAATAAAATTTTAACTTAAATATAAATGAATATCATTCATTAAGGTAAATTAGTATGAGATATGTTTTTAGTATGAGGTATGTTTTGACTTATGTCAATTTTTATAGCTTAAAATAATTAAGCTTTTTTTCTTTAACCTTTTTGTTATTAATTATTATTTATTTTTTAAAATAATTATATAAGAATAGTGGGAAAGATTTTAATTCATTTTAAAGATTTTATGTGAGAGATAGTTACAAATGTTAATTCTTATATTTTTATATATTTAATATCATTTTTTCTATAATAAAAATCAGTCCTTAAAATTTATGTATTATTGCTTTTAAAATTAATTGTAAAAGAAATTAGTGTGTGTCCTCTTTACATTCTTATAATAAGAATTGTATGTGAAATTTAATCTTTAAATAAAATTTCTCAATAGTTATCAAATTGTATCATAACATATTTTTGTGGTTCTAATGATGATATTATACATTTGTACATTATATTTTAAATATATCTTAAAAATCTATTTACAAGTCTTATTTCTATCCATACAATAGAGTTTAACATTACTATCATATTTTTAACAACTGATAACTCAACATTAAGTTATTCATTAAAACCTCTTAATATATTAGCATCCCTATTCTTATTGAAATATTATGTGCAAAAAGTTAATTTAACAAATTTAATTATCTTATCTTATGATTATGAGAATTATCATTTATTATTAAAAAATGAATATTATCATTAAATACTTCTCTAATAATTGGGTTTAATGAAAATTTTGTTTTTCTATATTAAATTAGAGTATTAAATTGTTGAATGTCTATTTCTCATAATTTTAAAGAGCTAACGAAACCAATAAGTCTCCTTTCTTTCACATTCTTATCTAAATACTTTATTTAAATTAATAATTTAAAAAAAAACATAATTTCGATAATAATTCTACATATCTTTTATTTAAATTATATAATTTATTTCTATCAAGATGTAATTGTCCTCTATTTCTAACTAAAATAACCAATATCTCTGAAAAACTTATATTTCTAACTAAAATCACCAATATCTTTGAAAAACTTATGTTTTTGTTTTTAAGGAAATATCTTTAAAAAAAATAAAATTGAATCTAGGTTGTATAAGATTTTATTTCCCTATAAAAACTAATTTCATCAATAAATATATATATTTAATGCCAAATTTCATTTACTGAAAATTTATGAGTCTTCTTCCCTCCAATATATCAACTGTTCAGAATTTCAAGTAATACATGGACTTAATTGCATCAACTTTGATTAGTGAAAGTAATATAAGGGTGCATTTTTGTGGTGATTATGCATCTCCAAGTGCTTGACAAATGGCCCCAATAAGATATGAATTTATGGGTCCTACTATTATTTGGATTATCAATGGATAATCATGTATAATGGCCGGGAAATTTTGAATTGATTAGAACATTTCATGAATTTATCAAAAGCTTATTTGTTTAGTGCCCAAGTTTTAATATGGGAAAATTGATGGTGTATAATTTTGAATTGATTAAAACATCTCCTTGGTTTATTAAGAGTTTATTTCTTTTAGAACTTGAGTTTTTTTAATGGGAAAATTGATGGTATATCATTTCAAATGAGGATATTATTGTTTTTCTTTTTTTTAAATTGTGGGTATGAATTTTAGTTCTCATTTTATGTAGTATTATTTTTTAAATTCATTATTATATAATACTTATTTATCAACATTTTTTATGCTCAACATATATATTTCATTTTTTTTCATAATTTTTGTATATTATAATATTGAGACAATTTACCAGAATAATGTGAACATATTCATCTTCTTTATTGTTATAATTTTTAATTTCATAAGGTATATTCCTTTACTCTACATGTTAAGGATTAGAATTGAGTAAATCCTATTTTCTTCAAAGATTATATTTTCATAAAGTTTAATTTTTTCTCTAGTAAGATTCAATCTTTGAAATTTATATATTATTATTTTTCAAATCAATTATAAAAGAAATTAGTGTGTCCGTCCTCTTTATATTATAAGAGGAATTTTATGTAAAATTTCATTTTTAAATAGAATTTATCAATAACTATTAAATTATAGCATAACAATTTATGTAGCTCTAATGATATTATTATATGTTTGTACACTATATTTTAAATATTTCTTAGAGATTTATTTAAAAGTTTTAATTTTATCTGGAGTTTAACATTACTAGCATATTTTTAGTAATTTATAACTCAATATCAAATTATTCATTAATATTTAGTATTACTTTCTTTTCTTGTTGAAATATTATGTGCAAAAAAATGATTTAATAAATATAATTTTTTTATATTATAACTATGAGAATTATCATTTATTATGAAAAATGAATATTACTATCAAATACTTCTCTAATAACTAGATCTAATAAAAATTTAGTTCTTCTATATTAAATTTAAATATTCAATTGTTGAATATAAATCTCTTATAATTTTGAAGAGTTCATGAAACCAATAATTCTTCTTGCTTTCACATTCTTATCCAAATACATTATTTAAATTATTAATTTAAAAAAACGTAATTAAAATGATAATTATACATGTGTACCACTCAAATTATATAATTTATTAATATCAAGATGTAATTGTCCTATATTTCCAACTAGAATAATCAATATCCCTAAAAAAAAATTCATGGTTTTGTTTTTAAGGAAATGTTTGTAAAAGTCATGAGTCCAGGTTTTTTAAGATTTTGTTTCAATATAAAAATAATTTCATCTATAAATATATATGTTTTATGTTAATTTTTTTAAACCGACAATGAATCTTCATATATATATATATATATATATATATATATATACATATACATACATATATACATATACATATACATATGTTATATTAATTAATTTTTTTAAAAATGATATGAGTCTTCTTCCCTCCAATATATCAAAATAACTAATCAGAATTTGAATTGATGCATGGACTTAGACACCCCAATATTCATTGCATCAAATTTGAATTGATAAATGGACTTAGACACCCCAATATTCATTTCATCAAATTTGATTAGTTCAAGTAATAGAAGGGTGCATTTTTGGGGTGATTATGAATCTCCAAGTGTTCAATGAATGAAAAAATTTAAGATACTAATTTATAGGTCCTACTATTATTTGTATTATCATTGGATAATCATGTGCAATGGTTGGAAAGTTTTGAATTGATTATAACATTTCATGATTTTATCCAAAAAAAAATATATATTTAGGTTTTAATATTGGAAAATTGATAATATATTATTTTAATTGATTAAAATATTTTATGATTTTATAAAAATCTTATTTTTAAGTATCTAAGTTTTAATATGAGAAGTATCATTTCAAATGGGAACACCATTGTTTTTTTTGGTTGTAGATATGAATTTTATTTCTCATTTTATGTAGTATTATTTCAGAAATTCATTATCATATAGTATTTACTTATCAATATATTTTATGTTCAACATATTTATTTCATTTAATTGTATAATTTTCCTACATTGTAGTATTGAGACAATCTTATGTTCAATTATGTTTTGGTAAACAATATAAACATCTTTATATTATTTATTGTTTTGATTTTCAATTTCATAAGGTATATTCCTTTATTCTACATGCTAAGGATAATAATTGAATGAATACCAATTTTTTTTAAACATTATATTTCCAAAAAGTTCAATATATTTATTTATATATTATAGAATAAATAGAAAAATAATATCTCAAACTAAAAAAATCAATATATTTATCTAATTTTCACTCAAATATTTTTATAAACTTTTAGAATGTGAGAGATATGTTTATGAATGCATCATGTTAAATAAAATAGTGTCTGACATTTAAAATATGATATGCATACTCATTTTCAGGAAGATGAGAACATGAATACTAATCTATGAAAAATCAAAGATATTAAAACTATATAAATAATAAAAATAAAAAATTCCAAAAAATGATAAGCCATTTCAAGAAGAAAAATGTTATGACATAAAAAATGAAAAAATATATAAATATAAATATAAAGTTTAAACCTTTTGATAAGGTTTATCACATACACCAAGGGGATTGAGAATTGCTCTCTAATAATTTCCATTACCTAAACCATTATCTAGAAGGAGATATTCAAATTTACTACTCATTTTCAAGTTTGTTTGGTTTCTCTAACCTTTCTTCACCAAAATTTATCTTAACAATTTATTTAGCCTTAGTAATTCACATCTAATGTTTTGTACTATGAGAAAGTTAGGTAAGTATATACTTCTTGACCTAGGAGTTGTTCATGTCTCTAGAATATTCCTCAAGTCTATTTTGGAGAGATCTTCCCATTTCACTTGGTTTTACACATCAGCAAGGAACCAATTACACTCCATTTTGTTTATTTGGGTTTAATGGTTCTCTTAAAATACATAAAACTTGTAGGAAGGGTATTTAAAGGCTTGAAAGTTATTTTTATCCCAAAGTTTTTTACAATTAATAATATTTTTTTTGAAATACTTTTTACATAATGATAATTATTATAGGGACATTAGTGTATTATTTATTATGATTTTGATCATGATTCCTAACTTTAAAGAAGTCCATTTTGATTTTAAACTTAGTGCATCTATTTTCCATTAATACATTTATAAGGTGATACTTTTCTTATTAGAAATGATTAGGGTTTGAGATATTATAAGCTCGAATAACTAAAGAATTTAGGACAACTACTTTTTGGAAAGGGTGATGGTGTAAGTTAAATTACAAGTAGAGATTTATATACATATTTTTTATATAAATATCGTGTGATATGGTGTTATCAGGTTTTTTTTTGAAATATGAAGATATAATAAGGGAAGTTCATTTTCTTATTCTTTCTCCATAGTAAATTATTTTTGTTTCATTCTATCATTTAAATTTATGATAAAATTATTAATATATTCATTACCATGGGACCATTTGGCATTGGTATCATCAATGAATTTTCTCCACCAACTTTACTTTAAAGGATAATATTCTAATGATTCTTTCTCAATATGCTCCATAGGAAAGTGGTGACTCTATTTACACTCATTTCATTTGTTCATATATTTCTCCTTTGAATGTGATTATTTTTAAGCATAAATATAACTCTACCAACTTAGTGGTTTTTGAATATGTGATGTTCCCAATCACCTACATAGTTTCTAAAAAGATCTTGGTAGAAAGAGAAACCACATCTAAACTCAAAATGATTTCATCATCACTAAATATCTGATCTCTTACATTATAACCAAAGTGTTCAAAATTATTGATAAATAAAAAGGTATTGCCCACTAAATGTTTTAATCTCTCTACTATAAATTTTTTGAGAGGATAAGTGGGAGAGTTTTTGTAATTGACAATTGGTCTGATGGGTAAAATATACTTATGTATTTTAGGATATCCATATATTATGGGGATAATAAGGTTTATATAAGTAATTTTGTGTTTATCTATATCACTAAGAGATGATATTTTTATAAGTTCTATTATAATATTGGTAATTTTGCTCACAAGGTTTTTTTGGAACTATCTTATAATTGACATTAGTATGTTAAGTGTTCATTAATTTTTGTATCATAATCACTTCTATCCATGAAAATAATAGTGGTACATTTATTGTATTTGTATCTATTATATTTAAATTTTAGAAGTGCCAATTTTTCTTCTTTAAAGATGTTAGGTTTTTATGGGTAGGATTTAAAAAGGGTTAAAGCACATTCTGCTCGTATTTCTTCCGCCACATCTACATCTAAGTTTTCTATTCCAACTTAAATTATTGTAATAAATTCTTCAAATGGGATTTTAGAAGGATCAATTAAAAAATCAAGACCTTTATTTAAAATTTTATTTCTAAATTGTTCTAAATCTAAGCTAGAAATATTTAACACATTATTAAGAACCATTATTTTTATATCATCTTGTAAAAGTTGAATACTTTTTAATATTATATTTATTTTTCTATATTTACTGGATATCTCACACAATTTACATCATACAAATATACACAATATAAACCTTACAAATACATCTATATTTGTTTCTTTACTCTTATCTTCTGCTTTTTATCTCTTGTTTTCTTAGTTATATTATATGTCAAAGATCTCACTACATCAATAAGTTCAATAATTTCCACATCATATGATCTATGATTGCATCCATCAATTAAATAATTTCTATATATCTATTTTTTATGTTGAATATGTGTTATTGGTTTGAAGATCATTTATGGAAAATTTAGGGAGACAAACACTATATTAAGTTCCAATGTCTCTCAATAAAATTTTAAATTAAAATAAATTTATATACTATTGTTTCTAAATAATCATTATTTATGATGTTTTATATCAACATCAATATTTATAACTTTATAATTTTCTTGTTATATATTTGGCAAAGAGTTTATAAATGCATGCTTTGAAAGAGTAGGTTGTTAAACTACATTCACTTTCCATAATTTTAAGATATGGTTATGTGTGTTTACGTAATCATCATTGTTAGATTTAAACTTTTTATCTCATATGTGTCTAGATCTTTATATTATTTAGATCTATTTAAATTAAAAATCCATGATACATTGTACTTTGTAACAAAAATAATTTATAATATTTTTTAATTATAATTTAAAATATTTCTTAAAATATTATAAGAAGTTATATATTTATATCAAATCATATTTCCTCTTTTATTATGTAAGAATGCACCTTCTCTAAACATCATATGACATTTTTAAAAAGTGAGAATATCTTCTTAGTTAAGATCAAGATCCATTTACATGTAAGCCTTTTTTTCCATAGACATGGATGTTGATTACATTTTTTATGTACCTATTATAATATACATGTTTTTTTAAAATTAGATAGTGATCATTTATAATTATTATGTAAAACTTACAATGCAAGTTATTGATATCACATTTATATAATTCACTTATATAGATTTTCAATGAATCTATAAGTATGTTAGGATATATTTTAGGATTATTAATGAATCCAAAAATTAACGGATGGAAGAATTTAAATAGAGATATGGGTCAAAATTTATGTCTTTCAAAAGATTGGTCTATTTTTTCTGCATCAATTATTTACCCATACAAAAATCAATTCTATCTCTCTTTAGACATTAAATCATTTTGAAACCATAATTTTTATGTGATTCATTATAATTCCTTCATCTATTTTCATATTTAAACCCATAAATATATATTCATTTATCTCTGATTCAAAATCCATTTAAATAGAATTGAATTGATAAAAACATTTTATAATAATATTTGTTAATATCTTACTAAGAGAATTTATATCTTCATATATTCATACATATTATGCAACCTATCATGTCATAACCTATATATAGGTGATTTATATACATGCTCTCTATTCACTATAAAGTTGTAATTTGTCTCATATTGATCCATTATTTGAACAATTATAATTGGTAATTATCTAATATAATAAGGAAACATCTAACGATTTCATCACTTATTGTAAAAAAATAATTCTATGAACTTTATATTTATGTCTGTATATTCATATTTACCTCTCGTTACATGTGTGGCTTGAAGAAATAAGTTGACATAGGGTATCAATATTTCTCAAATTTTTAATCAAATTGTCTAACTCTAGTAGTTGTGGCATGATATTCATATCATTTATTACTAAAAAGCAATATTTATGTCTGTTATTAAAATATATGAAAAATTGGGTCTTCGAGTTTTAAACAAACCTTTATGACAAGTTAAAGTTATGGATAGACATAACACATGACTAGGGAAGCAATTTTCTCTGACTCGTTTCAAAATAATCACTGGATGGTCTTGAATTATTTATCAATATATGTATTTTCAGTTAGAAAATTTTTGACTTTGTCTTTTCTTTCTTTAATCTGCTTTCTTTCTATGATCCAACTCTTAACATTTTTTTTGGTTTTTTCCTTTCTAGCTTTCAAACTTTTTTTTTCTTCTCGTCAAAAACTATATTAATTCAATTAATTTCTCTAAAACTAAGAGGGGGAGAGGTGGTTTTTCATTGTGATTCCACAACAATGTTTATTTCTATGTTCCTTTATAACTGTTGAATTTTCTTATTCCTTTGTAATTCTTTAAAAAAAATATATTCCTTTTGTAATTTTTGAATTTATTTATTTATTTTTATTTTAAAATAAAATTTATTTTATTATTGTTCTTTAACATAAATATTTTATAAAACCAACTGATACTTTTGAAAGGCTTTTATTATGGATTATTTGTGTGACTATTATATTGTGTTGTTCGAATTCAATCATACCATCTCATTGTGTTTGGTGATCGATTTTAATTGCTTCATTAATATGTTTTAATCATTTTTATCTTTTTATTTCATTCATATAACCTCCATGTTTTGATTTTTTTTAAAAGAAAGAAGAAAAAAATAAATAAATAAAAATAAAAAATGTTAACTTGACTTCCTCATCTCGTAACATTTTAACATGTTTTACCCTTGTTTCATTTACATGTTTCCTCATTTCAATTTCAATTTTTTTCGATTGACATTTCTACTCTTCCTTTAACATGTCTTCTTCTCTACAATTTTTGTGATTCTATAATCTATGTTCATCTCTTCCTTTAATATTCTCTCTTAGTATTATTTTAGATGTTTCCTTCATTCCTCCTTAATTAGATAGTTTATTATAGAGCATGCCATGTTTTCTAAAAAGTTAAATATTAACAAACTTATACATCTAAATTATATTTTAAATATAATAATTAAAAATTAAAAATATACATTTAATAAATGTAAGAGCTAGTGATTTTATAAAAGATGAACTTATTTTTGTTTCATAAATAATTTTGAATATCATAAAATTTTATTAATTATTCAAAATTTGAGTTCATATTTATTTCTTTTAATTTATAAAATATATTTTTATGAATATAAAATAATAAAATTAAGAAAAATAAAAAAAAATAAAAAAATCATTTAAAAAATGAAATTTACATCAAGAATTGATCAAATAAGTAAAAATGGTTTTATAAAAATGTAAAAATTTACTAAACTAAAATTAAAATATTAAAATATTTATGAATATTTTTTTAGGTGTATATATGTATATAAAAAGAGCATGTTAATATACTTAATGAAAATTATATTTCAAATAAATGTTTGTAATAAAACATGAGATAAAATATAAAACATGAGAGTTAAGTTGAAAACAAATCTTTGATAACTTCTGATCATTGAGTAGAACAATATATTTATATGAACCTTCAAAAACTACGATTAAAAAAGGAATTTGAAGTTGAATCATAAAAAAATAAGTTTCATTGATAAATATTAAGGAAACCAACTTTATGTTAGATCATCTCTATAATAAATAGAGCTACATATATTTTATCATCATAATAAATAAGATCTTATAAATATTTTTAATTTTCTCTAAATAAACAGTAAAACTTACTACATAATTCACAATACAATGGACACCTAAATAAAAAGTAATCCTCTAATTTTAATTCATTATTACAAAGTTTATATATGCACTGATGTTAAAAAATAAATTACTTTTATCCCATGAAATATAAATGAGAGTATACTCATAAATGATCTAAAGAAAATCTCAAAAAAAATGAGACTCTAGAATATTTGGGAGTAATTATATTTCTATCTTATATTTGAAAATAGTAATCTAAGTAGTGATGCATTTTTTTATTCGCAATAGTTTTGATGATTTTATCCAAGTTGATTTAATGTAGGATTTGCAGATAACATCCTTGATATATCTATGATTATTTTTTTTCAACATGTGGAGAGTATTGATGGAAAAAATATTAGGAAATAGACAATTGATATCAATACCAATTCCATATAGGAAATACATACATTAATCACAATAAGTGATTTTGATCCCTTGTTCACATAAGTTTTTAGATAATTGAAGAGCATTGATTAAATATATATTATGCTCAATTTCTTTATCTTCCATATATTTTAATCATGAAGCAACATCACTACATAGAAAACAAAATAAGTATGAAGTTGATGAATGCCAAATTCATCAAAACTAATTACATGTTGAATTGGTTGTTTTGCACATAAGTTTTTGGATACTATAGAAATAATAGCTCCATCAACATGAACCCATTCCCAATTAGTATTAAGAAGTCTATGTTCAAAAATATCACAATCATACAATTTTATTGATGACACTAAAAATTGAACTAGAATTGGAAACACTGATTCTTGAATAAACTCT
Source organism: Torreya grandis (assembly GCA_037957365.1). Classification (NCBI taxonomy): domain Eukaryota; kingdom Viridiplantae; phylum Streptophyta; class Pinopsida; order Cupressales; family Taxaceae; genus Torreya; species Torreya grandis. The sequence goes on from JARHVA010004648.1 coordinate 955,213, forward strand.
ATAAATCATACCCATTACATAATCTCTCTATTAAATCAAAATGAATGTGTGTGTGTGTGTGTGTGTGTGTGTGTGTGTGTGTGTGTGTGTGTGTGTGTGTGTGTGTGTGTGTGTGTATCTTTCTAAACTTTTTCATAAATAAAATTAGTTTTTTATATATTTTTTAAATTATAATGAAAACCATAAATTTTATTTTATTTAAATTTATCTCTAAATTTTGAATATCATAAAATGAAATCAAATTTTATCAAATTTATTGTTAAGACTTATAATAATATAAAACACAAGAATGTTGTTGTTGTTGTTGTTGTTGTTGTTGAGCTGTCATTCACCTATTTTCTCTAAACATTTAAATTACCTTAAAAACTAAGTAAATAAATAAATTTACTGGAACCAAAAAGAAAAGGGGTTTTGGGATCCAACGAGGACAAAGTCTTCACTAAATGTTAAATATTAATGTAGTATGTTATGCAAGCATGTGGTTGGCAAGTTGTCCTCTCCCTACATGTAATACATATGATATTGTTAAATCATGTTTATGTTTAAACTGGACTTGTCATACTTTATGATGGTAATTGGAAGTGTACAGTATGTGTGTTCTCCTACAAATTATTTGATACAACAAAAAGTGAAAAGTAATGTTAGATCTGTGTTTAATGTTTGAATTGGATTTGTCATACTCTATATCGATAATAGGAAGAGTATAATATGTATGTTCTCCCACAAACTATTTGATACAATAAAAAGTGAAAAATAATATTAGATATGCGTTTAATGTTTGAACTGGACTTATCATACTCTATGTCGATAATAGGAAGAGTACAATATGTATGTTATCCCACATAAACCATTTGATACAACAAAGAGCAAAAAGTTTTGTACTTATTCAAAAATGTTTTATTTCTATGTAAAAAGAAGGCTATCATATACTTCTTAAATAAATGATTTTAAGAAAGACCACGTGATCAAGCAATTTATAATTATAAAGTAATATAAAAAAAGAGTTAAATACAAATAATTATTTGAAAAACAAAATATCAAACTAAATTTATTATGTTTCATGATATACCTTTTAAAATTATTGATTTTAATAATATTTAAATAATCAAACATTGTATAAATAAAATTATAAAATAGTGTCAAATATAAATTTGTCTCTAACAATCATTTGAGACACTGATTATAATGATATTCCTTTTTGAAATTTTGTTTTTCTATTACATGTTTTGATTCTTTTATATATATATATGAAACAAACTTTATGATATAGTGCCACTCTATCTAAAAAATTTAAAGTATAAAGTTAATATATTATCTCTTTTCAATCTTCTTTAGACATTTTGTATTTGCAATTTTTACACATAAATTATTGTGAACTACTTTTTAATTGAATTATTAAATTTTTTGTTTTCCATTTAACCTTTATTTTTATGTAAGATATCTTATCATGATTTAAAAAAAAAATTAAATTACTTTATATAATATTATATCTTTTATTTTTTTTGTTTTTATTTTGTATACAATTTTATTTCCTCATAAATGTTTGAATGTTATTATAGGTGAGTTATGGATAAATACATTACACCTAAATGTAACCAAACAATTTCACAATTTTTAATTAAATATAATAAAACCATTAAAAATAATAATAATATTTTTGGTAATTCAAAAATAAGACATTAACATAAAATTTTGGGCATATATTTTATTTTAAAAATCAGAGAAAAACATCAACAAATGAATGTGAACACAGATGGAATTATTTTTGGGTTAATACAACATCGAGCACACATTAAATATGCAACAATAAATTAAGCTAGAAAAAGTAAATAAGCAATAGAGTTGAACACTTACTTAAGACACAACAATAACTAACTAATGGATATAAGATATTTTAAGGTAGAAAATCTAAGTGATTTCTTCACATATGTCCTCAAGCTCTCCTTCAACTACTACTCACTTCTTTATTGTTGTTTCATTGCTCTCTATTATTATTTGGAGCACTATTTTAAAATAAAATAGGTGTATAATATATTATGATATTTTTGTATGATATTTTATTTAGGTTGATTGTATATGTTCTCATCAATTTTATATAAAATCAAAAAAAATTGCGATATTAATATATATAAATTTTATAATAAAGAATTATATTTATAGAAACATTTTGTATTTTAATATTTAATGTATTATGATATTAGTAGTAGGGTTCATGTTTAATTAGAGGAAATAAATATTATCTACAATGTATTATTCATTATAGTTATACTTATCAGAAGGATGACCCAACATAGATAAAGTATCTTTAAAAATCATCAATAAAATTCTTTGTTTCATAAAAAACAATTTCAATTTTAAAATATACACACTATTTTACTTAGTAGTCACTAATTGTTAAGAGGATCCCAACAACTTAGTTCTCAAATTTTAATTTTTTTGTTCTCTTTCAATACGTATAACATCTTAAAATTACTTATATATCCATATTCATTTCATTCTTTTAAATCAAATTTTATTTCTATTTATTCTCTTATTTATACATTTAATTTTTGAAATATATTTATTTTTATTATTCAAATATTTTATTTTGAAAATTTAAAACACCATGTTAATACTTCTAATTGAAAATTTACGCTATTACATTTGTTCCTCCCATCTATCATAGTTGTCACCTTAAGTGTAATTCAAAAGATGAAATAATCTTTTCATAGAATAATTTTATATATATATATATATATATATATATATATAATAAAATTAATTAATTAAATTTACTTTTGAGATTTTACATTTATTTTAAATCAAACTATTTTTTTAATAAATTAATATTAACTTAGCTTTATATATATATATATATATATATATATATATATATATATATATATATCAAGCTAAGTTAATATTAATTTATTAAAAAAATAATTTGATTTAAAATATATGTAAAATCTGAAAGTAAATTTAATTAATTAATTTTATTATCAAATAAATAAAGATATAACCAATATATAGACTTATTTGATTATATATTGGGATTTGATGATAAATGTTATTATTTGATAGTGGAGAACAATATACCACAATAACATAGAGATAAGTCAAAACTTTGTAATGATTATATAATGGTGTACAAATTATCAATTTCCATTATTGAAAATTTCATGATTGTCAAATTATTTTTTTTAAAAAATTTGGATAGTAAAAATCTAATTTAAAAACTATGTTCATATGATCTAGGACTTTAGAAACATACTCATTTATTCCAATGCCTTTACTTAAATCAATAGGAAAATAGAATTTTCTCCTTATATTGATTATGAAATCTAATATGAAACCTTAACAAAAATAATATATATTTTAAAGCATGCCTTATATAAGGGAATAATTGAGATATCTTAATATTTATTAGGCTTCTTACATTTCAAAAATATATGATATCAAAAACAATAATCCAACTATTATAATATTTCACTAATCATGAAAACTAATACAATATAATGTACAACAAACATGAGTTTCAATGCCTCAATAAAGGCTTTAATGATTCCTTGATTTCTCTAATGCTATTAGATGTTCAATAGATTTTTATGAACAATAATATATCCATTCCAAGTTTTCAATAATTGTTAGATGATGTCTTTTTAAATACTTGAATGTAGTAGGGTGCTTGTGTATTTATAGATGAATTGAATTCAAATTAGGATTCTCTGTGCTCGCAGTGTGATATCAAACAATCAAAAATATGAAAAAGATAGGATAACCTATGGTAAGGGACAAGAAAGCCTAAATGTTCATTGCTATCACCATACAATTACACTCTAAACATATCTAGAACGTAATTACACACTATAAACAAGAAAGGGAAATTAAACTTGAAAGAAGGAAAACAACAAATATAATATACTAAAAGAAAATTTATGAACCAATTTCAATCAATATATGCTAATAATATTTAATTTGAAAAAAAATTAACAAAAACAAACTATCAACATACAATTTAATATGTAATAATCTTACATCCATTTTCAAGTGTCTAAAATATATACCATATTAACGTTAATATAAATCACAATAAAGTTATAACATATTATATCGATTGAAAAATTTGTTAATTGAAAAAGAATAAAATTCAAAACCTTATAAATTTTGAAAATCAAATTTGTAATAAAAAATTATAATATTTAAATAATTATATTAAAATATGCTTAAAAAATAAAACATTTAAATTATTAAAAAATTTACAGCACTCACCTCCCAACCAACCCAAAAAAAAAAATCTACTCACCCTGGATTTGGGACCAATGAAGACAAAGTCTACACTAAATGTTAAATAAATATTAATGTGGTGCAAGCCTGCGGTTGGCAAGTAGTCCTTGTCCCTGCATGTAATACTTCTGCAATGTGGACCATCATCGATTCCATCGACGAACTTTTCCAATACAGCGAAAAAAGCAACGTTAGATCTGAGTTTAATGTTTGAATTCGACTTGTCATACTCTATGCCGGTAATAGGAAGAGTACAAAATAACAGAAAGTCAAATGTTTCCATGTCAAAACAAGGCCACTGTATGCTTCCAAAAATGAATGATTTTAATAACATCTACGTGATGAAGTTTATAAACAATCATTCAAGAAAATGGGTGTCTATATATTTACGGTTGTTATGTCAAATTTTATGGTGTCATTATATTTTATTTCGATATTGTTATAAGAAACAAATTTTATGATATAGTGTCATTTCATTTTTATTATTTTAACGTACAAAATTAATATATTATTTTTTTCTTTTTTCTGACATTTTTAATTTACAAATTTGACACATGAATTGTTATGAGTTATTCAATTGAACTATCAAAATGTCCGATTTCATATAATATTTTGTATTATGATCATAAAAGATTTTAAATTATTTCATATACTATTCTCTTTTTTATCTACAATATATTCTTTACATGATTAACTTAGATATCTCTTGTGTATATTTTATTTTTTTCATTCTAATTTAGAAGCGATTTTATGTGGGTTGTGGATAAGTAAATTACACTTAAATGGAACACAAACAACCTAACAAACTTCAATTAAGCATAATAAATATGTGCAAAACAATAATAATAACTTTTGACAATTCAAAAATAAGACATTCACATAGGATTTAGAGGCATATATTTTATTGTAAGATCTAGGGGAAAATATTAGCATATGAGCGTGGAATGCATACACTGAAGTGACATCAAAATCACCCAAAGATTTGACAATGCTTGGAAAACATGTACAAAGCACTGTGGGTACTTCTAACATACAAAGCATCATGTGCAATTCTGATAACTGACAGATGTGTGAAACTAATTTTCCAATTTTTTAGCTGGGTTGGATCTCTAATTACTTCACTTCAATCTTCATTTCATAATGCTTGTAATTTAAAAACAAGCTTTCTTCTCCTTGTCCTAAGTTGGCAACAATATTTGAACATAAAAGAAAACAATGAATGTTTTCGGCCCATGCTTCAGGGTAACTATATTTTTAGTAAAATATAATTCTTGGGTCCATTAATAATAAATAATATTAAAAATGAATAAATATTTTATTGTGCGTCAAAAATGCTCCATGAAAAATACTAAATTCATATAATAACGAATACTTTAATAATTACTTAATCTTTTCACATGCCAAATCTTAATTGAATAAATAAAAATGTTAACTTCCTCATCTCATAACATTTTAACATGTTTTACCCTCATTTCATTTACATGATTCCTCGTTTCAATTTCAATTTTTTTCGATATTTTTACTATTCCTTTAACATGTCTTCCTCTCTCCAATTTTTGTGATTCTATAATCTATGCTCATCGCTTCCTTTAATATTCTCTCTTACTATTATTTTAGATGTTTTCTTCGTTCCTCCTTAATTAGATAGTTTATTATAGAGCATGCCATGTTTTCTAAAAATTTAAATATTAACAAACTTATATATCTAAATTATATTTTAAATATAATAATTAAAAATTAAAAATATACATTTAATATATGTAAAAGCCAATGATTTTATAAAAGATGAGCTTATTTTTATTTTATAAATAATTTTGAATATCATAAAATTTTAATAATTATTCAAAATTTGATTTCCTCATATATTTTATTTCAATATATAAAATATATTGTTATGAATAGAAAATAATAAAATTAAGAAAAAAAAAAAAAAATCATTTAAAAAATGAAATTTGCATCAATAAGTTAAAATGGTACTATAAAAATATGAAAAGTTACAAAACTAAAAATTAAATTATTTATGAATAAGTTTTTAGGTGTATATATGTATATATAACAAGAGCATGTTAATATACTTAATGAAAATTATATTTCAAATAAATGTTTGTAATAAAAAATGAGATAAAATATAAAACATGAGAGTTAAGTTGAAAACAAATCTTTGATAACCTTTGATTGTTGATTAGAACAATGTATTTATATGTACCTTCAAAAACTATGATTAAGAAAAGAATTTGAAGTTGAACCATAAAAAATTAAGTTTCATTGATAAATATTAAAGAAGCCAACTTTGTGTTAGATCATCTCTATAATAAATAGAGCTACATATATTTTATCATCATAATAAATAAAATCTTATAAATGTCTTTAATTTTCTATAAGTAAATAGTAAAACTTGTTACATAATTCACAATACAATACAATGGACACCTAAATAAAAAGTACTCTAATTTTAATTCATTATTAAAAAGTTTATATATGCACTGATTTTACAAAATAAATTACTTTTATCTCATGAAATATGAATGAGAGTATACTCATAATTGATCCAAAAAAAAATCTCAAACCAAAAGAGACTCTGGAGTACTTGGGAGTAATTATATTTCTATCTTCTATTTGAAAATAGAAATCTAAGTAGTGATGCATTTTTTAATTGGCAATAGTTTTAATGATTTTATTCAAGTTGATTTTATGTAGGATTTGCAGATCACATCCTTGATATATCTATGATCATTTGTTTTCAACAAGTGAGAAGTATTGATGGAAAAAATATTAGGAGGTAGACAATTGATATCAATACCAGTTCCATATACAAAATACATACATTGAGCACAATAAGTGATTTTGATCCCTTGTTCACATAAATTTTTAGATAATTGAAGATCCTTGATTGAATATCTATTATGCCCAATTGTTTTATCTTCCATATATTTTAATCATGAAGCAACATCACTACATAGAGAAAAAAAATTATGAAGTTGATGAATGCCAAATTCATCAAAATTAATTACATGTTGAATTGGTTGTTTTGCACATAATTTTTTGGATACTATAGAAATAGTAGCTCCATCAACCCATTCCCAATTAGTATTAAGAATTCTATGTTCAAAAATATCACAATCATGCAATTTCATTGATGACACTAAAATTTGAAAGATACATAATTTTATTTCGGCATTGTTAAACTAGAATTGGAAATATTGATTCTTGAATAAACTATATAAATCCTACCCCTTACATAATCTCTCTATTAAATCGAAGTGTGTGTGTGTGTGTGTGTGTGTGTGTGTGTGTGTGTGTGTGTGTGTGTGTGTGTGTGTGTGTGTGTGTGTGTGTGTGTGTGTGTATTACTTTCTAAACATTTTTATAAATAAAATTTGTTTTTTATATATTTTTAAAATTATATTGAAAACCATAAATTTTATTTTATTTAAACTTATCTCTAAATTATGAATATCATAAAATGAAGTATGTTGTTGTTGTTGTTGTCGTCATCATCATCATCATCATCATCATCATCATCATCCTCCTCCTCCTCCTCCTCCTCCTCCTCCTCCTCCTCCTATTTTCTCTAAACATCTAAATTACCTTAAAAATTAAGTAAATAAATAAATTTACTGGAACCAAAAAAAGGGGGGCTTTTGGGATTCAACGAGGGCAAAGTCTTCACTAAATGTTAAATATTAATGTAGTACGTTATCCAAGCATGCAGTTGGCAAGTTGTCCTCTCCCTACATGTAATACATATGGTAACATTACATCATGTTTATGTTTAAACTGGACTTGCAATACTCTATGCTGGTAATTGGAAGAGTACAATATGTATGTTCTCCTACAAATTATTTTCTACAACATAAAGTGAAAAGTAATGTTAGATATGTGTTTAATGTTTGAATTGGATTTGTTATAGTTTATGTCGATAAAAGGAAGAGTACAATATGTATGTTCTCCCACAAACCATTTGATACAATAAAATGTGAAAAATAATATTAGATCTGCATTTAATATTTGAATTGGACTTGTCATACTCTATGTCGATAATAGGAAGAGTACAATATGTATGTTATCCCACATAAACCATTTGATACAATAGAGATCCAAAAATTTTGTACTTCTTCACAAATGTTTTGTTTCTATGTAAAAAGAAGGCTATCATATACTTCTTAAAATGAATGATTTTAAGAAAGACCACATGATCAAGCAATTTATAACTATAAAGTAATATAAAAAATGAGATAAATACAAATAGTTATTTGAAAAACAAAATATCAAACTAAATATATTATGTTTCATGATATACCTTTTAAAATGAATGATTTTAATAATATTTACGTAATCAAACATTGTATAAATAAAATTATAAAATATTGTCAAACATAAATTTGTCTCTATCAATCATTTGAGACACTGATTATAATGATACTCCTTTTTGAAAATTTGTTTTTTATTACATATTTTGATTCTTATATATATTTAGGGTTGTTATATAAATTTTTAAATTGCATATATATATATATATATATATATATATATATATATATATATATATATATATATATATATAAATATAACTTTATGATATAGTGCCACTCTATCTAAAAACTTTAAAGTATAAAGTTAATATATTATCTCTTTTCAATGTTTTTTAGACATTTTGTATTTGCAAGTTTTACATATAAATTTTTGTGAACTACTTTTTAATTGAATTATTAAAGTTTTTGTCTTCCATTTAATCTTTATTTTTATGTAACATATCTTATAATGATCAAAAAAGAAATTAAATTACTTTATATAATATTGTATCTTTTATTTTTTTTGTTTTTCTTTTCTATACAATTTTATTTCCTCATAAATGTTTGAATGTTATTATAGGTGGGTTATGGATAAATACATTACACCTAAATGTAACCAAACAAATTCACAATTTTCAATTAAGCATAATAAAATCGTGAAGAATAAGAATAATGTGAGTATTTGTCTCATAAAGTATCAATTATTTTAGGTGTATTCATGACTATCAAAATTTAAAAAGCATACAATGATCTTTACAATTCAAATCATTAATAGAATATTGCAACCAAACCAAAAAAATAATGTGAAATTTAATCTTATTTTGTTTATTATTTTATAAAATATTGATGATTTTAAGCATAATCATAATTATCAAAATTTAAAAGTAGACAATAATTTTTACAATTTAAGTTACCTTTTTTTGGGATATTTTGAATTGTTATATTAAATTGTTTATGAGAATTAATGTCTTAAAACTATAGATATCTAATTATATTTAGTTGTCTTAAACGTCATTAACTATTTAAATTTATTTTCATTTAAAATAATTGAATTATTGTTTGGTTGAATATATGTTCATTTTTAAATAATTATGAGTCCGATTCTATGTAAATAAAGAGCATAATAAATTAGAATCACATTTTATACCCTTTAGTATAGTTTCTTATGCACACTCAAAAAAAATGTTCTGATACCATTTGCAAATATATGTTCAATAGGATTTTTATGTATTTAGAATCAAAATATGCATATAAAATTTAGTAGGTCAAAATTTTGTCAAAATTTTTCATAGCTTGTGTTAAGATATAATTACAAATTTGTAATGCCATTAAGATAACAAAATTTATCACTTTTATGGATATATGGGCACTTATAAAATCTGGTGTTTGGTTGTTGACTCCCAAAGAATAGTCAAATGACATGATCATGTTTCCTTTTCGGTGAAAGTCATTTGGGAATTACTTTAAAAATGATTAAGTGGTTGTCAATAACTAGCTAATGGAACTAAGATATTTAAGGTAGAAAATCTAAGTGATTTCTTCACATATACCCTCAAGTTCTCCTTCAACTACTACTCACTTCTTTATTGTTGTTTCATTGCTCTTTATTATTATTTGGAGAATTATTTTAAAATAAAATTGGTGTATAATATACTTTTAGATTTTTGTATGATATTTTATTTAGGTTGATTGTATATGTTCTCATTAATTTTATATAAAGTCAAAAAAAATTGTGATATTAATCTATATAAATTTTATAATAAAGAATTATATTTATAGAAACATTTTGTATTTTAATATTTAATGTATTATGATATTAGTAGTAGGGTTCATGTTTTATTAGAGGAAATAAATATTATCTACAATGTATTATTCATTATATTATATTTATCAAAAGGATGACCCAGCATAGATAAAGCATCTTTATAAAATTTCAATAAAATTCTTTGTTTCATAAAAGTCAATTTCAATTTTAAAATAGACGCACTATTTTACTTAGTAGTCACTAATTGTTAAGAGGATCCCAATAACTTAGTTCTCAATTTTTATTTTTATTTTCTCTTTCAATACATATAACATCTTATTATTACTTATATATATCCATATTCATTTCATTCTTTTAAATCAAATTTTATTTTTATTTATTCTCTTATTTATACATTTAATTTTTAAAATATATTTATTTTTATTATTCAAATATTTTATTTTGAAAATTTTAAACACCATGTTAATACTTCTAATTGACACTTTATACTATTAAATTTGTTCCTCACATCTATCATAGTTGTCACTCTATGTTACACTTTAAGTGTAATTCAAAAGAGGAAATGATCTTTTCATAGAATTATGTTTTAAATATATATAAATAATTCATTAATATGGAATAAATAAATCAAGCTAAGTTAATATTAATTTACAATTATTTATTAAAAAAATAGTTTGGTTTAAAATAAATGTAAAATCTCAAAGTAAATTTAATTAATTAATTTTACAATCAAATAAATAGAGAGATAAGCAATATGTAGGTTTATTTGATTATATCTTGGGATTTGATGATAAATGTTAGTATTTGATAGTGGAGAACAATATACCACAATAACATAGAGATAAGCCAAAACTTTGTAATGATTACAAAATGGTGTACAAATTATCAATTTTCATTATTGAAAATTTCATGGCTGTTAAATTATTATTTTTTTTTAAATTTAGATAGTAAAAATCTAATTTAAAAACTATGTTCATATGATCTAGGACTTTAGAAACATACTCATTTATTCCATGCCTTCACTTAAATCAATAAGAAAATAGAATTTTCTCCTTATATTGATTATGAAATCTAATATGAAACCTTAACAAAAATAATGTATATTTTAAAGCATGCATTATATAAGGGAATAATTGAGATATATTGATATTTATTAGGCCTCTTACATCTTAAAGATATATGATATCAAAAAGAATAATCCAACTATTATAATATTTCACTAGTCATAAAAATTAATACAATATAATGTACAACAAACATTAGTTTCAATGCCTCAATAAAGGCTTTAATGATTCTTTGATTTCTCTAATGCTATTAGATGTTCATTAGATTTTTATGAACAATAATATATCCATTCCAATTTTTCAATAATTGTTAGATGATGTCTTTTTAAATACTTAAATGTAGTAGGGTGCTTGTGTATTTATAAATGAATTGAATTCAAATTAAGATTCTTTGTGCTCGCAATGTGGTATCAAACAATCAAAAATATGAAAAAGATAGGATAACCTATGGGAAGAGACAAGAAAGCCTAAATGTTCCTTGCTATCACCATACAATTACACTCTAAACATATCTAAAACATAATTACACACTATAAATTTTATATATATATATATATATATATATATGAATATATATGATTAAACTTGGAAGAAGGAAAACAACAAATATAATGTACTAAAATAAAATTTATGAACCAATTTCAATCAATATATATGCTAATAATATTTAATTTGAAAAAAAATTAACAAAAACAAACTGTCAACATATAATTTAATATGTAATAATCTTACATCCATTTTCAAGTGTCTAAAATATATACCATATTAATGTTAATTATAAATCACAATGAAGTTATAACATATTATATCTATATGTCTATTGAAAATATTGTTAATTGAAAAAGAATAACATTCAAAACCTTATAAATTTTGAAAATCAAATTTGTAATAAAAAATTATAATATTTAAATAATTATATTAAAATAAGCTTAAAAAATAAAACATTTAAATTATTAAAAAATTTACAGCACTCACCTCCCAACCAACCCAAAAAAAAAAAATCTACTCACCCTGGATTTGGGAACAATGAAGACAAAGTCTACACTAAATGTTAAATAAATATTAATGTGGTGCAAGCCTGCGGTTGGCAAGTAGTCCTTGTCCCTGCATGTAATACTTCTGCAATGTGGACCATCATCGATTCCATCGACGAACTTTTCCAATACAGCGAAAAAAGTAACGTTAGATCTGAGTTTAATGTTTGAATTCGACTTGTCATACGAAGAAAATCAAATGTTTCCATGTCAAAACAAGGCCACTGTATGCTTCCAAAAATGAATGATTTTAATAACATCTACGTGATGAAGTTTATAAACAATCATTCAAGAAAATGGGTGTCTATATATTTACGGTTGTTATGTCAAATTTTAAAGTGTCATTATATTTTATTTTGATATTGTTATATGAAACAAATTTTATGATATAATGTCATTTCATTTTTACTATTTTAACGTGTAAAATTAATATACTATTTTTTCCTTTTTTTTGACACTTTTTATTTACAAATTTGACACATGAATTGTTATGAGCTATTCAATTGAACTATCAAAATATTCCATTTTTATGGATAAATAAATTACACTTAAATGGAACACAAACAACCTCACAAACTTCTATTAAGCATAATAAATATGTGCAAAACAGTACTATTACCTTTTGACAATTCAAAAATAAGGCATTCACATAGGGTTTAGAGGCATATATTTTATTGTGAGATCTAGGGGAAAATATTAGCATATGAACGTGGAATGCATGCTCTAAAGTGACACCAAATTTGCCCAAAAACTTGGCAATGCTCAGAAAAAATGTAGAAAGCAGTGTGGGTACTTCTAATGTACAAAGCATCATGTGCAACCCTAATAAATGACAGATGTGTGAAACTAATTTTCCAATTTGTTTAGTTGGGTTGGATCTCTAATTACTTCACTTCAATATTCATGTCATAACGCTTGTAACTTGAAAACAAACTTTCTTCTCCTTGTCCTAGGTTGGCGACAATATTTGAAACTGGAAGGAAACAATGAATGTTTTGGGCCCATGCTTCATGTTAACTACGTTTTTAGTGCAATATAATTCTTTGGTTCATAAATAATAAATAATATTGAAAATGAATAAATATTAGGTTGTACATCTAAAGTGCCCCATGAGAAATACTAAGTTCATATAATAACGGATGCTTTATTGATTACTTAATCTTTTGAGATTGCTTGTGACTGCTCAGTCAAATGCCAATAATATCATGTGTAATCTCTATATTACTCAATGTCTCTTAGATTCTAAACAAACTATGAGAACAAAAAAGAAGGAATAGAGGAGTTGGGTGTATCCTAACTTCAAAAGATCTAAAAGGCAGTCCCAAGGGTGTCATCACCAATCAAGGAAATGTACTCAAAGACTTAAAATAATTACGTAGGAGAGAGAAATTTGAATAGAAGAATAAGAAAATGAACAAAAATAGATAAACGCTTAATAAATTTAATTTAATCCACCCCCGCCCCCCCACCACACACACACACACACGGATGAATATAATAATATTAATAATTACGATATAATGTGAAGCACTAAAACTTATGACATCATTGTATAATTTATTTAGGGCCCAAGAAAAACTCCATAAACAACAATACTCAAACCAGATTAAATAGATTATTGTGGAAGTGTATATTAAATAGGTTTAAAGTATTATAGCGTGTTCCCACTTTTTAAAATGAAAATATGTACATTTTTTAATTACATATTTAATATTGAATAAATTATATAAAATTTATAAATTGTGTAAATTATTAAAATGTTACATTTTAAATGTAGATTACCTTTTTTTTTTTAAATAAAAGATTAAAAACAATAAAATTTTTTAATACCTAAATATATAGAGTGTATGTTTCATGTATATAGAGTTATATTGAATTGTTCATCTCCCATCATTATATTTTTTTCAAAACTTAATATATTTTCAAATTTTCTTAGACAAATGTCCTAGAGACATGGACATAGCATAAAGTTGATATTTTTTTATTTTTTTTTAATTTTTTTTTTTAAATAATTAATTTTTAATGATTAGTTTAGGTAATATCAACATTGATGATCTCTCCTCACTATGTGTATGTGTTAAAACATACTGATTTTTTCCCTTTTAAAATAAAAATATGAAAAACAAGTACATAAAATTGCTTTCAACTTTTTGGAACACGCTCTTATATGTTTGATAGTGCCCCAAAAATCTAGTACTTTATTTTATAAATAATTATATTTAATTAAATAAATCAAAATAAATATTAAATATTATTTAATTACAAAATATATTGTAAAACTAATAAATAGAGTTATTTAGATGTGGAACCACATGTTTTTATTTAATTTTTGCACTCTAAATCGTATCACTCAAAGTGAGATTTTTAAGTTAAAATAAATTTTCTCCTTAGATGGTTTAGGACTTGGTGCCATGCCACCAAGTAGGAATCATTTATGTGCTTAATAAGACAACAAACTAAATTATCCAGGCCGTCGAGGAAAGGAGAAAGCAACGCGGAATTCACTAATTTCTGAAAAAAAAAACATTTTAAGAAAATATCTGGAGAAGACAGGAAAGAGGGCCTCCACACTCACTATTATTTTTCCCTCTTCCATGTTTTCGATTTTCAGGTGTCAACTTCTTTTAAACTTAAAGGAAACCAGTTTCATGTCTTTTGTTTCCCATTAATTAAAAGGAAAGAGCTGGAAAGTAGTTTTAATAAATGGCGAAGCATGACTTAGAGGTTTTGTTTGTTTGCGTCTGAGATTGCAGTGTAGTGTAGTGCAATGGAGGGGTGGTGGAGGGGCATCATATGCCTAAAAATAGGTGTAGGCAGGCAGGTGCAAAGGGAAGGGGCAGTGGTGCCTAGGTTATTCGTAACCATCCAGTTAACAAATTCAATTTTCATACATATAGGGGAACATTTCTGTTGAAAAAATAAATTCCCTTACTAAATGGAGAGTTAGTTATTTATTGATTATTTTTATTTTTAAGTTGATGGGGTGAAATACACGTCTGCAATAGTTGAATATATGTATGATGGTTTATAGGGGTTATATGTAGTAGCGCACCTCCTTTAACCAAGCCCCTTTATGTTGTATGATTGTAATAGATAGTTTATTCTAGGGCATGCTATGTTTTCTCCAAACTAAAATATTAAAAAACTCATATATCTAAATTATATCTTCAAGAGTAGCACTGAAGCACTTGTCGTGTTAGTCTATCTATAGGTTTTATGTCATATCATCACCATTTTCTTTGTTTATGTGGGAATGGGTCACTCTCAAGAGTGGATTCCGCATCATTGGATGTGGCTCAACTTGGAGGAAGCAACCATGGTTTTGAAGCATGCTTGCGAGTTTGATCCCAAAGCTCTTCATAAGGTAATGTACCCTTAATCAATAATATCCTCTTGATGTTTTACTTGATTTACCTACTTTCAATAATGCTTTTAATGGGCTTGAATTACATTCCCTTAATGGTTCTTTTGTGGGATGTATCCTTGTTAAATCCATGATTTGTAGTTGGGTGCAAACTAATTGCTCACCCACCCTTCCCTCCCCACCCCCATGTAGGGATTCAAATCTAACCAAAGGTTTCTTCCTTATTAGGTTGAAAAATATTGAGCAATGTATTGTTATTCATAAGCATCGCTCATATTATGTGAGAAGCTCTTTGCTTGGACCTATGACTTTGTCATTAAGACAAAACCAAACTAAAGCCCCTATTTGGGTGGAATTTCATGATTTACATATGCCTTTTTGACCCATTTTGGAATAATTAGTTAAATCGTTGGATTATTTCTTCTTTTTCAAAACTCACCATTTCTTTATTTCTCACTTGCAACGACATGTCCATGTTGAGATTGACCTCACACAAGACCTCCATGAAACTATTAATATCTATATTGGTGAGCAACATTTTACCTAGAGGGTATTATATAGGATTATTCCCAATACTTATTTCAAATGTAAGGCCTCAAGCCATATGATCAAGAATTGTCTGCTTATATCCGCTTCAAATCATATGCCCAAAGTTACATCTAAATGCACCCACCCCATGACAAGAGATAATGATGGATGGTAGGTTGTGGGTTGAAAAAATAATCAAAATAATCATAATCGAAAGCCCTTTTTGTTAAACATAAGCATTCCACTTCCAATAGTGTAGTCACTTTGTTTCCACCAGCTCAAACCTAAGTTCCTCCGCTATACCCTAATCTCTATATGATAGGTGCTTCTCAGGTCATCAATTGTGAGATTCTGAAAATTTGATACTCATTAATTCTTGCCTTCTCCTTTTTTGAAATGCAAAACACAATCAAATAATCCAATTATATCTCAATAATCCCATCTGAAGCATGCCTCAACCCTTTCTCACATAAAGCAAGTGTAGAATTTAGCTTCATGTTCCTCTAGGGATATTGGTTGGATTGATTAGTGGGAGACAACAATCACTCATACCACAACTTTCCTTTGTTTCTTTGGCAAACAAATAACTTTGATCAATAATAAGGTTAACTCAACCTCTGTGAGAAAATTCAACCATGTTTCCTAGAAAGTGGAATAAGATCCTTTTGATGGCATTTCTAAAAATAGTGTGGTAGAGTTAAGACATTAGATATAGCTAGTAGATCTTCATCAATCCTATGATGCTATATTAGAGATGACATTAATTAGATCAAAATTGGGTATCAGGTCTCTAAATATTTTTTTAATAAATTAAGAGGTCATAATTTCAATGCATAAATAAATGTTGTTAAATAAGTTGGTGAACACATTACTAATTTCCAAGACATCCTTCAAGATTTTGTTAAGCATTGAAAACAAGTCTTTCAAGCTCATCCCTCTATTCATGCTCAAAAAATGGTGATGAACAAGTGACTTGATGTTGTCCCCTATAGTATTTTTCATACCCAAAAGGTGGCTTGTGATTCATCACACTTCCATTAGCATGGATCAAGATAAAGTCTTAGATATTTATGTCTTGAATTTTGATTTATATCAAGCCCTCTAGGATTGTGTGAGACTGATCTTAAAGAATTCTATTTGAAAGCCCTGACCAAGGGTTATCTATGAAATATCATTAATAGAGGCAATATAAAATTCATTCCCAAAGTTGGGGACACTGGAATTATTACCAATTGGAGACCTATAACTCATCTAAATGTTCCCTATAAAATAATTTCTAAAGTTTTGGCCTTCATAATTTGATACCTCATCCCCTTGATTATGCAACTTGAAACTAGCTTCATCCATAGAAGATACATCCTTAAGAGTATTATTATTGTGTGGGAAAGAATTAAATGGGTTCGTGTGTCTAAGAAAAGATGTTCTTATGGAAGAAATTTTTGGTAGAACTTGGGGTTCTATACTCTATGCACTACCCTAGTTCCTATCAAAGTAAAAAATACTTTTGTGATGGAAACCATATGGAAATCTATGAAAATCATTAACACATGGTTAATTTGGAAAGGGGATGGATTTTATTCTAGTATATTTATTAACTGTCATTCTATTTGGTGGTCTTCACTAATTTACATTCATGAGAAACCCTTTACATAAGTCTCCAAACTCAAAGCGCTTCATATTTTTCATAGAGGTATTCAAATCCTATGTGATATCTTTGACAAATGCACTAGATCTTGCCACAATTGGCTTAAATTAAAAATAAAATTTAGATTAAATTCTCAAGATTTTGAGTTTATTTCAGAGATCCATATGGTTGTTCCAAATTATGCTATGCAAAAAAATGGTGTTAGAAGGTCTCCCAAATGATGTAAATACTTGAATTGGGTTATTTCCACCCCCATGATTTAGAATCAACCCTATATTTTTTATCAATGGCTCTCTCCTAAAAATGATCCTTGGGATATGCTCAATAAATGTTGTAATACTAATAATTCCCCCTCATTTTGGAATAAAAGATTTCAAATTATTTAGTCAATTGTGATGGAACCCAAAAAGAAAAATCCTAGTACATTATTTTCAAGGCCTCCTTATGGGATAGATAATTATTCACATGGGAATTTCATCTCCCAAATGCTATGTGTGTGACTAGTCTAAGTCTGTAAAGCATATATTTTGATTTTGTGCTAAGGCTTAGGATATTTTGCAATGAATTTATTCCCTTTTTAATCCTTTCATGTTGGAACCTATTAATAAGCTCAAAATATGGATCATTATCGACATGTTATTTCCTTCAAATCATCTCTCAAAGGATATTATCTTATACAAATCTTAGATTCTTAGACAGCTATTACATGGAAAATAGATATTTGTCTTGTTTATATTAAACCAAAGACTAAATCTTTACTTTGTCATTAATGTCTAATACATAACATGTTTTATTGATATTTTGTGTGAAGAATAATTAGAAAGAAGACACAGGTGATTTACAGTGAACATTCCATTTTGATTTCCATCCAGCAGAACTACGGACTCTGCAGGCTTGTTTCTACGAACTCTGTAGGCTTGTTTCTATGGACTCTGTAGGCTTGTTTCTATGGACTTTGTAGACTTGTTTCTACGAACTCTACAAGTTTATTTTGATAGACTCCATAGGTTTGTTTCTATAGACTCCGCAGGGTCAAATCCAAGAATTTTATAAGGATAAGGCCACAAATGGGAAGCTGGAGACCAAATAGGATAAGAAAGAACCATTCTAGCTGGAATCAAATAAGGAAAATAACTGGCTATTGTTTTGAAGGACTTGCTTTTGATAGATTTGTATATAATTAGATTTCAAAACTATTATAGGATAGGATATTTATTTCATCGAAATAATTGGATCTCTTGGAAATCCAATCCCCTATCTTTGGATGAAGGGATTGACCAGGATTTTGCATCCTATTTTGAGTTGATTGTATTAGTATAAAGTGTAATAATTTTGACTATGAGGAGGAAGAAAAGAGAAGAAAAAGAGAGATAGAAAATATAGAGGATTGAGAATTAGATAAGCATACAAGATTCAATCAGATTGTAATTATTTCATTTCTATCAATTAATACTTGAAATTTCCAGCACTGATTAAGCTTTGTCCCTGAGTCTGAGAAGAGCAAGGGCCCACTCTCCTTGGAACCAGGAACTGTGTATGGTATTTATGTTATTTTTTATTAGTTAGAATCTTGTTACTATTTTTATTTATTTATAAAAATATCAAGACAAATTCATAGTTTAAAAAGCATTTTATTATTTCTTTTCTTTTCTATGTAAAGTATCTTTTCATTTACAGCGGAACTGTGAAGTAGATTTCCTTTCGTAAGTAGGAGTGTGAATTTATTTTTCCTGCAAACGTAAAATAGGAGTGTGATCTTTTACTTCTATCAAAAGAGTGGATTGATTTGATTTCTTTCTTTTTCATCAAAATCATGAATCAAGTAGTTTAGTCAAAGTTAGAATAGGATCAGCAAGCACCCCCATAAATAAGACTTCTAGATCTACCATCCCATACCTTACTACAGATAGCTTTGGACACCAGCCTTGGTTGATAAGACACCAATTAAATATTGGTTAAATGAGGAGTTAGATAACACTCGTCATTTTTGGCACCATTGTTGGGGAAACACCGGGTGTTAGTAAGTTAATAATTATTGATCTAAAGTAAAAAAAAAAGTAACAATCACAAAACAATAACAATTAATAAATAGATGTACCATCATAGAGATTCTAAAGGATGATTTATTCCAAAGTTTCCACCAAGAACATAAGTAGACACTCTTTCAACATCTCTGAGTAGTGAACCAGAAGATACAGGTGAAACTTATTTGCAAGAATCTTCTAAAACTAGGATAGAAACCAGGCCATTGCCACACGCAAGGCCCATAGGACGAATTTCTCAAGATCCATCTCTTGTAGGAAGACATTATTTAGAGATTGCCAAAGATTTAGAAGAATCATTTTAGAGATCCATAGCTAAAGAAAATTTTGAGAACTTGGATCAACCTATAATTGAAACCATAAACATTCAGTGGGAAGATCATCCCGGTTTTGAAATATCATCAGAAGAAGAAATGGCTCACCATTAGCAAGTTGCACAACTAGGAAGAACTTTCTCTTTTCCTATTGTTTCAGATCCTAATGATCAAACCCCCATGAAAATTATTTCTCCAGCTAATCTTCCAAATTTTTGGGGATGATCTACAAAAGATCCTCATCAATTCCTATTTGAGTTTAAGGTTCTATGTCAAACCTATGATTACATAACTGATAGCCAGAAATTAAAACTATTTCCCTCTACACTTAAAGATGTAGCTATGAGATGGTTCATGGGTTTACCTGGAAATTCTATTAGAACATGGGATGACATGGAAATTGAATTCTTGAACAAATACCAAGATTACTACTGAGTGTGAGAAAGAAAAGAGGATTTCTTCAAAATCGAACAAAATGAGGATGAATCTTTAGAGGATTATTTGGATAGATTCATGTTCACTCATAAAATAAGTAATTATCCACTCATTGAAGATGTTCAAAAATTGGTTTTCTTGAAAGGATTGGATGAAGACACTAGAGATGCCTTAAATCTGATGGTGGAGGAGACATAAATAAGTTGGCTTTTGATTAGATTTCTGAGCTTTGTACCAATTACTCTCAAATAAAACCTTGAATTAGGAAAGTAAAGTTGGGGAAATCTAATGAAGTGGGTAAATTAATGGAAGAATTTTCTAATCTCAAAATAGATATTCTGGTTACACTAAATAGTAATTTGGATGGCCTTCAAGATAAGGCAAATGTAATAGAGCCTTTAACAATCTACTATCCTAAGTGTAGATAGAAACATGCCCTTAGAGACTGCCCCCTAAATAGAACCAATATTTCATCATGTGGGATCTGTGATGCAACAGATCATGATACCAAATATTACACCCTTCTGCCTGTTTTAAAGAATCAAATGAAAACCCAAGTCCAGTCCACTGAAGAAGTAAATTATATTCAAAGACAAAACTTTGCTCCACAAAACTAGGCTCAAGGATAGTTTAGTGAAAGAAATCCAGTTAATCTATGGATGGCACCATGGAATGTTTCAGTTCCTTCACCATTTTGGAATCAACCCCAAATTCCATCAATTCAAAATCCATGGGTAGGACAAGATTGGATGCCAACACCTCCATGGATGGTGCCATAGCCACAACCATAGCAACAATGGGTACCAAAGTAGCATTAGATGCCATAGCCATATCAACAATGAAATTAGTAGTGGAACCCATAGTCACAATTCACTCAACCAAGAAGACAACTTCAACAACAAACCATTATGCCACCCCTAGTTATTCAGCAATAAGGACAAATTAATTAGCCCTCAGTGCTTGCACATCCAATAGCAAATCCAAAAAATAACAACCAACACCTATTTATGTCAATGAATAGGAAGAAACAATCAATGTGGGAGCTATTGAGTGCTCAGATATACATTTGAGATCAGAAAAAACTATACAAAAACCTCTAGTACTCATTTTTGAGATACTGAATGAAAATGAAAAGATAGAGTCATCTCAATTAAGCACCAGAGAAGCTGAAATCAAAAAGAGCCCTGAAGAAAACAAAGGAAACACTACTACACCAATAGTTCCTTTTCCTAAAAGGTTAAGAGAAACTAATATCAAACTAAACTCAAAATTGGTCCATGAGTTGCAAAAGATCAATATTTAGGTACCCCTTCTACAAGCTATTAGGGATATACCTGAATTAAATAAGATCATCAAAAACCTCTGTATTAAGACACTTGGGAGGAAGGTAAAATATCTTGGAACCATTCGTGTTGACAGAAAAGTTACTAATTTATTAGCAGGAAAACTATTAGTTCCAAAATATGCAGATCTGAGAAGCCCAGTGATCACAATCACAATTAGAGGAAAATAAATTCCTAATGTCTTGGTAGATTTGGGAGCAACAATCAATGTCATGACAACTGATACTCTCCATGCATTATCTCTTATGAAAATTAAACCTACAAGTACCATTCTTCAAATGGCAGATCAGTCAGTAACAAAACCATAGGGAACTATAGAAAATGTTGAAGTATTAATAGAATCTTGGGAATATCTAGTAGATTTCATGGTCTTGCAACCCAAAACAAATAATCTAGGATATCCTATAATCCTAGGTAGACTATGGTTGGCTACTATAGCAGCATTGATTGATTGTAGGTCTGGAGACATGACCATTTCCAATGGGTTAAAATCCAAATGCATCTCTTTGTATCCTCCTACAAAATCATCAACAAATTGCATACAAGAACTTTGGGTGGATGAATCAGATAACACATTAAATAATAGTTCCTCCTTAGCCATGATCATAGTCAAAAAACACTTGGAATAATTGAATGGAGACATATACCTAGAATCTATGGACTCTGTCAGTCTAGAAACCATGGACTTTGCCAGTCTAGAAACTACAAACTATGCCAGTCTAGAAACTATGGACTCTATTAGTTTGAAAGCTACAAACTGCCCTAGTTTAACATTCTTGGGTTCGATGGAAAATTTTGAAACCTCCACTTCTACATTTGTTAGTAATTATTCATCATATGATCATAGATTGATTTAGGAAAGTGTGTGGAAATTGGCAGAACAACAACAAACTCATTTCTTAGATGCATTTCATTATCCTTTAGCAAGACTGATTCCTCCTGGAAAAGAGTTTGTTGATAATGTAACTATGTTTTATAAGCTACTTCCTCATCTATGTCCTCTAAACTCATTAATTAGTGAGTTTAAGCAAATATAATCCAACTACCTAGGTACAAAACCAATCATGGTATTACTTGGAAAAATTGTGAACATCAATAGTTGGTTGACAAATGAAGAGGAAGATCAACTCTTAGAAGTATTGGAAAGACATACCAAGGATTTTTATTGGGTTTATACCAACATGAAAGGAATTCACCCTAGCATATGCACTCATCACATCTACACAGAATCTGTCAAACCGGTCAGGCAACCACAAAGAATAATAAACCCAACACTAAAGGAAATAGTCAAAATAGAAATCCAAAAGTTGTTGGAAGTTGGGTTTATTTACCCCATCTCAGACAGCCAGTGTGTGTCACCTATAGTAGCTATGCCCAATAAAAATGGAAACTTAAGAGTGTATGGATTATATAGAATTAAACAAAGCAACATTAAGGGGTTACTTTCCTCTACCTTTTATTAATCAAGTTCTTGATAACTTGCAGGAAATAAATATTTTTATTCCTGGATGGGTTCAGTGGGTATAACTAGATAACGGTAGCATCTGAAGATAAAGATAAAACCACATTTACCTTCCCTTGGGGAAATTTTGCTTACTGAGTACTTCCATTTGGACTCTATAATGCTCCAGCAACCTTCTAAAGAGCAGTTTTGGCAATCTTCTCTAACCTTACAAATGATTGTGTTGAAGTATATATGGATGATTTCACTGTTTATGATGAAAATTATGAAGAATCTCTTACCAAGTTGGAAAGAGTATTGATCAGATGTGAGGAACATCAATTATCTTTGAGCCATGAGAAATGTTTGTTGATGATGTATGAAGGAATATTCTTGGGACACCATATTTCTACAAAGGCATTTAGGTAGATCCAAAGAAAGCTGAGATACTTTCTAACTTTCCCATTCCAAAAACACAAACTAAAGTTAAGAGTTTTTTAGGACATGTTGGTTACTACAAATGCTTCATAGATAACTTTAGCCAAATAGCTACCCCCATGTTTTCCTTGCTTACAAAAGATAGTACATTCGAATAGAGTGATAGTTGCTAGTAGGCCTTTGAGACCATCAAAACTAAACTAGTTACTGCTCCAGTATTAAGAGGACCAGATTAGACTAAGCCATTCCATATATATATATAGATGCTTCCAATACAACACTAGGATCATTTCTCAAACAAAAAGAAGAAGAGGGTAACATGTATGCTATATATTATATTAGCAAAAACATGACATCTGCTAAAAGAAATTACACCACAACTGAGAAGGAATTCTTAGCTGTAATTTATGCAATGAATAAATTCAGACACTACATAATAGGCTACAAGTTATTTATCTATAAAAACCATTCAAATATTAGATATCTTACCAACAAACCAATTGTGGGAGGTAGGATTATTAGATGGCTATTGCTCTTACAAGAATTTGGTGTTACTATTATAGACAAACTAGGGAAGTCTAATGTGGTTGCTGATTTCTTGTCAAGAATGAACACTACAGGTGAAAAAGAACTAGTGGAAGATGACTTTCTAGATGAAAAATTATTTTCTATTTCAGCACAACCTTCGTGGTTTGCTGATATAGCCAATTACCTCACCATAGGGAAGTTTCCTCTGCATTTTTCACAAAAAGAGAACAAACAGTTAATCCAAGAAAGTTCTTTTAAATGGATTAATGGAATGTTATTTAAACTTGGACTTGATCATTTGTTTCACAGGTGTGTGAAAAATGGTGAAGCTTATGATATCATCAAAACTTGTCATGACGAACCAAGAGGAGGCCATTACTTAGCTAAAAGAACCATACATAAAATCTTGGGAGTAAGATATTATTGGCCTCATCTTCACCAGCAAGTAAAAATATATGTCAGACACTATGATGCTTGTCAGCGAATTGGATAGCCTACTCTTTCAATAGAGATGCCCCTGCACCCTCATCCTCAATTGGTTTTATAACCATTTCAGAAATGGGGAATTGATTTTATTGGTCCATTGGATCATCCTTCCAGAGGAAAAGAATATCTTTTAGTTTGTACAGACTACATGAGCAAGTGGGCAGAAGTGGAAGCATTAACTCATACAAGAGAGGAGATGGTAGTTGATTTATTATATTTCAAAATCATGCAATGATTTGGTGCTCTAAGAGAGATAGTCTTAGATCAAGGACCACAGTTCATATCAAACATGATAAAGCATTTTATGTAAGTGTATCAAACTCAGCACAGAAAAACATCTCCATACCATCCACAAGTAAATGGACAAGTTGAAGTCACCAACAAAGAACTGGAAACCATTTTAACCAAGGTAGTTAATTCTAGCATAAAGGATTGGGCAGATAAAGTACCAAAAGCTTTTTGGGCCTATAATACTACTTGAAAAACAACAACTGGATTCTCACCTTATGAATTGGTTTATAGTAAAGAACCTTTATTCTCTATTGAATTTGAATTACAAACTTTGAAAATAGCTGTAGAAGTAGGAATTGAGTTAGAAGAAATACATAAAGCAAGACTCCTATAGCTTAATCAACATGATGAAATGAGGATGGAAGCACTAAAAATAACTAAATTGGTACAACATCAATGAAAAGTTTGTCATGATGCAAAAATCAAGCAACCGAAGTTTTAGAAAAGAGATTGGGCACTGTTGTTTGATTCTAAATTTCAATAGTTTAAAGGAAAACTACAAACAAAATTGCTTGGACATTATAAAATTGAAGAGGTATATGAAAATAGTTTTGTTAAGCTAATACCTATTGATGACAACATAAGATCTTTGTTAGTCAATGGACATAGATTGAAGCTCTATCAAAAACCTCTCAATAAAGATGGATTTATTCAAAAATTAAAGGATCAAGTAGCTATTCTAGAAAGCTCTACTTCTTCCAGTAAACATGCTCCTTGATAATCTAGCAAAAAGAAATCAATCAATAATGAAAATCCTTCTAGGGATGCTATTGACAATGCATGTCAGAAAACCAGCTTGTTGGCTAGCTATGTATTGCAAAATGGGCTTTAGCTAGAAAACTAGCAATTGCTAGCCAAAAGGTAAAAGCCAAAATTTATAAGGAAATCTCATCATGACACTATGATTGGTCATCTCCATGCAGTAAACTAATCCATGTGAACCTATTTGTGCAAGACACGTGGTGAGCAAAGGATAACGTCTAAGGTTAAAGTAAGTAAGACATATATTTCATTTCTCTATGTTTAGTTAACTAATTATCTTTTATTTGATTAAGACCCTATTCTTTTGAGATGACCTAGATTTGAATCTTCCAAAATGGAATGACACATGCCATAATGAAAAAGCATGTAATGAAGCCACCAAAGGTGTATAGATAAGTGTGCAGCTTTGATATCATCAATTAAGTCA
Source organism: Torreya grandis (assembly GCA_037957365.1). Lineage (NCBI taxonomy): Eukaryota > Viridiplantae > Streptophyta > Pinopsida > Cupressales > Taxaceae > Torreya > Torreya grandis. Next base: position 981,675 of record JARHVA010004648.1, read on the forward strand.
TTAAGTACCATAATGATGGGACATCATAAAAAAGGGGTTTTAAATGAAGAAATGAATCATTGTCATCGTCAATATGACACATCATTTTACATGACTTGTATTGATGAGATAAAATGATTGGCACACTCCATAGAAATGTGCGGTGCCTAACTGTATCACATCATCATACCACATTATCGACTCATGCAGCTATAGCATTTCAAATGAACTATTTCCTTTCTACAGACTTCAACAAAAGCTGATCTTTAGAGCCTTTTTGCCTACTAACTTTAACAAAAGACTAGTCTACACCTTAATTAGAGCTAAAGGAACTGAGTTGATTGTGACTCTACATAGAAATGGGATAGAAGACAAGATCAGAGCTGAATGATCCAGCCAAGTTTCATAAAGATAAATCTTTTGTAGTAGTGTTCAGAGACAATGGATGGCTACCTTTCATTGAAAAGCTCTAGGGTTTTGATGAAACAATAGTAAGTGAATTTATTACCAATCTCACCCTAAATTTTCAATTGTGAAAGGCATTGTTATCCCTGTTACAACTCAAATCATAAGCCAAATTATACAAGTTCCAAAAGAAAGAATAAGAGCTATAGGCAGAGTTTCAATTAGTGATTTAATTAGTCAATTTAATGTTAATAAGCAGACCAAAACTTCATGTCTAGTAGATTCCAATGGAAAATTAAAAGGGATTAAAAGGAATTCACTTCCTGAACCTTGGAAATCTGTAGCCAAGTGGGTACTTAAATATATCATTTGTGAAGGGAAACACAATCTTTTAGGGGGAGATGCCATGAAAATGTTAATACATCTTAAGCATGGGAGACAAAACCCTCAGTACAAAATTAACCTCCCATCTTTCTTTTATGGTGCTCTACAAGTTATGTCTACAACCCATATTGTTGCTCTTACGCATCATGGCCTTATTCAGCTTATTATCCAGCATCATTTCCTTTAGCAAGGTCAAGAGGTTTGGGAGGAATTTCAGAATAGTATAGCCCAAGAAACCCCAAATGTACCATAAGAATACTCATCTCCACCTACCACATCAGCTAAGAAAATAACACTAAGAAGCAAATCTCATACTATAATTTCCACAAAAATCCCTTCTTCTCTAAGAAGAATTACAAGGTCTCAAAACCCTAAAATTTCAAGGTCTCCACAAGAACCTCATGAGTCTATAGCACAACTAGTTCCTTTGACAAGAAGAAGAAAATTAAGATGGAAGGTTGCTATAGACATTGAGATGACCAAGGGTTTGGTGGTTGAGAAAGAAACTCAACCAAGTGTAGCTCAAAGAGTAACCAAAAGAAGGAGAAGGCTCATTTTAATAGAAGAAGATGAACAAGAAATTATAGATATTTGAGATAGTCCTAAAATGGTGTCTTATTCCCCTATACATCAGAATATTCTTGCACCTGTAGATATTAAAGAAATTTATTTTGAAAGGAACTCTCCCATCATAATGGAGGAGCCAAATCCAGAGGAAGAGCCACACATGGTAGAGGAATTCGGCATGGTAGAACAACCACTTGTTTTAGTTGTAACTGTAATGGATAAAGGGAAAAATGTATCTACCAATGAGAAAGATGAATCATCAAATCTAAATGATCCTATTATGCAGCTAACTTTGCAACTTTCTTAAGTTCAAGCTATTGACTGACAATAAACAGCTGGCATTGCTGACTTGATCAGTCAACTACAAGACAAGGTCCATCTCAACTCATCTTTGGTATAGAAATTAGATACAATATATGTTTTTCATGCCACAAAAATTCATAGGTTAGAAGAAATAATAAAAGAACATGAAGATAAACAAATTGATCTTTGGCTATATGTAGAAAGTTTGAAAAAGGAAAATAGGAGGTTACAAAATTTGGTAAATCCTTTCGAAGCACTTGTTGTTGCACTTTCTCCCCCCAAAATATTTGCTGACCATGGTTGTCAAACAAGTGATCTAGGTATTCTTCCCTTTCAAATACTACATCAAATTGAAGAAAAATATTCTATACTTAAATAGAAAAACAAAGATGCAATTTCTTCAAACAAACTCTTGAAAAATGAAAAGAAGGAATTAGATGTTAAAGTCCAAGAGTTAGAAGAAAATTTGTAGGATGTATGCAAATTAGGAGAAACTCTTTTGGCATGTAGGAATCCTTCTCCTCCCTACAGTTTGTTTTTATTTGAATAATTTTATAGATGGTAGCTTCTGTGGATCTCCTATCATCTTCCTTATAAATTTTGTAGCCAACAACATTTTTGGAAATTTTCTATAGTGTTAAACTTGATCAGTAGGATTTGCATTGTGAATTCTATTTGCATGACTTAATTCTAGGAGATCGTGAGCACAATAAGTTTTTGATAAATCTTCATGTTGAAGAAGTTCAACTAAGAGCATTGCATTCTACATTCAAAAATTAGATAGCATGGAAAGGCAAATTTGAGGACTATACAAATCATGCTAAGACTACAGGATTATGTGTCAAACCAGCCTTTCCTATTTCCAAATTGATTAAATAGAATTTTCACTGTGTTTTGTTAAATGATGAGGTTAAGACACATTATTTACAGGCTCTATATTATTGTACTATTTCTTTTGATTTGTTTTCAAGATAAAATTTTGATTCAGTATTGACTACAAGTGTAAATAGATGGGACCAACTTTCAGTGCCTCTTAAAAGGCAAGAAGTCATGTCCCCAAATAACTTAAGATGGAGTATAAGGAGAGAATCTTCAATTCTATAAATTTTAATAGAGGTAATCAACTCTGGGGGATAAAAAAATGGATTGGCATGAGATATGGACCTCCTTTGTTGATAATACCTATTCCAGGATGGCAGAGTTGGGCACCCCAATTAGAAGAACAATTCAGTATATGGAAACAGATGATTCAAACACATCAAGGATTTACCAACAATTCAGACAGACACATAACATATGAGTTTGATGAATATGATTTGATTAAGAGTGTAGAAAGTAGAAGCCAAATCTATGAACACCATTAAATGTTTGCAATGGGACTTGCAAAAGGTAAAGCTTGGGGGAGATGATGAGCTTAAAATATGACTCATTATTGACATGTTATTTCTTCCAAATCATCTCTTGGAGGATATTATCTTATACAAATATTAGATTCTTGGACAACTATTACATGGAAAATAGATATTTATCTTGTTTATATTAAACTAAAGACTGAATCTTTACTTTGTCATTAATGTCTAATACATAACATGTTTTAGTGATCTTTTGTGTGAAGAATGCTCAAGAAGAAGACACAGGCAATGTATAGTGAACATTCTATTTTAATATCCATCTAGTAGAACTACAGACTCTGTAGGCTTATTTATACAGACTCTACATGCTTATTTCTACAGACTCTGTAGGCTTATTTCTATAGACTCTATTAGCTTGTTTCTACGGACTCTGTAGGCTTGTTTCTATGAACTCTGTAGGCTTGTTTCTATGGACTCCATAGGTTTATTTCTATGGAATCTGTAGGTTCATTTATATGGACTCCATAGGGTCAAATCTGAGAATTTTGTAAGGACAACACCACAAATGGGAAGCTGGAGACTAGATAGGCTAAGAAAGAACCATTCCAGCTGGAATCAAACAATGAAAATAACTGCTTGTTGTTTTGAAGGACTTGCTTTATATAGATTTGTTTATAATCAGATTTTAGAACTATTATAGGATAGGATATTTATTTCATCAAAATAATTGGATCTCTTGGAAATCCAATCTCCTATCTTTGGATGAAGGGATCGACCAGAAGTCCTATTCTTTTGCATCCTATTTTGAGTTAATTGTATTAGTATAAAGTGTAAGACTTTCGGCTATGAGGAGGAAGAAAAGAGAAGAAAAATAAAGAGATAGAAAATATAGAGGATTGAAAATTAGATAAGCATACAGGGTTGAATCAGATTGTAATTATTTCATTTCTATGAATTAATACTTCAACTTTCTAGCACTGATTAAGCTTTGTTTCTGAGTCCAAGAGGAGCAAGGGCCCACTCTCTTTGGAACCAGGAACTATGTATGATATTTACGTTCTATTTTATTAGTAGAATCTTGTTACTGTTTGCATTTATTTATAAAAATATTAAGAGAAATTCATAGTTTAAAAAGATCATTTTATTATTTCTTTTCTTTTCTATGTAATGTGTCTTTTCATTTATAGCAGAAGTGTGAAGCAAATTTCCTTTCGTAAGTAGGAGTGTGAATTTATTTTTCTTGCAAACATAAAATAGGAGTGTGATCTTTTACTTCTAGCAAAAGAGTGGATTGATTTGATTTCTTTCTTTTTTAGCAAAAGCGTGAATCAAGTAGTTTAGTCAAAGTTAGAATAGGATCAACAAGCACTCCCATAAACAAGACTTCTAGATCTACCATCCCATACCTTACTGCAGATAGCTTTGGACACTGGCGCTAGTTGATAAGACACCAAGTAAATATTGGTTAAATGAGGAGTTAGACGACACTCATCACCTATCTCTTAAAACATTACCCACTAAGGAAATTATGTCCTTTTCCTTGTGATATATTAGAAAATATTGCACATATTTCATATTGAAATCATTTTCTATTTTTGGAAAGATAAGAATGTAACTATATTTAATGAAAATCGGTTAGATAGAGTTTTTAATATTTCTAGAACAATCTTTGTTTTATATTATAAAATTATATATATATTAGCATTCAAGATGATAAATTTTAAATAGAGGTTAAATATCTGTGTACTCTTATAGACCATTAAATTAATGCCCCTTTCAAAGTTAGTGGAGTACCTGCAAAGGCTTCACATCCTAATTTCTAGAACATAGAGAAATAATAGTGTGAACATGACTATAATCATTAAAGGTCATAAATCCTTTAATCTTTATCAACCCTTACACCTCATCCCTATCAGTGATTCTAAAATTTAATGGGATATGGAGGGTGGCCATCACAACAAGATGATTCTGTTAATGTTCGGTTTCCACCTCTAGGTGGAGATGGTTAAGGAAAATTACCCAGGATAACGCTTATTATTTTAACCCCTCATGGATATACTAAATAAGGTGAAAAATGTAATAAGAAATAAGATGGTTGGATCATACCTTATATCCCTCTTTCTCATGGGGGAGTTTGGGGAGACAAACTTGATGACCCATGTCCTCCTTTTATGGGGATATTTGTGCCTATTTTTGAATGTTGTATATTGTTATTTTTATCTTCATATGTTGATGTCACTACAGTCATATTTAGTCAATTATGGTTTCTAATTCTTAGTTTAACTTTCATTGAGTGTATTTTGATTGTTGTTTAGGGTGTGCTCTCATATGACCATTTTTTTTAGTGAACATGTACTATGTTTATTTTTATTTTTATTAAATATATTATATGTTTTAATTGAAAAAACATATTAAATATAATAAATTCAAACTAAATATAAATGGAATGGCTTAAGAAGTAGAGGAGGGAACATGTGTGATCTAGGAATGAGTCATCTTCTCATTCAAAGGTGGTATTAAATTCAACAATCCAACATGAGAATAAAAAAAGTGCATGAGGCTTGAGAGGAAGGAGATTGGTCAAAGGGAAACTTAGAGGACCCATGGAAGAAGGGCAACCCTAACCCTGTCATGCTTACCCTAGAGGATATAGACATCTAGTGCCTGATGTAGAAGCATTTGTAAGGCCCTATGAATAATTTCCATTTGTGCATGGATGATTTTGATTGTTAGATTCCCATCCTCTAGATGTCCATTCAAGCCAAGTGGTTTTTTATTTGATACCTCAGTACAAAATGGGTCAAGTGGTGAAATCTATTTCTTTTGAAATAAAAATTTTATTAGCTAATATCTAAAGGAGGATGGAGTTAGGTCATATCAAGAAGTTTATCATAAAAAGGTTAGTTGTTAGAGTTGTGGAATGCTAGGTCAAGGATAGTTGGGTGTTAGATATTGGGCTTAGTTTTCTCCCTAAAGATTTCTTTATGGCTATGTGTTCTTACCAAGGAAGTAACTTAGAGATCCTAGATTGGTGACTTGGTTATTATATGGTGCAGTACTTTATCTTTAATAATGGTCCGCCAAATTTGACACTCTCCACAAATAAATGGAAGTTCCTAATTTGTATTTGTTTATATGGCCTTCCATTAGAATGCTAGTTCAAAGAATGCCTTAGATGTCTAGTAGTGCTACTTGGAAATTTTATTAAGGTAGATCCAGTTATCAATGAATTGTTTTTAGCTTTATATGCTGAGATCTACATTTTTATAGATCTAGAGGAGGATATTCTAGACACTATTTTTATCTTATCTCAAGGAAGGTCCTAAGAGGAGAAGATTGATGTGGAAAGGGTGGAATTTTGACACTTTAAGTGTCATAAGGTTGGTCACATTCATAAGTATTATCCCTATGGGACCACCAATTATATAGAGAATATAATGGAAGAGGTTTGAAGGGATAAGCCAAACCCACAATGAGAATATTTTCTTTGGTTACTTGAAGGTGTGGGGTTTGGTTCAAGGGATGAGGACCATCTGGGTCTTAATATTGAAGCTATATAGGATGTTAAGGATAAGCTAAAAGGATGTTCATATTTATCTCCATCTTTTATGCTCAATGAGTGTAAGTTTATTTTGGTATAAGCCCAAAAGATTTATGCCATACTTAATTTAAAGGGGAAGTTAGTCCAATAGTGATTGATGAAGGTTTGGGAATTAGGGTAAATCATCAGGTTTGGTGGGGGATCTTCAAATTTTCATCCTTACTAAATATTTTATAAAGGATGACGAGGAGGAGGAAGAGTTAAAATCTATAAACATTCTTTATTTGGCTCAAAAAGAGGGAAAACTATCTCATCTTAACTTCAGAACTCCTAATAATAGGGGTAGGAAGAAGTTAAAAGATATTATAGAGGTAGAAGTGATGGAAGGAACTCAACCATCTATATATAGTTTCTTGATAATGTACTAGTGAGGGGAAGATACTCCCTTACTAGATCAATGAAAATAATCTCATGGAATGTTAAGGTATTAGATGTCCCTAAAAACCATCATCTAGTTAGGAGTCAAGTGTTGAGTTCAAGAGTTGATGTGTTCTTGTTTCATGAAACTAAGCTACATAGGTTGGAAAGTAAGGAGTTGATGTGAAAAGGGTGGAATTGTTAGAAAGGTATTTTTTTCAAGTTAATTGGGGGTGTATAGAGGCCTTTTTTCTATGTGTTCCCCTTAAAAAGTGGGAATGAAAGAGTGTAGAGTTGGGATCAACTAGAAGTTGTGCAAAGTGATTAAATTTGATTTTGACATTATAGTTTTCATTTTCAATGTCTATGGTGATAACTCTATCCAAATTAGGGTTAATTATTGAGAATAGATTTATCAAAAATTAAAATGTCTTGATAGAAATTGATGTGTGGTTGGGGGAGGCTTAAATTTCATCATGTCTTGGTCTGATAAGAGAGGAGGAGTTGGAAGGGAGTCTCAAACTCAAAATGAATTTTCCAAGTTTATTTCTTTGACTAGACATTTGGATATGATTCCCAAGAATGGTTTATTTTCTTGAACTAACAAGAGGGAATGGTTTTTCAATATTGATAAGTAGTTAGATCATTTATTGGTCTTAAAAAATTGTCTACACTTGGATTGGGTTTTAGAAAGCAACATCTTGCTAGTTTATGGATCGGATCATGCACTTATATAGATCAAGATTGTGGAGGATGGGATTGCTCCAATATTACCCTTCAAAATCAATCTGATGTGGCTTATATACATTCATATCCATGAGCTAGGTAAATTTTGGTGGAGCTCGGTCCCGATCTACACTAGATCATAAATGTTTAGGATTAGTAAGAAGTTAATTTTTATGAAATCATATTTCAAAGCTTGTAATAAGGAGACTTTCATAAATATATTTTAGGACATTGTAAAGGTTGAATCTAAGTTAGAAACCATAATTCAGGTTGTCTTCCTTATCAACATGGATGCAAAGATTTATTATAGGGAGAAGACATTGTTGTCTATGTTTGAGGAGTTGTTAGTCAGGGAAGAGGTATTTTGACATCATAAGTCAAGAGAGTTATGGATTAAATAAGGGGACAAAAAACTCATTTATTTAATAAATTGACCAAGGTGAGAAGGATGTAAAATTTTATCCCATCCATTAAGGGATGGGATGGGTAGGTTCTAAAGACCAATTCTCAAATTAGATCAAAAGTGGTCTAGTGGTTTAAAAAATTATTGGCTTCTGAGGATGCTTATTTTTTGGAGGAAGAATATAGGAGTCTCAAAGGGATTCCTAACATCATCATAGATGTACATAATGATATATTAATTTCCTCTTTCTCAAAGGAGGAAAGAAGGGCTATAATGTTATCCTTGGGTAAGGATAAAGTGCCTAGTCCTAATGGGTTTTTGATAGCCTCTTTCCAAGACTTTTGGGAGATCATGTAGGAATAAATTATGGAAATGTTATATGACTTGAACAACAAACAAAAGTTATCCCTAGGGTAAGTTCACAAAGTTTGGGGACAAAAAACAGCCTACATGTAAACATGATTTTCTTGAAATTTCAAAAATTTGAACTTCTATAGATAATTTGAGATAGCAACACTATAAATTTGAAGATGGTGTAACAACATGAAATGTAGCATTTCAAGTCTAGTTTCCAAAAAACTAGTTTTTTTAAAATAAAAGTTAAGTATAACTAGGTCAAACATCTAAAATTTAAAGATGAACTCCTATTTTTTTTAAAAATAGAGTAGATCAATGGACTTATGATGAACCATTTTTTAGTAGCATTTAATATTTTTAGAAACCCTTTTCTGAAAATTTAAATAAGATCTTATAATTTGTGACCTATATTTGTTTATATTTTTCAATGAATACTTTTTTAATGATTTTTTCAAGTTAATAGATCCTAAAAACTGACAAAAAAATGGATAGTTGACCATGAAGCACCCCTAACTACCTCAAAAAAATTAAAATCAATTTTTTTAAAATGTGTATATAATTAGGCCTAGTTTGTGACCATATAACTTGTGTTGAACTTGGATCAATGAAAAACAAACACATGAACATGTATAAACTTGTATATTTGTAGCATGTAATGGCTAAAAAATGATATAGTTAGAAATAAACATAATTTAAAATCTTAAATTAGTCAAAAATTTATATAAATCACATTTTTGGAAATAGTGAGTGTGTTCGTCATGATGAAATTAAGTTTTTAAATTTTACCATTGAAATTCATAATGTATTTGGCAATCGAATTTGAATTTTGTTATTTTTTGTTACAATTCTTAGACTCAATTGTAGATTGACATGCCCAAGCCTTTGTCTTAGGAATCCAAGCCATTCCCAAGCCAAAAGGTTTGGTGTTTGAATTCAAATTCAAATAGTGAGATCACATTAATAATCTGATCACATTACTAACAAGATCACATTAATAACATGATTTTGTTATACCTTCATACACCCATACATACAAATTTGCTCTTGAGATCAAATTTTATATATGTTCTTGAGTTCCCTAATAGTGGTGTTCTTTCATGTGATACAAGAAAAGTCCCTAACCTTGGATAGTGAATTAAGGTGTTGTGGTATCACATTAGACTTCAAAAAATTTATAAGCATTTTAATATGTTGTCTTAATTACTTATAATTACTTGGTTTTAAGGTTTAACTCATACATTTTACAATATAACTGGTTTTTATCATGAGATGTCATAAAATTCATTTTTTAAACCTATGGCCAAAACATAGTCTTTGGAGTGCCAATCTAGTTGAGCATCTGAATTAAATTGAGACTATTTCAATCCCCTTCAACCTAATTACATGACTATAAAATGTTATTTAGGGGTTAATCAACTCTAATTTCATCATCTCAATTAAATCAAATAAACATTATATATTTATACAAGTTTTACATGTATAAAATGTGGTTTTGAGCTCAATAAACTTGAATGTTATCAGATAATAAATGCAAATGTCAATTAGTTCAATTGTGGAGGTAATTAGGGTCAAAATGAGCCACATGAACCTATTTTAAATTATATATGATGTGATTTGGAATGAAATTAATCCTAATGTCATGTCATATATAGTTAACTAAAGAGTTAATTCATTTAATTGAGGAGGTATTTGAGGCCAATTTAAACCCCTTCAAGAGAAAGATATGATTTTGGTAAAAATTAATTTTTATTATGTCATAAATTAATCTAATTAGTCAATTTATGAAATTGGGTTGTCATTTGGTCAAAATTGAGCCCCTAAGAAAAATTTACGGCACAATCAATTGTATAAGATATGCAACATATATGGCTTAACTAACCTTACTTTTATCATAAATTCAAATATGAAGGCAATTGTCATAAATAGTTTCAAGAAGCTCAAATTTTCTTCAATTACCTTAGTGATTGGACCTTATATCCTATACCTTAAACCTTAAACCCTATACCATTTACCTTAAACCCTAAGCCATAAGCCCTAAACCCTAAACCCTTTAAAGTGTATATACTAAACCATTAAAAAATTAGCCCCAATTAACATCCCTTATATATTAAGAATTAGGTTCTCAGGGCTCAACCTAGGGTAAATCACATCACTCATCACCAAAATTGACTACTTGGCTCAATCTATGATGATGTGGGGGCTAATTGAGCCCAAAATAAAAAAATGTATAGGTTTAAGTAGCTCAAATTTACCTCAATTACCTTCACAATTATACTTTATATACCCTAAAACGTATACCTTGATCCCTAATCCCTAAAGTTCTTAATCCTTACACTCTAAACCATAAATATTAACTCTTTAACCCCTAAACCAATCATTTTAGCCCAAATAAACATCATTTAGACTAAGAATTAAGTTGAAATGGATCAATTTAGCCTAAATCACATGACTAAATATCCCATTTGATTAATTCACTCAATCTACATGATGGCATGGGGTATAATGACAACCTAAAAATACATTCTATGGTCATAAATGGGTCCAAGTGATTCATATTATCCTATGTTATCTTTGTAATTAGACCTTACATACCCTAAAAACTAAATATTATAAGTATTAAAACCCAATCCCTAAACCATAAACCCTATACCCTATATTCTAAATCCTAAAGCAATCAATTTAGTACTAATTAACATCATTTAGAATAATAACTATGTATACATTAATTAATTTGCCCATATCATATTTACTTATTATCCCAAATGACTAATTGGCTCAATCTATGTTGATGTGGGGGATAATTGAGCCCAAAAACATATTAGATCCTATGTACACCATAAACCACATATGATTTAAACCCTAAGCCATAAACCCTAAAAACTATACCCTAAATTGTAAACCATATGTTCCCTATTTACGAATCGATTTATCCCCAATTAACATCCTTTAGAGTAATAATTAGGTTCACATGGTATAGATAAATTAGACCTTAATATACACCCTTAAACCTAAATCATATGCCCTAATTCCTAATCCCTAAACCCTAAAACATAAATTGTAAGACTTATGCCCTAATCCCTAATCCATAAATCTTATGCCTTAATGCCTGAATCCCTAAACCCTAATTAGGTTTAAAATGAGCCACACGAACCCATTTTAAATTATATATGATGTGATTTGGAGTGAAATTAACCCTAATGTCATGTCATATATAATTAACCAAAGATTTGATTCATTTAATTGAGGAGGAATTTGAGGCCAATTTGAACACCTTCAAGATCAAGATATGAATTGGGGCAAAATTAAGTTTGATTTTTTTATGAATTGATCCAATTAGTCAATTTTTATAATTAGTGGAATGATTTGGGTAAAATTGAGCCCATAAAACAAATTTATGGCACAAGCAATTATATAATGTATATAACATGTATGGCTTAACTAACCATACTCTTATAAAAAATGCAAACATGAAGGCAATTATCATAAATACGTTCAAGTAGCTCAAATTTTATTCAATTACCTTAGTGATTGGACCCTGTATCTTATACCTTAAACCCTAAACCCTATACCATTTACCTTAAACCTTAAGCCAAAATACCTAAACCCTAAACCCTTTAAATTATAGACCCTAAACCCTAAAAAATCAATTTCCCAATTAACATCTTTTATATAGTAAGAATTAGGTTCACAAGGATCAACTTGGGCAAAACTGCATCACTCAGTACCTAAATTAACTAATCAGATTAATATGTGATGATATAGGGGATAATTGATCCCAAAATCACATTCATTACTCACAGATTAAGGTTTAAGAAGCTTAAATTTCCCTCAATTACCTTCATGATTTTACCTTATATATCTTAAAAACTATACCCTAGTCCTTAATCCCTAAACTCTAAACCATGGATATAAACTCTGAAAACCCTAAACCAATCATTTTAATCCAAAATAAAATCATTTTTCCTAATAATTAATTTTTTAGGGCTCATTTTGTCCTAAATCACACAAATGATTGCCCCATTTGAGTAATTTACTCAATCTACAAGATGACATGGGGTGTAATTTTTGGTATGTTATTATCATTGATGTCAAAAGGGTGTTCATTATTAAGGGTCATAGTGAGTGATCATTGAGGTATATGACAAGGAGAGTTTTTAGTTGTTATTAATATCACCAAGATTTTCATTTATGTCATTGAGGTTATTATTGCATCTTGTGAGTCTTGATTGTCAAAAAGAGGTATGATGATCAAATGAGTATTGAAGCATGGTTATGAGTCTCTAGGTTTGTATGAGGTCATGAGGGAATGTTGATTATAAAGATATTATTGCATTAGTTTTAGAGTGGTATCTAAATAGTGTTATTTATTGATATCATTGACGTAAGCATGTTTGAGTACTATTTCTTGAGTACAAGGTGTCTTGATAAGTCTAGTCTAGACCCTATGAGAAGGTGTGCATAGTGAAGTTTGGTGAAATAATTGAGAAAAATATTGTGAAAAGTTATTTGACATTGTGTGATCATGTAAGTAAAGTTTAGATACTTTCATAAGTGTTTTAAGGTCAGTTGTCAAGTTTCAAGTGCTTAAGAAGCCTAGTCATGGCACTAGTCATGGCATGTAAAGTCCTTGTGAAAATGTATAAGTATGGTGACTTATTCAAATGGATGCATAGAGGTATGAGAGGTCTTATTAGGTTTCTTTAGCAAGTGTATGAGGTGTAAAGTTAATTTATAGTGACATAAAGGTGTGTTTCTAGGTCTAATGTAGCATGAAGAGCATTATGTAGAGAGAGAGTAAGGCCTAATGGGGTATGAGGATTTGTTTCCAAGGAAATTATGGATAGGTTAGTATTTTCATAACTTTTTCATGTTTTTTCAAGTATGTCAACCAGTTTTTAGGTCATGATTTGTAGAAAAAGTCATGAAAATGTGTTTGGAGGTCTCTAGAGTGTGCAAGATGGAGGGTTCTCAACCCAAGAAGGATTTTCTTGTGCTCATTATCTCATAAAATTTTTGCATGGGAACCTAATATATTCATGGTATATGGGCAAGGGTCCTAGATCAAAATTACAATCATTAATTTTTTAATTAAGGGGTTATGCTTTATGAATGATCAATAAGAGTGGAAACAGGTTCAAACCCTTTTAGAACCCTAATAAAGACTTGATGTTGAAGATATTTATCATAAGTTCTCAAGATGTATTGTTATTATTAGGTAAGCTATTGGATCTTATATTATACTCTCCCAAGTACCTCCAGGTGGTATTGGTTAGAGAGGAGAGATAAAATGTTGAGTTACAAGCTTGTTTTTGAATAATTTATTGTAGTAATCAGAGTTAACGAAGTCAAAGTAAGAAAATGGATAGAGTAATAAATTAAAGACTAATTTTTTATGTCCATGAAGGTTTATTAATAGGTTTTAGTCCTTAATTTTTCTAAAATGGTCATTCAATTTGGCCAGTGACTAACAAGCCTAATGGTGTCAACAATGAAAAACCCAAGAAGTAGTGACAAGATAATTAAGAATGTGTTTTCATTATAATATGATGAAAAAAAGTACATATATATGTTAAAAAATTTAATAATATTCATTTTTTTTATGTTTTGGATTTTAGTGAGTATAGTGAAAAAGTTGCTCACAAGTTGACTTGTCTAGTTTAGATGAGATAGTGAGATATAAGGTCATGACATTGGTCTACAAGACCAATATTTCCATAATAATATTATATTTATATCATAGGATCATCTACATGCATAATAATTCATTTAAGATATATATATATATATATATAGGTGTTATAGGTCTGAGTCACCATGACCAATCTTTGAGGGAAATCGGTAGTTCTAAGTGTGTTTCAAAGGTGTTTTTGAGATTATATGACATGATTTTAAGAACCCAATGAATATGGTGATGTTTTTGGTTAATTTAAATTAATTGTCATGATTTTTAAAATATTGGAATTCAGCTTAATAGGTTGAAAATTTGAAGCCAAACTGGCTTGTCTAGTTCAAGAAAGACTATGTGAGATAAGGTCAAGAGATTGGTATGCAAGACCTATGTTTAATATTATAGATTATGTTTTTTGTAATTTTGTTTTGAAGATTTTATAGATTATTTTTAATGTATTTATAATCATTTAAAGTGTCTTATTAGGTTTTGGATATCAATTAGTTTCATGATTGGCTTTTGACAGTCTAGTAGTTCTAAGTGAGCATACTAAAGAGATGAGTTTAATCCTTTTTTCCTTGAGTTAAAGTATATAAATCATATTTTTATGACCCTAATGTCATATATATATATATATATATATATATATATATATATATATATATATATATTAGATCATGTTTGAGTGGCTTAAGTGATTTTGATCTTTAATATTGAAAGGCATATTTTTTGTGTACACAGGCCTAATAAGACTGAGTACTAATGAGGGATTTCAAGTAGTGATTTGTTATAAAATATATTTTTGAGCCTATAAGACATCAATGTGGGTCTATTTTATTGTTATATGATATGTTCCTTATATGTGCCTAGTTTTAAATTATTCCAAGAAAGGCAAAGTGTAACATGTCCTAATGTAGACCTTATGAAATTAAGTCTCCATGAGACCTAAAATTTAAATAAGGTCTAATAGAGTTATGATAGACCAAAAGGGACTAAATATTCATTTGAATCATTTTCATGAGATTTACTAAGACCTATTCCATGGAATACCTAATAGGTTAAGGGTGAGTATTTGACTAGGTGGCATATGAACAAGGAATGGTATATATAGAAGATAATTTTAGGCTTATTTGTGAATGTAGAGAGAATGCAAATTATATAGCACATTTTTGAGATTAAGGAGGTCTTGTAGATGATCATAAGATTGTATAATATTTTTAATGAGTATCTAGATCACTAGGGGGAGATTAATGATGAAAAATCATTTAAAAACACAACTAAAAAATGGAAAAAAATAAGAGACATGAACACAAAACACAAATTTCTTACCAAATCCTTGACTACTCCAAAAGGCTCCTTCTTTGGCTTGCTTGGTTTGTGCTTTAAGATATCTTCTTCAATGGAGTGTGGCTACCTTCATCTTATCTTATCACCTTTGGATTTGGATTGTCTTGGCTCAACAATTTGGCATTATAATACTAAAATGCAATGATTTTGGAATGATTTAAGCATTATAACTCTGCACTATCCAAGCTTAAAATTATGGCTTTGAGACCTTTTATTTATAAATTTTCAAAATGGTTTAGGATCAAACATGACCATCCATCTCAAGATTGAGATGTGTGTCCGTCAATAAATCTAATTATGTAATTAACATCCATAAATATCCTCATAAATATCTAGATGAGATAGGTTTGGGGGAGACATATGTCAATCATGATTATGTCCCCCACAAAATTCAAATATTTTATTGATATTTTGGCAAGTTTAATTGATTATAAAATATTAGAAATAAATTTACAATAAGAAATATTCAGCAAGTTTCATGGAAAATTAACTTAAGCTCCTAATTTGGTTTAATTATCCTTAAACATGATTAGTCAATTTTGATGCAAACCTTGGAAATTTGTGCATAAATTAATCAAATTAGTCAAAATGTTGTATTATTGGCTCAAAATTTGATTGGATTGGAATTACAAGTAGATGTTAGATGTGTTGGAACCATGTTACCATTTAGGATGTTTCCAACACAAAATAATAAAGGCACATGTCTCATGCAATAAATTTGGTATAAAAGAGCAATTAGAGCACCTAGGTACAAAATTATCATTTTGACTCAAAATAATATGATCAAAGTTAGTTGGATCATAAATTATATTACCTTATTTAATGATACTCTAGCTAAAATTGGCACTTTAATATATTGATTTCAAATCATTTAATGTGTTTTAGTGTTTTTAGGCCAAATTGTGTATTTCAATATAAATTGGTCAAAACCCTAGATGGAGGTTATTAGCAGTCAATTTTAGGTGTATATAGTTTACCCCTATTTGGGAAGGCATTGCAAGTTATAAGCATAGTAACATATTCTCAAAGAATGAAAAGGTCCTTCATTCTTAAAACTTTAATGGTAATCGATGAACTATATGATGCCCCTTCAAGGGAATGGTTGGCATAAGTAGGTTGGCAAACGATCCCTCAAAAAGGAGAAAACAAAATGAGGGGACCAAAGAAAGGAAGATGATGGGGTAAGAACACAATGATTTTGAAAAAGTAGTCAAAATTAGTGAGAATGCAAGTGGAATGGTGTACAATGGTTTTCTCAGAGGTAGTTATAAGCATTGTACCCTAGTAGCGGTAACGTGGTATGAAAACACAATGATTTTCCCAAAGGCAGTTATAATCATTGAAAAGATGGAGCTACCCCAGTTAGGATAGACAAACAAGATAAAAACATGCCCTTTTGTGGGCAAAAAGAAAGTAAATTTGGTGAGAACACAATGATTTGCCCAAAATGTGGTTATAATCATTGAGTAATGTAGGTGGGATAGTGTATAATGATTTGCCCATAGGTAGTTATAATCATTGGACCCTGATTATGGTAGTTATTTTCTAAGTATCTCAACTTGATTGAAGAATGATGAGATACTAAATGGTCTAAGCTCACAAAATGGTTAAAACATTACTTAAGTTTCTCAAAAAAGGGTGAGAATTTGGCTTAAGGTGACTAAGTTAACCTAAAAAAGTATGGAGTGCTACCTACATAGTCCCAAATTAAGACCTCAAGTCATAATAGTTTTGTCTTACAATATAAGAATATGACTAGTGTAGCAACCCATTCAAACAAAATAAGCATAATTGGTATGATGGCACAATATGGCATAGGAAATGGTTAGTTAGTACATCAAGGCATGATAAACAAGTGTTGCCCCTAGTTTTTCTATAGGCGGTTATAACTAGGATACAATGGCATAAATAAATCATACTAATTTGACCATAGATGGTTATAATTAGGATCAAGACAATGGGAAAGATAACGAAACAAGAAATGAAGGATAAAACTACCAAATTATTATCTTACTACTTTAAAATGTTGCCTCTATCTAAAATGTGTGAAACAACTACTATAATTTAAGTTGAATCCTCTTGCTAAATGCGGTTCTATAATGAATGGGATAGAACCAAGGTCATAGGGTGGGATAAGGAGTGAGAAATAAACTCAGTTAATGAGAAGGTATGGTAAAAAGGACATATGATAGGAAAAGTGATAGGTTGGTAGGATGATAAAATTGTATAGTACAAAGAAGATTGATAATATGATATAACTTGAAATGGTCCTTATAGACAATACACCAAGTCACTCAAGCTTAGTACCACTTGAGGTAGATAATTTTCATCAACTCATCAAGTTCATGTCTATTTAGTGTGGCAAGCCTATATTATCCTATTTCAAATTTTTTTGTAATATTGAAAGGACCAACCCATTTGGGTTTAAACTTACATTTATGCTTCTTTTTGGCCATGGTATTCTTTTGGTTTTGTTTAAGGACAAGATCACCAAGTTCAAATTCTCTATGTTTCACATACCAATTGTAGTGGCCTTGAAGTCAATTATGATAAGATTGGATATTATTCACTACATCCATGCATTTCTCATCAAGTAACTCTAGTTCTTGTAGATGAGCTACATGATAGTCATTATCATTTAGGACATGTTTAAAAGAGATTCATAGAGATGGCAACTCGAACTCAAAAGGAAGGATGGCTTCTATACCATAAACAAATGAATATGGAGTGGCACTTATGGGTGTATAATGATTGGTATGGTATTCCCAAATGGCACAAAATATTTGAAGGTTCTAATAATGATTGGCATCATTGAAAATATTTTTTAGAATGTTGATAATGGTTTTGTTCAATGCTTCAGCCTGGCCATTACCTTGAGCATAATATGCCATAGAAAAGTGTTATGTGATGTTGTATTTGACACATAGCTTTTCAACATCCTTATTATTTAATGATTCTCTATTATCAAATATAATTTTAGAAGGAAGTCCATAGTGGCAAATGAGATGGTTTAAAATAAACTTGTAAATTTGCTTTCTAGTCATGTGAGGGGTATGGCTTCAATCCACTTAGTGAGATATTTAGTGGCAGTAAGGATATGTTTATGGATATTGTAAGAGGTGAGATTGATCTTCCCAATGCATTCAAGGCTCCATGTCACAGATAGATGTGGTATCAACATTGGTTTTAGAGTCTTGGTTGGGCATGAATCAAATTGGCATGCCATTGACACTTGTGACACTATTTACATATGTAGATGCATCTACATTCATTGTAGGCCAAGAATAACTAATACGTAAGATATTTTTAGACAGGACTACCCTACTAGTATGGGATCCACATACTCCTTTGTGAACTTCCCATAATGCTAGTGTAGATTCTTTTGAAGTTAAACAATGAAGTAGAGTTATATCAAAAATATGGCATTAAAGGGTTGATCCAAGTAAGGTATAATGAGTGGTTTTGTGGATGAAGGATTGAGAATATTTTCAAGACATGTTAGGTGGAAAACTTGGTCATGGAGGTAGTTATAAAGGTCTGAGTACTAGATAGAGCTAGGACTAAGAATATCACAAATCATCATGATAGTTGAAGGTTTATGAGTTGGTGTTAACAAGTTATCAATAAGGAATTGATACTTTTTAAATGTGTCTATTTATCTAATTAGATATCCATTAGTGTCCATATCATATGTGGTTTTATTACTTACCCTTAGTATATGCTCAAATTGTATGTTAGTAATCTATCATTTGAGAGTGTTGACCCTGGCCTTATATAAAACCAACTTGTCATCTTTGGTGTAAAAATGGTCTATAACCTGATTGATGATGAGATAAAAATCACCATAAACCTTGAGATGAGATATGTTCCATTTTAATTCTTGGTGAAGTCTTGAAACAAGTGCTTCACATTCGGCCATGTTGTCGGTACAAGGAAAATTGATCTCGAATGACTTAGGAATTAGATCCTCATGTGGTGTAATGAATAAAAGGCCTAACCCCAATCCATGTGTTATTAATGATCCATCAAAATACAAATTTTAGTGTTTCTTCTCAAGAGGTGTGTCAATGATGGTCATTATGGATTCATTAGGAAATTGGAATGTGAGTGGCTTGGTATTAGCAATGGGTGCTTCAGCAAGTTGATCTATAAGAACTTACCCCTTAATGGATTTTAAGTTGATGTACTTGATGTCAAACTCACTGATAAGTATGATCCATTTGGCCATGTATCCTTGTAAATTTTTTTTAGATAGTAGATACCTGAGTGGCATATTTTCTAAGCTGTAAAGACCATGTCTAAACAAGCTTTTTCTATTGGCATATAATTATGTTTATACATGACCAGTGTACATCTTACATAATACACGACATGTTATTTTCCATTATCATCATGCTGAGCCAAAAGTGCCCCCAAGGCATTGTCAATAGTAGATATGTATAACAAGAATGGCTTTCCTAGCATAGGAGGCAACAAAATAGGTGGATTCACTAGATAATCTTTTAGCTACTAAAAAACTATTTGGTAGTGATCATCCCAATGAAATGTGACTCCCTTCTTTAGAAGATGTGTAAAAGGATGGATTCTTTCATCTAATTATGATATAAAGCATCAGATAGACTAGATTTTGCCCTATAAACTATGGAATTGCTTCAAATTAGTCATAGTTTTCATCTCTATTATTACTTGGACTTTGGTTGAATCAAATTGAATGACTCAATGAGATACAATGAAGCTAAGCAAATTTTCCTGATGTCAATCCAAAGACACACTTCTTAGGATTAAGTCTGACTTTTTAATCATTTAGTCTTTCTAATATTCTACTTAGCACTACTAGATGTTCGGCCTTGGTCTTTGATTTACCAAGGATATTGTTGACATAGTGTTCAATAATGTCATGCATCATATCATGAAATATGAAATTCATGGCTCTTTGGTTGATGGCCCTTGCATTATTAATACCAAAAGACATAACTTGATAATATAATGTTCCCCATGGAGTGGTGAACACTATTTTACATTGGTCTTCTAGTGTTATTCTGATCTAGTTGTATCCTAAAAACCATCCATTAATGAAAGCATTTCATAACCCATTATGGACTCAATGATCATGTCAATATTTGGCAAGGAAAAGTTGTACTTTGGGAAATATTTGTTTATATCATGAAAATTGGTATAGATTATGATCCCTTCTAGCTTTTGGATAACTGGCACAACATTAGAGATCCACTTTGAATAGTTAATTGATCGAATACATCCTACTTCTAAGAGTTTTTCCAACTCTTTATTTACTAATACAAAAATGCAAGGATGCATTTTACATAGCTTTTATTTTATTGGTTTGGAATTAGGATTGACCACAAGGTGGTGTGGAACCAAAGTTACGTCCAAACTTGACATGTCATAATATGCCCATGAGAAAATATCTACAAACTCCCTCAAAAGGGTTGTAAGGACTTCACACTCCTTAGCAAGGGAAGTTCCTAGTTTGATCATTTTTAGGTCATCTAGGGACCCAATATTAACCTCTATTATATCATCCACTAGAAGGGTTGAACCATCTTCAAGGATAGTGGGTAAATATTTGAATTGGTTGGAAATATTAGAGTCTTTTGTTAGGACAGGATCTTTGAGTTACGCTAGGCATGATGAATCAGAGTCCCCCAATCGAAGGTTTGGCCAAGTAATAAAAACTATTGGAAACTCCTAGATGATTCAATCAAAAGCTTGATGTTCTTCAAAACTGAACTTAGACTCACAGACAAGTTTGTCATTGGTGGTCTCTTAAACTATGGTTGAAGAAGGTTGAACATCCCCATCTAATGGCACCTAAAATAGGTTTTCACCACTCGACTACCCTTTTTCTTTAATTTTACCATAGTTATAAAATGCCTCAAAGATGTTTTCACTTTAGGACCTCAATGTTTTAATTATTTACTTTTGAATAAGGGTATTCACCTGGTCTCCAAAATAGGATTCAGGATATAACTTGATTGAGAACCCTCACTTATGGTCTCCCAATAAAACATTGTCTCTAAGGTTGAGAAAATCATAGAAATATTCATTATTTTAGAACTCATCAATTGACACATTGGACTCTTGTTGGTCATAGTCTATTATCTAGGGATAATATAATGGTAGTGGATTATGATGAATGATTAGTCTAAGGGTACAAATTTAGTGAGGGTTAAACAAGTTGGTCTCAGTGAGGTCATCAAAAAGTTTATGATCAAAATTTTCTTCACTACCAATATCCTCATCACTAGTTGATGGAGATGGAGCACAACTAAGGTATATGGAGTCACCCACAGGTAGTTTAAATCCAAGTCCATATGTCCCTTGTACTTGGTCATGGGAACTAGCTCAAGTGTACCCTATTGATTTGGCTTAAGGCCTCATCCTTCATAGTCTTGATTCTTCATGATCCTATTGGGAATAGGATACCTTTTATTCTCATAAAAATTGGCCTTCTTGTCATTATACAACCATAATTCATCTCCCTTAAGAGGGTCCTATTATAGGCTAGATGCTAGTATAAACATGATAGGTCTTTTACCTTTTCCCTTTTGTTGCCATTTTGGATAAAGTGGGTTGGCCTTAGGTCTTTCAAAGGACTTTGGGTTCTATGGAAGGTTTACAATATGAAAGGTATCATGGGTTAAATACTCTCCAAGGCCATTGGACAAGATGGTATAATGGTTGGATATTTTAGGAGGCAACATGTGGGAAAGAGAATTGAGGGTATTAGGATCAATACAATTATCCTCTAATGAATCAAGTAGTATTTTTTTCCCTTATCTTGTTTAGATAATGGATTCATGTTGAAGTGATAGTTATAACTCTTGAACTAGGCCTCTAGGTGTTTGTAGTGCTCATATGGATGCAAATCTCTTGGTATACAAACTTTCATCCCTGAATGGGAGAACTTGATACATTGGTTTAATGTTGATGGGACTACACAAATTTCATGTAACTAAGATCTACCCAAAAGTATATTGTATGATAAATCAAGATCTATCACATGGAAAAGTCTATCACATGTCAAGGGCCTAAGGATAACTAGTAAATAGATGGTGCCTTATGATTCTCATTCTTCATTGATATAAGATTTAATGGTTATGGTTTCTACTTGAAGACCTATCATGGTGTACCTGAGAAACTTGATGAGCTTTAGAGACACTTTGTTTAGACCTGCTCCATTATCTATAAGGACATGTTTCACCTTGTGCCACTTAATGCAAACTTCAATGTACAAGGCATTATTATGCAATAGACTAAGGGATGACATATCACTTTAGTTAAAAGTGACTTGTTGGGTAGGAGCTTCATGTCCAACCAAAGCTTAGAATTTTTTAGGGGATATTTCCCTATAAATAGTGGATTGGCTAAGGAACTCATTCAAAATATCCTTGTGGATTGTTGATGTACACAACAAATCTAAAATGAAAATTTGTGTAGACATCTTTTACAATTATTCCATAATGTCAAATTTCTTCTCTTGGTCAGTGTTAAATGGCTTATTCTGAGGCTGAATGGTTGGTTAGATAATGGGTGAAGTGGAAGATGGTTGTGGGCCAAGAATGGTATTCTTTGAAAATCAATTTATGATTGCATAACTAGGATTAAATATAGGACCATGATTTCTAACAAAAGTTAGTGATGGTGGGGGACCAGATAAGATAAGTCTTGGTTACTGGTGCATCTATGCATGGTCATAAGGCAATGATGAGTTATCATTATATGATCTAAAATTAGTGATCCTTGCTTGTTGGTTTTCTTGTAGATGGTCCCAAGTCAAATAAGGATTACCAATGTGAATTGGTTGAGTTGAATTGTTTAGCAAAGGTCTCAATTTATTGGTATTCGATCTTGGATTGATGGAAATAGTATTAATGATACCTCTTGCAATATGGCCTATAACTGTATTGTAGTCATGTGTAGTTTTTGTTCATTATTTCCATTTTGACCTTGGTTTTATCCATTGTTTTCTCATTATTGGTTTTGTTGTTGATTCTATTGGTTTAGATTTTTTTGTTGATACTATTGATTTTTTTGTTGCACTGGCCATTGTTGATGTTGTTGTTGTTGTGGTTGGTTGTTATGCTGGGGAAAGGGGTTTTGATAGATTTATAAGAATCTAATTAGATGTGGAATTACTACCATCCAATGTTATCTCCCCATTCTCCAACATATTCTCAATCAAATGTTTAATTTACACATAATGATGAAAATTATGTTTGTTAACCCAATGATATTCACATAATTTATTTTGGTGGTACCAATCAGGATAAGGGATGCCTTGAGGATAATGTTTTTGTATATGTTAGGTAATCATATTAGAATTAACAAGATTATGAAACAAATATTTAATAGGATCTATAATATCACTAAAAATGTGATGAGTAGGCATTATTCTCCTTGGAGGAGGGGTTTACAATGGAAAATCTTATTGCATTAGTTACGTGGGCTTGGGTTATTGCGCGTAATACATTTGATGAAAAGGTTTTAGGTTAGGAGTAAGTTTAATATACTATATGGGCTGAGTATATGGTGTTTTCACTATTTAGACATGGCATGACTCTATTACTCCATTTCCAATTTTTTGTTTTTACTAAATTGGCTTGGTCTATCATTGTTATTGGCCTATGCTGGTTGTGATGGTTGGGCTTGGACTGGATACTGGTTTTGGCCATTTCCTAGATTATTAACTTGATTCTAATTTGATAAGGTGAGCTTCATGATCCCTTTGTTAATGAGGGCTCACTCAATCAATAAACCTTTATCAATGATCTCCTTAAGCATATGTACACACTCTAGTTCCAAATGATAAGATATCTCATTGTGTAAATTTTTACTAAACATAGTGGCTAATTGTTTATCTAGTAAATTATGGATGAATCAGCTTACAAGGTCTCTCCATCACTTTAGATAAATTTCAAACGTCTTACCTTCCTTTTGCTTGGCTTGCATAAAGTTGACCAATGAAATATGATGTTTGAGATTGTATGAAAAGTGTTGCACAAACTTGTCTAAAAGATCATCAATATTGGACACTAAATTCTTAGGAAAATTT
Source organism: Torreya grandis (assembly GCA_037957365.1). NCBI lineage: Eukaryota > Viridiplantae > Streptophyta > Pinopsida > Cupressales > Taxaceae > Torreya > Torreya grandis. The sequence goes on from JARHVA010004648.1 coordinate 1,006,197, forward strand.
AAAAACCACTCTGAGTCTTGTCCTTCTAGACTCCTTTGGAACAATATCAAAAGGTATATGTCTTTATATGCTATTAGCTAGCATGTAATAAATAAATATGTCAAATGAGCCTTGGGATCACCTTTCCCCTTATATTTTTCAAACTTTGGTGGTTCGTATCTTGAAGGAAATGGTATCTACAAGTAATCCATGTTAAATGGATAAGAACACATGTCATTCAACTTGATTTTTTTAAGTCTATTTCCTAGTTTAGATGGAAACAATTACATCGTTCATCTATTTTAGTTCTTAGGCTAAGAAACTAGAGGGAACATTAGCTTGAGGCAAAACATTAGCCTAGGTAGATGGTTGAGCAGTCATAAGTGGAGAAATTTGACTAGGGTATGATGGAGGTATCTACTAGGATACATTGGTTTGGTTAGGGAATGGACCAAGAATATGCATACATGGATTAGGGTTTGATTTTTGGAATTATACATCTATGGTGTGATATTTTGGTTTAGGTTAGGTAAGTAGGTTTGGTTTTAAGAATTTTGAGGTTGACATGGAGGGATATGGCCATATTATGCCTATTTGGGTTGAATAGGGATTTTGTTTTGACTAATCAAACCTTATTGTTGAGGGGTGACTTATGAGCCAAGACCCTATCATTGAACTAGTGGCACACTCTACACAAAAGGTAAAGGTTGCCTAACTGACACTTGAGGAACATTAGAACCTCTTTGTTGCATAAATCCCTATTAGGAATTTGATTCTTAATAAATATTTTACATCTATTACTGACCAATATTCATACACTATTGATTAGACATAATTTGAATTTGAACTGGTATATTAATCTGTAAGGGATTAGGTATGTTTGTTGTTACCTAGTGAGGCGGAACATTGGTTGCCCCCTGTTGAAGTGGAAATATATTATGTCATTGTTGTATTGGTAAGTTATTTTGTGCCTAATAAAGTGGAATAATACTCATTATTTATTGAGAAAGATTCATCATATTTTGTTTTGGAGGCATGGAATTGGTCACTGGTTGATTACCTAATCCTAATGATTGAGTGCTTGAAAATGTCATTGGTCGAGGATTAGTAGTAGTAGTTGGTTGAGGTTAGGATGTAGAAAATCCTAGTCCCTAATTTTAAGAATCACTCATGGTGTTAACTAAAGGTATACCTATTTGTGTACTAGTTTTTAGGGTATTTACACCACTTTGGTTTGGATTGGACATTACCTGCACATTGTCCACTATGTTTTTCTAACTATTCTATGTAGAATCAAAAGACACTTCTTCAATGGTTAGCATATGAACCAAGTTATAAATTAAAGTGTTTTTAATGAAGGGGTCAACACCCTAATTATCCTAACTATTCAACTCTATTAACACTCCTATCGAAGGAACTAAATCAATGAGAGGCCTATTAGACATGGCCATTTGGTTAAAATAATATGCTAGGTTCAAGTATGTTTGATATGTTGTCTGCATTTGTACAAAGTCATATTCCATGAGGTCCTTGCTTTTAAAAATCATATTAGGGTCTTAGAATATCATTTGTACTAGAGCTAAAGTATTTCTAGAAGAAACCTGTTGATTATAAATTATGTTATGAGGTAGTCTTACTAGGCTTGACAAATTCTTGTGGGGGAAGTTTGCTAGAAACTTGGCCCCTACTTCTATATCTCTAACCAAGATTTTTTCTTTATTTTCTAATAAGTGATGCTCAAATAGATGAGAATCATAAGTGGAAGGTTCGTAAACATAGTATATTTATTGAGGAACCGGTTCCTCAACCATAGGTACCGAAGCTAGATACTAGTCAATTTGTTCTTGATCCTATTCTAAGTAAGGAGGCCTACTTACCAAGTAATGAGCCAATGGGTCTTGGTTCTATGCCCCTATTTGAGTGTTATATGATGGATAGGGATCTATCTCATAAGTAACATTATCCACATAGGGGTCTTGGACCATTTCTTCTTGTGAAACCACATTACTAACTCCTAGATTGTACATGAGGCCACTACGAATGTAGGAATATATGTTGGTATCCATAGTAAATGTTTTGCAACAAAAAGATATAGAGTTCTATAAACTATGAAAAGGTAATGTCTAAAAGGATGATCAAACTTGGTCTAAATTAGTCAAAAGTATGGATATGTATATCCCAAAAAGGTTGATGTTATGACCTGTGATAAAACAATCTAACGTCAAGTATCTAACATTTACACATATCACACAAAAATGTCAAGTAATAGGACTATAAATTGAAATGACAATTTCTAGGTCAAATTATTTCAAGTCTACTATAGGAAAACCAAAAGTTGCCAGGTCTTTTGGCCAAACAGAATGTTAAAAGCTAGGATCAAACAAATCATGTGCTATGTGTTTTGGCCAAATGGCATCAAAATCTAGACTTTAAAAGATGAGATTTTTAATCTAACAGATTTGAAACACTTCTAACAAAATCTAGGCCTTTAACTCTTGGACATAAACTTGATAAATAAGTATGAGGTATGAAATAAAAGGCACTTGGATTTAGTTTATTTTATCCCAAATAATGGCACAAAGCTAGATTATTTTAATTGATAAGCTAGGCAAATGTGAACAACGTAATTATGCTAGACAAATGGCTCTAAAAAAAACTCAAAATGGTTGGATCTTTGGAGTAACTAGGACTCTACACAAAGATATCTATGAAATTAAGTCTTAAAATGATTTAAGCATTGTAACAATGCTAAAGTACTACTCAAAATATGTGATAATTGCTTATTTCAAGACTCTAAGGTAAAAAATGGTTCTAACACAATGTTGGTAGTGTAACACTACCCTCCTTAACCTAAATGATATACACACACAAAGTTGGACAAATTTCTAAGACAAAAGTATGCTATCAAATGGACCTAAGACAAAAGGTGCAATAAGATGGATGTTATAAAAATGTAGCCTAAGAATCAAAGAGTGAGCGATATGCAAGATGACTTGAGCCCTAGCAAATGATGATAATTATGTTGAGTTTAAAAATTGCCCTCAATTCAAATTGGGAATTGTATTCAAGTTAAAAAAATTCAAGTGAAAAGTGGCAAACCCAATTTAACACATCAACCTTTAAAACTTGGAAGAGTCTAATTTTGAGTTTAAACTATCAACAAGGGACTTAAATAGAATATGGTAAAAGTTCTAGACTCAAATGGGCAGCATAACTATGCCAAATTTAAATATATGACACAAAGTGTATGATAATGAATTCGAACAAAGAAAAAGATGTTTTCACTTGGGCAGCATAATGCCTCCTTTGTTCAAATAAATTTGGGGATAATGTGTTTAGTTATACCATTTTTTGTTGACACCAAGTTTTGACTCCATAAAAACACCAATTAATCTAAGACAAAGATAAATTAACTAACTAATCATCTTAAATCCTAAACTAACAAGGTATGGAAAAGTGGGGTTAACTAACTAATTATTTTTCAAATGTTCTAATGGATCAATTGCATGAAACTTTCACATCCAATATGCAAAAAAAAGCTCATGTCATTTGGTTCTACAACACTTGGCTTATTATAAAAAGGTCTAACCTTTTTTACAACCACTAAATTCATCATTTACTTAATGTAGTACAATGTCCAATATGCTCATAAATCTTAGGCTTATCCCTAACACTAGGAGGTGGTTTAATCGCTCAAACCTCTAATCCTAGTGGGGTGATCCTAATTTATATATCCCCCATGAAGAGGGGTGGAAAACAATTCTAGGAGATGAATTCATGGGTTAAGGCTTCCCTGAATAAATCATGGGAGGTAATGAATTCCCCCTCACAAGCCAAGATTTATGAAATAAATGATACAATAGAAAGACTTTATGGTCACCTCAAGATCACCCAATACTATAGTGAGTTTTTGGGAAGGGATGTAAATAACATTCTTTCTATGCCTTGGACTAGGCTCAAAGTGCAATGAGATGGTGGTTTTGATCCTAAAAGTTCCCTAAAGGGGGCAGATGGGAGAGAATACATGCACATCTCTTTTCACAAAAACACACAATCAACAAGCAAGTTTGTAAATAATTGAAGTGATGTTAATTTCATTGCACCAAATTGAAAGTGTTTGATTAGATTCATTACTATCCCCTTGGCTTTAAGATGCACAAATGGAAATAATTTCAAACCACCCAAAAATAAGTTGGTGCTTTTGATTCCAAAATTTCCTTAAAAGGGACAGATGGGATAGCATACACTCACAACTCCTTATTTACTCAAACAAGTTTAAACTACATAAATAATGAAAACAACTTGCAAAAACTTTGAAGTGTATTCAATTTTATAGCACTAAACTAAATGTGTGGTGGTGTTGTTTTAGTCCCTTGGCTTTAAGTTGTAAACTTTTAAATAATAATCAAAACATTTAACACAAATATAGAAATTTTCCTCTTTAAAACCAAAGTGAAAATGCCTAATTCTTCTTAGAACATCTAAAAAGAAGTGTGAAAGTATTAATTAAGATTGTTTTAGAAATTGTTCAAGTAAACCCTACAATTAAATTATCAACACTTCTTTTAACTTTGAAGTATTTTTCCAAGTGAAATAAATACATTTACAAATTGAGCTCTCAGGTTGGGTTGGGTTACATAGTCGAGTTGGATTGGTAGATGAGTTGGATTGAGAACTGAGTCAGTTTGGCAGCTGAGTTAGGTTGGAAGCTGAGTTGGGTTGGTAGCTGAGTTGGGTTGGTAGTTGATTTGGGTTGATATTCAAGTTGGGTAGGTAGTTGAATCAATTTGGTAGCAAATATGATGTCTTTTTGTGTTTCATTCTTATGTGGATAAGTGTATATGCTTGCTAGATTTATATGTTTTCTTGAATGGTTCATGATTACATAAGGGAAATTGAATGAAAGGTTTTGATGAATGATTCACCCCCCATCTTAGTCATTGTGTTTCTAATAATTGGTATCAAAGGAGGTATTTTGAGTTAGGCCTAATAACCTAAAGTATATCCTCAAAGAAATGATGGATAATAGTCAATTATAAGGAGCTTTCTCTATCAGTAAAGATCTATTCTTCAATGGGAATAATTATGAGTTTTATAGGATCATAATGAGTACATATCTAATGTCTATGGGCCATGATATATTTCAGATAGTTGTGGATGGATACACTTCACCTCTTACACCACCAATTAATGCAATAGCAAGAAGGAAAGTGAGAGAAATTCCTAGTTAATGAATTCCATTCTCTTTGGCCTATCAAAAGAAGAGTTTATGAAGGTGATGCACTGAGAGTTATCCAAGTTTATATGAGACAAGTTGAAGACTATCTATGAAGGAGACACCATGGTGAAGATGACTAAATTACAAAATCATAGAAGGAATTTTGCAAGTCTGAGTATGAAGAAAGATGATAGAACTGTATCCTACATGTCAAGGGTTAATGAAGTGGTCAATGTCATTAGAGGATTAGGATAAGAAGTGAAAGTTTCTATAGTTGTTTAAAATGTATTGAGATCACTAACTCCTAACTTTGATTCTAAAGTGTCTGCAGTAAAAAAGATGCAAGATTTAGATAAGCTAGAGATGGATGGGCTTCATGGCATCTTGACTTCCTATGAGATGAGAACAAATGAAGGAAGACCTCCCAAGAAATAAGAAGCATTCAAAGTTGAAAATAAGTTAAAATCCAATAAGGTCAAGGATGAGGTATGTTCATGTATTGATGATGATGAATTAATAGAAATGTTTGCTAGGAAATTGAGGTTTGGATCTAGTAAGTGTAAGGGTACGTTGCCTTTCAAATGTTTTAACTATGGTAAGATTGGTCACATTCCATAAAAGTTTCCTAACAAGTAAAATAATAATCATGATGAATAACATGATGAGCACCATGGTGATGATAAGAATTTATGTAAGCCTAATAAAGGAAAGAAAGATTTTAGGAAGTATGAAGGTAGGAAAGGGTCATTCAATAACTAGAGAAATTTCTATACCAAAGAAGATAATAAATAATATGATGTAAGTAATACAAGTACATCTGATAATGATGATGAAAGTAATGAACATGACAATAATTAAACCTTATTCATGGATATAGAAATAGACAATGAGGGTTGCTCAAAAGGGAAAGGCCTTATGGATTATGAAGAATCAAATGATGAAGAGGTTGAATTGAACCTTGAGGTAGAATTGGTGAGTGATCTAGAGGAGTTAAAGTTCCAAAGAAATAATAATCACAAACTAAGATCATTAGTTAAGGACTATGATGATTAGATTGGTTTATTTGAAGAAAGATTGAGTAACAAATCTAAGGAGCGTGATGAGATCATCAATAAGATTGAAACTCAAATGGAGATAGTCATTTCTAGATTAAATTATAAGGAAGAAGAATGTATCAAGTATGAATTATAAAAAGAGTTATTAAATTTATAATTGGATCAGCCATCTAGCATGTTGAATACCTTTATGAAGTTTGAAAAAAGTACTGATGCTCTACATAATATCGTCAATAGTTATAAGTTTGAAAGTGATAAGATAGGTCTTGGTTTCAAAGAAGACCAAAATGAGGTAGATCAAATAAAGCAGAAGGCTAATGAAGATAATAAGGTCAACATGAAGAGACCAATCAGACATTGTAATGTTATTAGGTATGCTAATCCATTCAATAGTTATTGTTTTGGATGCAATCATTTTGGCCATAGAGTAAGAGAGTGTAGAATACCCTCTAAAAATGAATATGCATGGGATTATGAAAGGAATAATTAGTTAAGAGGTATGAATAAGGTTATGTGCTATAGTTTTCATAATGTGGGACACATTTCAAGATTATATCCTAATAGATTTATAAGGCCATCAAGTCAAAACAAGAGGTTTAAATCCCCTAAAGTGCAATAGAGAATTAAAATGAATGTGTTGAAACCAAAGATAGTAAAGGTGAGTCATGATCAGTCTAAAAGCCCAAGTGGACTATTTTTTATGGTATATCATACTTCAGATGTTAAATTAAGTTAGGAATGTCTGATATTAGCTTATATTGTTGATCAAATAATTGATGAAGAGGTCAAGCCAAAGGTGTCAATCAAGCCTAAAAGGATACTAAATGATATTAAGTCTTGCAAGAGCATGAAGATCTAGGAATCTCCTATGTTTGTGTGTTTTTAATGCCCTATAGAAAGGGATGACTCCATTAGGCTTCATGGAGACACTCTTAAGTTAGAAAGAACATGGTGGATTCTTGGTTTGAGGTGGAGTTGTTCATGTTATTTATAATCTCTAACTATAGTTGATTAAAAAGAATAGAAGAGTTTTGAAGACAAGGGGCAGTTAATATTTCTTCATTTGATATCAATATGTTGGTATCTTGGTAAGTAATATTGAGTTTTAGAGTTCATTTGAATATTATGATTGGTCTAAGGGTGATCTTGGTAGCTTTGAGTTCTTTTACAATTTTTTAGAAGCCTAGTTGCCAAAGAGGGAGAATGAGTGGTTCTAAAAGTTACAGTATGTATGACCCTTTGTCATTAATGTTAATTGGGGGGAAATTTCAATAATGGAGATTGAACATATTTGGGGAGATGAGAGTAATCAGATTGAATAATGTTTTGCCATCAAAGACAAAGGAGGAGTTTATTATCATGTTATTGTCATTTATGTCAAAAGGGTGCATCTTGTGAAGTGTATGGCGAGTGATCATTGAGGTATGTGACAAGGAGAATTTTTAGTTTTAATTTATGTCACTAATATTGTCATTGATATTGTTGTTACATCTTGTGAGTCCTGACTATCAAAAAAAGGTATGATGGTCAAGTGAGCATTGAAGAATGGTTATGAGAATCTAGGTCTACATGAGGTCATGAGAGAATGTTGATAAAAAAATATTTTTTTTTAGTATTGTGAGAGTGTCTTTTGAAGAGTGTTCTTGATTCATATCATTGAGGTAAGAATGTTTGAATACTAGTTCTTGAGTACAAGGTATCTTGAGAAGACTAGTTTAGACCCTGTGAGAAGCTGTGCATAGTGAAGTTTGGTGAATTAAGTGATAAAAATATTTTAATAGGCTTTTTTACATTGTGTGATCATGTAAGTAAAGTGTATATACTTTTAAAAGTGTTTCGATGTTAGTTTTCAAGTTTCAAGTGCTTAAGAAGCTTAGTCATGGCACTCTTCATGACATGTAAAGTCCTTGTGAGAAGGTATGAGTTTGGTGACTTGTTAAGATGGATGAATATAGGAATGAGAAGTTATATGAGATATATTTATCATGTGTATGAGGTTTAGATTGCATTGATAATGGATGAAGGTGTATTTATAGGTCTAATATAGCATTAAGACCATAGTATAGAGAGAGTATAGCCTAAAAAGGTATGCATTTCTATTTCCAAGGCAAGTATGGATAGGTGAGTATTTTTATAAGTGTGTCATGTTTTTTCAAGTATTTTTACCAATGTTTACTTCATGTTTTGTATTAAAATTCATGAAAATATGTTTGGAGGTCTCTTGAGTGTGCAAAATGAAGGGTTCTCGACCTCAAAAGGATTTTTTTATGATCATTAGCTCATAAAAAAAATTCATCAAAACCTAAACTATTAATGGTATATGGGTAAGGTTCCTATCTCAAAATTGTAGGCATTAGTTTTTGTATTGAGGGGCTATGATTTATGAATGATTGTTAAGAGTGGAAACAAGATTAAACCCTCTTAAAACCCTAATAAAGACCCAATGTTTAATATGTTTCACAAATTTACTCAATATATATTGGTATTATTAGGTAATCTATTGGATATTGTATTATACTCTCCTAGGTACCTCTAGGTGGTATTGGTTAGAGAGAGGAGAGTGAAAATGTTGAGTTATAGGCTTGTTTCTAAAGCATTTATCATAGTAGTCAGAGTTGACCAAATCAAAGTAATAAAATAGATGGAGTAATAAGGTAGAGACCCATTTTTTATTTCCATGAAGTTTTATGTACTATTTCTTATCCTCACGTGTGGTAAACTGGTCATCTAAGTTAGCCAAAAGCTGATAGGCCTAAAGGTGTAAACAATGAAAAATCCAAGCATCAATGAGAAGATGATTAGGAATGTTTTTTTATGATAAGATGATGAAACCAAGTACATAGATATGTTTTTAATAATTTTAAGACATGTTCTTTTTTTATATGTTCTGGAGGTCAATGAATATAGTGAAAAAGTTACTCACAAGTTGACATATCTAGTTCAGATGAGATAGTGAGATATAAGGTCATGAGATTGGTATGCAAGACTAATATTTTCCATTTAAAAATATTATATTTATATCTAATAATGGTATAATAATCTCATAGGATCATATACATGAATTATAGTTCATTTAAGTTTTCTATATAGGTGTTGGAGGTATGAGTCACCATGACTGGTCTTGGAGGAAAACTGGCAGTTCTAAGTGAGCAAGTTGCAGAGGTGATTTTGAGGCTCTATGCATTAATTTTAAGTATATAATGCATGTGGTTATTTTTTTTGTGACTTTATAATCATTTTAATTCTTTTTAAAAACTTTTAAGTCAATATAATAGGTTAAAACGTTGAAGCTAAAATGGCTTGTCTAATTCAGGCAAGACTATGTGAGACAAGGTTAGGAGATTGGTCTACAAGACCAATGTTTGATATTATATTTTATGGTTTTTGTGATTGATTTTATTTTTAATATGTTATATAATATTTTTTATGTATTTATAATCATTTAAAGTGTCATTTCAGGTGTTGGATTTCAAGTAGTTTCATGATTAGATTTTGATGGACCTAATAGTTCTGAGTGAGCATACTGAAGAGATGAGTTTAAGCCTTTTGACCCTTAGTTTAAGTGTTTCAACCATATGGTGATGAACCTAAGATCATATATACTATATGTATTTACTTTTAAAATCATGTTTGAGTAGCTTATGTTTTTTTGAGTTTATGTATTAAAAGGTAGATTTTTGGTGTATAGAGGCCTAATAAGACTGAGTACCAATGAGGGATTTGAAGTAGTGATTTATTATAAAAATATCTTGTTGATCCTAGAATACATAATTGGGGGTCTAATTTATTTTTATATGATATTTTCCTTCTATGTGTGTAGTTTGAAAGTGTTCCAAGGAAGGCAAAGTATAACATGTCCTAAAGTAAACCTAATGAAATTAGGTCTCCATGAGACATAAAAGTGAAATGAGGTATAATAGAGTTATGATAGACCAAAAAGGAATAAATATTAATTTTAATAATTTTTATGATATTTCCTAAGACCTAATCCATAGCCAACCTAATATTTTAATGGTGAGTAGCTGACTAAGTGGCATATGAACAAGGAATGGTATATATACAAGATAATTTTAGGCCTATTTGTGAATGTAGATAGAATGTGAATTATATAACACATTGTTGAGAATAATAAGGTATTTTATACCATAATAGGAGTGTATATTATTTGTAATGAATATTTGATAGTGTATCTACCTATGAAGATCAAGGACATATGACCTAATTAGTCTTAAAGAGACCTAGTTGAGTGAAGAGGCCTAGAAGGCAATTTGGGAGGGATAAGAATGTGAAAAGATAAATAATGTGATCATCATATATTATGTGAGAAACAAGGTTTTCTTAATACTATCAAATAAATTAGGTGGTTGAGTTGGTGTTGAGTCATCTAGGGGTTTGGTACCTCCTTGCAAGTGGGTGCTTGTTAAAGCCTAATCAAGTGGGTGCTTGGGTAGTTGGGGTTGGTGCTTCATGTGGAGTTGGTGCTTCAATAAATTGGTTTTTTATATATTACTATAGTCCATTTCCATAAATCAATGGTTTTTTTACCCTTAATTTTTTTCCACATATATGATGTGTTCTTGTGTTTCATGCTTATGTGGATAAGTGTATATGCTTACTATATTTATATATTTACTTTAATGGTTAATGATTTCTTAAGGGAACTTAAGTGAATGATTTTTATTAATGATTAACTCCCCCCATCTCAGTCATTGTGTTTTAAAAAATTGGTATTAGATCAGGTCCTTTGAAGTAGGCCTAACAGCCTAAAGGAGATCTTAGAAGAAAGGATGTCTAGTAGTCAAGTTCAAGGTGGTTTCCCTAAAGTAAGGCTATGTTCTTAAATGGGAATAATTGTGAATTTTGTATAATAATAATGAGGACATATATAATTTAAATGGGCCATGACATATGGCAATCATTGTGGATGGATACACTCCACCTGCTACACCACCAACTGATATAATAGGCAAGAAAGAAAATGAGAGAAATTTCAAGGTAATGAATGCCATTATAAGTGGACTATCATAAGTATCATTTGTGAAGGTGATACACTTTAAGTCATCTAAGGTGATATGGGACAATTTGAAGACTATCTATGAAGGAGACACCAAGGTGATGATGGCTAAATTGCATACTCATAGAAGGTAGTTTGAAAGTCTGAGTATGAAGGAATATGAGAGCATTGCATCGTACATGTTAAGGTTTGATGAAGTTTTCAATGTCATTAGAGGATTAGGATAAGAAGTTAAATAGTCTATAGTTATTCAAAATGTATTGAGATCACTAACTCCTAAGTTTGATTATAAAGTGTCTATAATAAAAGAGATGCAAGATTTGGACAAGCTGGAGATAGATGAGATTCATGGCATCTTGATTGCCTATGAGACGAGAAAAAATAAAGGAATACCTCCCAATAAATTAGTAGCATTCAAATATGAAAATAAGTCAAAATCTTAGATGTTCAAGGATGAGGTATGTTTAGATATTGGTGATGATGAACTAATAGCCATGCTTGCTAGGAAATTTAGGTTTGGATCTAGTAAGTTCAAGGGTAAGTTTCCTTTCAAATGTTTCAACTATGGTAAGATTGGTCACTTTGCATCTAAGTGTCTTAACAAGGATAAGACTGAGCATGATGAAGAATATGGTGAGTATCATGGTGATGATAAGAAGGTTTATAATCTTGATAAAAGCATGAAATATTTAAATAAGTATGAAGGTAGGAAAGCGTAATTCAAGAACAAGAGAATTTTATATAACAAAGAAGATAATAACTTGTTTGATTTAAGTGACACAATTATATCTAATAGTGATGATGACATTAATGAACTTAAACATGAAGATAATTAAACCTTATTCATGGATATAGAAATAGACAATGAGGGTTGATCAAAAGGGAAAGGCCTTATGGATGATGAAAAATTAGATGAAGATGTTGAAGTGAACTTTGAGGTAGAATTGGCAAGTTCTCTAGACGAGTTAAAGTTCTAAAAAAGGAATAATCACAAAATACAATCATTAGTTATAGACCATGAAGAGAAGATTGATTTGTTTGAATATAGACTAAGTAAGACATCTAAAGAGCATGATGTGATCATCAATTAGGTTAAAATCCATATGTAGATATTCACTGATAGCCTAATGGCTAATGAAGAATAATATATTAGGTATGAATCAGAAATAGAGTCCTTAAATTTAGAATTGAATCAAGCATATAGAAATTTGAATACATTTATGATGTTTGAAAAGTGTAATGATGTTCTAGATAACATCTTATATATTCAGAAGTTTTCAAGTGATAAGACAGGTCTTCATTTAAAAGAAGAACAAAAGGAGGAAACTCAAATCAAGGAAAAGGCTATAAAGACAAGAAGGTCAACATGAAGAGACCAATCAGAGATCTTAATGTTATGAGGTATTCTAGTTCATTAAATGGTTATTATTTTGTATGCAATCATTTTGGTCATTGATCAAGAGAGTGTAGAAGACCCTCTAAAAATGAATGTGCATGGGATTATGAAAGGAATTATCAGTCAAGAGGTATGAATGAGGTTATGTTCTATAGTTTTCATAATGTGGGACACATTTCAAGATTCTCTCCTAATAGACTTAGAATGCCATCAAGTCAAAACAAGAGGTTTAAATCCCCTAAAGTGAAAGAGAGAAGGAAAATTAATATGTGGAAACCAAAAATAATAAAGGTGAGTCATGATCAGTCTAAAAGCTTGAGTGGAGTGCTTGATATGATAGAGCATACTTTAGATGTAAAATCAAGTCATGAATTTCTATTATCAACTCATATTGTTGATAAAATAGTTGATGAAGAGGTCAAACCTAAGGTGCCAATCAAGCCTAAAAGGATCTTGAAGGATATTCAATCTTGCAAGAGTATATATTTCTTGGAATATCTTAAGTCTGTGTTGTTTTAGTGCCTTATAGAAAGGGGTGACTCCATTACGCTTCATAAAGACACTCTTTAATTAGTGGAAGCATGGTGGATGCTTGGTTTGAGGGGGAGTTATTTAATTTTTTCATAATCTCCAAGTGTAGTTGATTGACAAGTATATAAGAGTTATGAAGACAAAGTGGGGTTACTATTTCTTCATTTGATATCAAGAGTTTTCTATCTTGGTATGTATCTTAAGGTTCAAAGTTCATTTCAAGACTATTCTTGGTCTAAGGGGAAGATTGGTAGCTCTAAGTACTTTTATAATTTTTGAGAAGCCTATTTTCTAAAAAGGGAGAATAAATGGTTCTAGAAGTTGAAATATGTATGAAACTTTATCATTAATGTCAAAAGGGGATAAATTTCAAGAAGGGAGATTGACCAAATTAGGGGAGATGAGAGTGATCAGATTGAAGAATATTTTTCCATCAATGATAAAGGAGTTTGTTGGCATGTTGTTGTCATTGATGCTAAAATCATGCATCTTGAGAAGGTGCATGGTGATTGATCATTGAGGTATGTTACAAGGAGATTTTATAGTTGTCATTGATGTCACTGAGATTGTCATTGAGGTTGTTGCTACATCTTGTGAGTTCTGATTGTCATAAAAAGGTATGATGGTCAAGTGAGCATTGAAACATGGTTATGAGGCTCTAGGTCTACATGAGGTAATGAGATAATGTTGATAAAAAATATGTTGTTTTAGTAGTGTGAGAGTGTTGTCTAAAGAGTGTTTTTGATTGATATAATTGAGGTAAGCATGTTTGAGTACAAGGTGTCTTGAGAAGCCTAGTTCAGACCCTGTGATAAGGTGGGCATAGTGAATTTTGGTGAATTAAGTGATCACAATCATGTGATAGGTTGTTTTACATTGTGTGATCATGTAAGTGTAGATACTTTCAGAAGTGCTTCAAGGTTAGTTTCCAAGTTTCAAGGGCTTAGTAATCTTAGTCATGGCATGTAAAGTACTTGTGAGAAGGTATGAGTATGGTGACTTGGTAATATGGATGAAAATAGCCATGAGAGGTTGTATGAGGTTTCTTGAGAATATGCATGAGGTGTAAAGTGCATTGATAGTGGCATGAAGGTGTGTTTCTAGGTATAAGGTAGCATGAAGATCATAATGTAGAGAGAGTATGGCCTAATGGGGTATGAGGTTATATTTCCAAGTATGGATAGGTGAGTGTTTTCAAAAAAAATTAATGTTGTTTCAAGTATGTTGAACAAGTTTGAAGTCATGGTTGATAGGAAAAGTTATAAAAATGTGTTTGGAGGTCTCTTGAGTGTACAGAATGGAGGGTTCTCAATTTGAGAAGGATTTTTTTATGATCATTAGCTCATCAAGCCTTTGCAATGGAACTTAATATGTTCATATTATATTGATAAGGTCCTAGCTCAAAATTCCTATCATTATTTTTTTGGATTGAGGGGCTATGATTTATGAATTATCATTAAGAGTGGAAACATGTTTAAACCCTCTTGGAGCCCTAATAAAGACATGATGTTGAATATTTTTATTAAACATGCTCAAGATGGATTGGTATGCTCAAGTAAGATATTGTATCTTTTATTATACTCTCCCAAGTACCTCTAGGTGGTATTGGTTAGAGAGAGGAGAGAGAAAATGGTTTTTAATAGTCTTATTTCTAAAGAATTTATTGTAGCAATCAGAGTTGACCAAGTCAAATTATTAAAATAGATGGAAGAAGAAGGTAGAGAATAATTTTTTATGTCCATGAATGTTTGTGGATAGGTTATAGTATTCAATTGTGCTAAATTAGTCATCCAAATTAGCAAGTCGTTAACAAGCCTAATGGTGTAAATAGTGAAAAACCTAGGCATCATGATAATATGATGAAACCAAGTACATATTGATGTTCTTTATAATTTTAAGACATTTTAATTTTTTTTATGATTTTTGGAGGTCAATGAATATAGTGAAAAAGTTCCTCATGAGTTAGCTTGTTTAGTTCAGATGAGATAATGAGATATAAGGTCATGAGATTGGTCTGTAAGACCAATATTTTCCATTTGACCATATTATATTTATATATTATAATGGCATAATTATATCATAGGAAAATATAAATTCATCATAAATATTTTAATATGTCTATATAGGTGTTTGACGTATGAGTTACCATGAATGGTCTTTGAGGAAAACTAGCATTTCTAAGTGAGTGAGTTGCATAGGTGTTATTGAGGCTCTATGTCTTGACTTGAAGTATTTAGTTCATGTGGTGATGTTTTTTGTGACTTTAGATTCATTTTAATTCTTTTTGAAAGCTTGTAAGTCATTGTAAGAGGCTGAAAAGTTGAAGCCAAAATGGCTTGTCTAGTTCAAGCAAGACTGTGTGAGATAAAGTCAAGAAATTGGTCTACATGACCAATGTTTGTTATTTGATCTTATGGTTTTTGTGATTAAGGTTTTTTTTAAGATGATATATAATATTTTTAATTTATTTATATTCATTTAAAGTGTCTTTTTATATGTTTAATGTCAATTAGTTTCATGACTGTCTTTTGATAGTCCTAACAGTTTTGAGTGAGAATACTGAAGAGATGAGTTAAAGCCTTTTTGCCCTAATTTTAAGTGTTTAAATAATATGGTGATGAACCTAAGTTCATATATATATATATATATATATATATATATATATATATATATATATATATATATATATATATATATATATATATATATATATATATATATATATATATAACAATTTTAGGCCTATTTGTGAATGTAGAAAGAACACAAATTATATATCACATTATTGAGAATAAGGAGATATTTTATACCATAATAGGAGTTTATATGATCCATAATGAATATTTGATAGTGTGTCTTCATATGAATATCAAGGGCATATGACCTAATCCATCTTGAAGATACCTAGTTGAGCAAAGAGGCATAGAAGGCAGTTTGAGAGGGATAAAAGTGTGAAGAGATAAAGAAGTTGATCATCATCTATTATATGATAATTTTTTTTTTGAATTTGATAAAATAAATCAATTGGTTGAGTTGGTGCTAAGTGATCTAGAGGGTTGGTGCCTCCTAATAAGTGGGTGTTTGCTAAAGCCTAGTAAAGTGGGTGCTTGGCTAGTTGGGGTTGGTGTTCCATATGGAGTTGGTGCTTCAATAAATTTCTTTTGTCTGATAGTACTATATTTCAATTATATATATCAATGGGTTTTCTTTCCCTTGAGGTATTTCCACATATATGATGTGTTCTTGTGTTTCGTGCTTATGTGGATAATTGTATATGTTTTCTAGATTTATATAATTGCTTGAATGGCTCATGATTGCTTAAGGGAACTTGAATTAAAGGTTTTGATGAATGATTTACCCCCCACCCCTCTTATTAATTATGTTTCTAATAATAATTATGACCCAAAAATAAATTCTATAATCATAAATAGGTCCAAGTGATTCAAATTATCCTCAATTATCTTTATGATTAGACCTTGTATACCCTAAAAATTAAACCTTATATGTCTTAAACCAAAAGCATTAAACCATAAACCCTATTCAATATATTTTAAAACCTAAACCAATCATTTTATGACTAATTAACATCAATTATAATTAATAATTAGGTAAAAAAAATAATTTTTCCCAAATAACATTACTTATTGTCTAAATTGACTAATTGGCTCAATCTGTGATGGTGTAGGGGATAATTAATCCCAAAAATATATTGGACCCTATATACACCTTAAACCATATATAAATTAAACCCTAATCCCTAAACCATAAATTCTAAACATTATAGCCTAAATTGTAAACCATAAGTTCCCTATTTACCAATCGATTTAGCCCCAATTAACATTATTTGTAGTAAGAATTATGTTTACATGCCATATAGTGATTAAAACTTAAATACACACTTAAACCTAAACCCTATTCCCTAATCCCTAATATCTAAACCCTAAAACATAAATTATAAGCCATATTCCCTAATGCCCTAAACCCTAAACCCTATGCCCTAATGCCTTAATCCCTATTCCCTAATTTATATTAATAATAAAGTGATCATGTTATTAAATAACACAATAATTTTATTCTTGATATAGACAAAACTCACTTTTCAATGTCTATTTTTAGCCCAAATTGAGAATTCTATTCCCACAAACATTCTTTGTATACTTCTATAGGACCTTTAGGATCTATGTACTTATTTTGACCCTGCCTTTGAAAAGCTATCAATTCTCCTTGAAGGGTGATGTATCACATTAAAATAGGTGGAGGATATTGAAGAATAAAGCGTCAGAGGAATTTGAAGAGTTGAGAGAGAAAGACAAGATATGAATGCAAAAACTTTATTTAAGACAAGGTACAAACCCTAATCATGATGAACCAAATCCCTTAGACAATGATACAATTGACAATAATAAATTTTTTAATGATGAAATTGACCATAATGAAATGAATAATAATGAAAATTATCAATAATGAATTAAATAATGTTGGAAGTTTACATTCAAAGTTCTAAGTTTTTTATTTTATTGATGATGAGTCTATGTATGATGTTTTACCCCCTATGAATGAATAAAATATGATGAAAACAAATAATTATGAAATTAACAATCAATAAAATTTCATGGAAACATATATTGAAGAAATAAATAATGAATAAAATGTCATCCCACCTATAAACAATGAAAGTAATAATGATTTTGAAACACCCTCTCAACAAATTCCATCATTTGAAACACCTCCAAGAATTGTGCATATAAAATATATTACTTAATTGAAGTTGATGAAAATATTTTATAACCAATGCATAAAAAAAATTTGATCGTCATTCAATAAGACTAGCTCAGCAAATTTGAGATAGTTTATTTCATAATTTGGATTTTGATAGTCAAAGATGTCAATTATTTATTTTGTTATTAAAATTGATTAAGATAATACCTATAATGTATACATTATGAATAAAAAAATCTAACATGGATGATTAAAACAATGACATTGTTGAAAATCCACTTGATCCATATCATATTGTAGGCCCAAAATCATGCACCCAAGATTATAATGTTTCTTGACATATACTTATAACTTGTACAGTAAGTGGCTAAATAGGAAAAAAAATAAATGCTTTCAAAAACAATCCAAACACTTAATATAAAAATAAAAACATTAATGAAAGCAATTGAAAGACATGAAAGAATCAATGAACCTAATACCAATGAGCTCTGGGCATTCTTTGGTAAACTTCCACTAAAGGAAAAGGCTATAGCTGATGATCTCAAAGAGTTACTTTATAAATTTTGGAAAGATAATACAAGAGTTTTTCCTAATAAAATATATGTAGTGAAAATAAGAGTTAGTTCTCATAATTATGAATTGCATCTGAAACATTTCTTGGATATGAATCAAAAATAATTATACTTTAAATTTTTGGAAAAACATCCAAAATTTTCTATTTGTGAAAGATTTTTAATATGGAAAAAACTTTTTATGCAAAAATAAATCACATATATACCACTTATTATTGTAGGAAACATGTTGATAGTTCAATTCCCTATGATGTTTTTCAACATATTCATTAAGATTTACATAATAACAACATTTTTTTCAGAGTGTGACATTAAATTTCCACCAAATTAGACAAAAAATTTATTCCAACTATTTTTTGAAAAATACTAGATGGATGATTATTTTATAACAAATCATGTTTAGATGGAGATTGCAACATTTGTGGTGTATTTCCAAAATTAAATAAATTATCCATGAGGAGAGTACAAGTACAATTATATAGGAATTAGTTGGTTTAAGAAAATATAAATCAGTGACTTATCAAGTAAATGATGGCAAAGAATCTAAAAGGTGTGAGCTTGTTACAAAAAAGATACCTATTTTTAAATTTTTTGTCAAATTTAGGGATAAAATTATGTATGATTAAGGTAGACGCACATGGCTAGATAGTTGAATGATCATTTCAAGATAAGAAAATATACATTCCCACTTGGTTTGATTATTTTAGTAGTTGACTTTGAAAAAAAAACACATTTAAACCACAAATAGAAGCTCAATTGAAATATTACAACTCATCACAAGTTTCCATATTCATGCATATAATATTCATACATACACCTTATAGTATAAAACAACATCAAAAAATATTAAGGGGGTACCATTTATATATCATAAATGATCGATCATAATGTTTATAATATTTTTAAGGTTTTTTTTCAAAATTTCTATGAACAATTGAGCCAGAGGAAACATTACTTCAATCAACATTACATTTGGTCATAAAATTGTACATTGCAATTCAGAAATGCACATATATTTTATTATTGTTGGATGGTGAAGCTTGATATTATTATAATTCCTAGTTCCCTATAGGGGGAACTGGGGAGTTTGGCCCCTCACTATGGTATCCTCCCTCAAAGCAAAAATTTTATGAAAAATGCATTGTAAAATATTATAATTTCATAGTAAATATGGACCATTCACTATTAGGTCACATATATGATGGTAGAAATTATGTTGGTGCATTTTTCCCTAATATGTAACCCTCTTTTGATATGAGGATGTTTTAATCATGGTGGTGCACTATGTGTAAGTGAAGAGGATATTACAATTGATGTATTACAAGTTTATCCCATTATTTGTTGGATTGAATACAAGAAGAACTTGTTGTTTGTGGACATAGCCCATATTGGGTGAACCACATTAAATTTTTGTCTCTTTTATTGTGTTTTATGCATTTTATGTCCATATTTATTTATTTAATATTAATTTTCATTATATATTCCAAACAAATGGTTGAGGAGGAGGTTGAGGAGGATGCACTTTGCCACTAGTGTAGAACACATATAGAGTTTCATAAAGGCTGGACATGGAAAAGGGGAGAAAAATGGTGATGGATCATGTGTAAAAAAATACTCTACAAGAGAGAAGTATAAATTTAAAGAGGGTGTTGATTTGATAGATGCAAAATTTATGTTTGAATGGTGTAATGAGAACATGTGTCATGGTGCTCAACTAAATTCTACTATTCATAAAAAAAATTTGGTTAATGGAGTAAGAACACTTAGTGAAGTATGAGGATTGTATGACTCTAATGGGTTGCAGTGAGATCCACTCATTTCATAACTCATATTCAAGTTCTTATACTATTCATAAAATACATTTGTCATATTTATGTTTTGTATGTGTGAACTCTATTTGGAATGAGTGTGAGTCACAAGAGTGGGTGGATGACTAGAGTTCTAAACCTCTAATTCTAATCAACACATAACATATTCAAAAAACATTATAACTTAAAGATATGACATTATTAGATTAATTTGACCATGTATATTATCTAGTGCAACTAGGTAGAATAATTTTTAATTATGTATAATTTATTATCATTATATATCATCATAGTGTCATTAAAAATGGATTTTTGTGATACAAGGCATGTTTTTGAAGTTATTGAAGATGAATACAATAAAGAGGGCATAAATTACTACTTGTGTCAATGTGTAGAGAGAAAAAAAAATTACTTTCCCATTTATAGATGGATAAAACATTGACTATCCCACTAGGTTAGTGGTAGTCACTAGAACTTGGTTTTAATGATATCCTATAATAAATTCAGATCAATTGTTGTTTGGAGAGTTTGAAATGCATAGGAAGATACTAAAATATTATAATTTTATTATTGCAATGAATATTCAATTATAAAAATATCATGGGAGGCCATTAAATAAGAAACTATGGAAATTTTAGGAGTCAAACCATGAATCTATTATTGATAATATCAAGGCTAGATCAGATCCTAGATGTTTGTTGCATTGAAACACATAGGTATGTTGACTTCTCAAATGTAGATGTAATCAATTTTACCAAATATTTTTTTATTTTCAAGCTAGTACATATGAATTTATTTTTTAATTACATACAAAATGTTTTTTGCAGTTTAGTGGTGCCAAATAATCTTCCACCTTCATGTGGTTGGCCTTATTAGTAAAGAATTTCATATTCTTCAAGCTAAGAGAAGTTAAATTTTTAAGTACTTAGTGTTTTTGAACTCTAGAACAGTAAATAAAATTCAGTTATAGGTGGATTTAAATGTTGTTCTAGTGGGATCACATGTAATTTTATATATGTAATCAAAGCAATATATTCTCAACTAGAGATCCAAAAGGTATAAATGGTAATTGGACCTCAAGAAGTTGTCTATTCAATGCCCAAGAGTTGTATTTTAAGACCCATCACTATAACTTGTGCAATAAATTACTCTTTAAGGTTCCACCTAAGTGTTCTAGGTTATGATTGCATGGATTAAATAAGTGAGGGAGTTGTTTTGTATTTTTTTAAATGACTTACAAGTTTTGTTTTACACGTTTGAACTTTGGCTAAAAACTTGCATTTTTCTTGTATGGGAAGGGCACTCTTGAGGATGGAATGGGTGGTGGGTTTGTCAATCAGGAATGATGGGAAGCTAATAAATTGGTCTTGGACATAATACACACCCCTTTAATGTGTTGGTAGTGCCATTTTTCGTTTAGGAAGCATCAAAATTAGAGTTCTACAACCATAACTTCATCTTTGACAACATTTGTTGTCAATGTTTTCACACTTCTAAACAGTAGTGAAAATGTTATTCTAGGTGGATTTAAATTTTTTGGGAGTGTTATCATGTGTAATTTTCCTATCTAGATGTGATCTAAGTGATATATTCTCAACTGGAGGTCTCAGAGGTAGAAATGGTAGTTAGAGCTCAAGAAGTTACCTATTCAATGTTAAAAAGTTCCACTTTACGACCCATCACTGCAACTTATGCCACAGAATGATATCAAATGTTCCACCTAAGTGTTATGGGTTATGATTAGAATGATTAAATAGGTATGGGAAGGATCTGATGGTTCATAGAAATTATTTACAAGTTTTGTTTTACGTGTGTTTGAACTTAGGTTTAATAATTACATTTTTGTTGTATTAGGAAGTGCATTTTTAAGGCCAGAATGGGTGGTACGTTTGTCAATAGGGCATGATGGGAGGCCAATAATCTAGTATTGTATATTATCCACCCCCATTAAACATGTTTTTGGTGCCATTTTTTTTAGCAAGCATGAAAATCAAAGTTTTGCAACCAAAACTTCAACATTGACAACATTTATTGTTAGTGTTTTCACACTCCTAAATGGTAGAAAAAATGTACTTCCAAGTGGATTTGAATGTTTTGGTATTATAAAAATATGTAATTGTCCTATATAGATGTGATATAAGTTATATATTTTAAATTGGAGGTCCCAAAGGCAAAAATGGTAGTTGGAGCTCAAGAAGTTATCTATTTAATGCCAAAAAGTTGCATTTTATGACCTATCATTGTAACTTGTGCCATGACTGATATCAAAATTTCCACCTAAGTGATTCAAGTTTAAATCTATGGGACTAAATATTTAGTGTATAGATCAGATGGTTTGTGTAAATTAATTATAGGTTTTGTTTTATGTGTGTTTGAAATTAGGTTAAAAATTATATTTTTCTTGTATTGGGAAGGGAGTTCTTGAGGCTAAAACAGGTGATGGGTTTCTTGATCAAGCATTATGGGATGTCAAAAACCTAGTTATGGATATTATTTACCATCCTAGACATGTTTTGAGTGCCATTTTTTGTTTATGAAGTATCAGAATCAAAGTTTTGCATCTATAACTTCAACTTTGACAATGTTTATTGTCAGTGTTTCTATGCTCTTGAATGGTAGTGAAATTTTAATTCCCTTTAGATTTGAATGTATTATAAGTATGAACACATTTAATTTTACTATCTAGACTTGATCAAAGTGATATATTCTTAATTCGATATCTAGGAGGTAAAAATGGGAATTGGAGTTGTTTCACTAAAATTTTGCTTTATTTTTCATTAGAAAAAAAGTTATAAAACTTAAAAGAAGGGTGAAGTTAGTAAAAAATAGATAGTTTTTGTGCATGTGAATCTAGATGATTTTGGATACTCCTCTTTATCTAGGGAGGATGACCTACAAAAAAGAAAACACTAGAAGAGAATGGTTAATTAGTGAGATAGTGGGGTGGATTGACTAGCATGAGCTAGATCCAAGAAGCACAAGCTTCCTTGGAGGCTATCAACACATACATTTAAAACATTTAAGTTATGATATGCTGAAAATAAATGTTTATATGAAATAAAATAAGGTACTAAAATTAAATACAAAGAATGCTTGAAAATAAATAAATGATTTTGATTAAAAATAACAATAAATGATTGAATACTAATGCTATTCACTCAAAATTGAATCAAAAAATAAGTTAAAGTTCTATGAAAAAATAAAAACTCAAAAGTAGAATTTAGGTATAGTAATATGGGTTAAATGAACTTATTGTTGTGAAAATAGACACACAATAACCATTGGTGGTTAGGGCCAACCATTGGTGGTTAATATAAGATTTGGTTTTGGGAAAAGAAGTCTGTTGAAAAGGTTGCATAGAGGTTCTTGAAGTGGTGATTGAGTTGAATGTTGGTTGTAAGATAGGAGGTAATGTTTAGAAGTATATAGTTTAGGGGTTACATGTTTGGGTAATTGGAATAGGCTATGGGTGGTTTTGGGTAAGAACTAAAGTTTCTAAAATTATAGAACTACAACATTGGAAAGTAAGGTGAAAGAGAAATAAAGGGGAAAGACACAAGCAATGAAATAAATATAGTTAATTATTAAATCTTGATGAAAAACATAGACACTTAGCTTTTAGGTATTGTAAATCTAAGGAATGCATAATTTGGATGAAAGCTATTATGGATCATGGATTGATGTCATCAGAGTAACATTGTCTTGGCTCTTGATAGTGAGTTGCAGAAGTTCCCTAAGTCTCTATCCTGGTTCCCAGTTCATTGCGAAGCTTTTTGATTTTCTCAATAGTAAGAATGTCTCTTTCACTATAAATGAATTCAACATTCTCCTAACTTCCTCTTTATATCTTAATATAAATAAAAGGAGCAGTGAAATCAAGGATGATAATAATCAATAAAAAGGGTAGTGTAATGTGTATTGATCGTGCAGACTATCATAGATTGATAAGGCAAAGAGTGAGTTGAAATTGAGTTGTAGTTGAGTCTTTTGATCATGCACTTTGAGGTAGAGTTATGTAACCATCGATGTTCAAATTCAACCATCGATGGTTGAGGGTCAACCATCAGTGGTCAGAGAGATATAGTCAAAATAGATAAGATTAGTCATTTTCACTTATGTTTGGTGGTTGAGAAGTTAGGAAATGGTCCAAGGTAATTAAAGGGGATCATGGGGTACTTTGAAAAATATAAAGACATTCTGAAGTTTTTGAGTTTCTACATTTTTCCCCTTTTTGTTACGTAATTTGTATTAGCAAGTTGTAATACAAAAAATGGAAAGGTTGGTAGAGGGATGGATGTCCTGAGTGTGGGTTAAGGTGTTCCCCCTCAAACCAAGAATTGATGAGGTAAAATAGAATTGAGTGTGGGTTTGATAACTAGATAGGTGAGTGACAAAATGGGTGGTAGGTGAAAATGTTGATCGATTGGGTATTTAAGTGTGGATAAGTGCAAAGAATATAACTAACTGTGATATCATAGGTCATGTATAGACTAGGTTTCCATAGTTGAAGTATTTGGTAAAATAAGTTTGGACTAGAAGGACAGGTGATATGGTAACTAGGCCATAGTGTTAGGCATAGTTGATATGGGTTACTTTATAAACTCAATTCTCCTAGGCAAGGTCAATTTATTCATAGGTATCCAAGGTAGGATGTGATATAGAGAAGACAAAAAGGTTGAAGGTGTTAAGACCATAAAGGGTCATGCCATGATGCACATAAACGTTTGGTGCATAAAAATAAAGCTATTTTGTCAAGCATAGCAAGGTAGGTATGCAATCAAAATTATCAAGGCAAGGTTATCACAAAAAGTGAAAAAGTTGAGCCAAATTGACCAACTCAAGGTTAGTTGGTTGGTTGGTGGAGAATGAGGAGTTTTCTAATAGGTTCATGTTTATAGTAAGGTGGGTGTTTAGAAAAGTATGGTTGAAATGGAAAAAATCTTATAGGGGTCAACCATCAGCGGTCATCTAATGGCCATTAGAAGTCAATAATAATACCTAAAAAGATGATTGTTAAAGTTTAAATCAGAATTTAAATTGATCATTTGTAATTCAACATGTATTATTTAATCATTATTTTTTTGTGTAAAAATGATAGAAAATTATCTTGTGTCAGCTGAGGGTAGAATTTGAGTGTGACAGAGTGAGGGTTGGCTAAGGTTGGATGTTTTGAGGTGGAGAGAGATTGAGGTGGGTTAGGGTAAGAGGTAATCTAGTGAGGATGCAATGAGGTAGAGGTAGAGTGTGAGACTGAGTAACAATGGTGGTACTGAGGTCTCCACCATGATGTAGGATGTAGAATGAAGTAGGGCAAGAAATTAAATTCAAAATTAGTTTTTTTATTTTAATTATTTTGTTTGGATGATTTTACATTATAAATTAGGGGGTATTTGAGTTTTTGGTATGAAATTGGGTACTAGATGGGTAAATTATGGGTAATAATGAAGGTAAGGGAGTTGTTTAGAGGTTTTATGTGAAAATGTAATAGTTCTATTGATTATTATAGGTGGGGTTGGGTTGGAAATTAGGGTTGGTCATCGATGGTCACCACGCAATGACCATTGGTGATCACTATCAATTATCAATAGTCAATCGGTAACCACTAAATGTTTAATATGTATACCATCAATGGTTGAGGGTTAATTAGTGATAGTTTCATAAAGAATTGTCAGTGGTCAACACTCGACCATATATGGTTGATATAAGTATTATAAAAGGGGTAGAGATAAGGTATGATAGGGTAAATCTTGGTTTATGTAGGATTAGGTGAAGGTGAGGTAAATAAGATAAGGTAGGAAATGGGTTAAGGGTAAGGCTTAGCTTGGTTTAGGCAAGATTAGGTAAGTGTTGAGGTGAAGGGTAAAGGGAACTAAGGTATGAATTTAACCTTTTAGGTGAGGGAGTAGTTATAGATGTGGGACTAAGTGCTTCAACTCCTAGATGAGGTACATAAGGTAATGATCGACTAAGAATGGGAACACATGATAATAATGGGTTTAGGTGGTTTGATATTTTAATAGCATGTGCTAAGAGATATGATGATATTGGTATCCCTCATTGGGAGATGGGACCCAACTACCAACACTTTCTTACTATCGATGGGAGAGATTACTATCTTACTAGAGGATAGTCATCAAATTTTATAGATATCAATACAAGGTGAGCCAATAGAGAATATAAATAGTGAGGAGTGAGATGTGCATATGGATCAGTTATTTGGCATAGACTTTGTTCATGCGAGGTGTCACATAGAAAGTTTACATTATCCACCTATGTATGACATGGATAGGGGAGGTAGATGACTTTTCATGCTGATGATAGTCATTACCTACTATGAACTCCCAGATTTTAGTAGTGGTAGATTTCCCTTTTTATTATTATGTGTTCATATTGACACGATGATTGACTAGACAATGTTTTCTTGGGCCCCAATTTTACTAGTTCAAATCTATCAGGAGCTCCAGGGTTATAGAGTTCATAAGAGGTATGGCATTAGCATCAAGTTTGTTCTACACTATTAGGCTTATGATCACATCAAAATTCTACAAATAGGCAGATTTACATGGCAGACATAGGACTAAGTGTATTTTAGAGTGGGATTGATGAGGTGGAGAGTTGATAATGTACTTATAGCACCAAGGGAAACAACACAAGACTTGGAGTGATATAGGGATAGGTTGGAGGCACTAGTTCATGGGGAGGTTATCGAGAGGCCATATACTAGATTCATAGCATAGTAAAGTTATGTTAGGTAGACCCTATCACTAAAAATTTATAGCTAGATATATGGGAGATGGGAGCATGAGGTGGAGCTCATCCTATATGATAACGAATAGTTAAGGCTTGTTTAAGGTGTTCTTGGTGATTTCTTTAGTTATAGGAGAGCAGATGCCAAGACACCACTACCTCCACCATAGCCTAAAGAAATAGAGATTGACCATGAGGATTTACCCATGTTCATAATTAGTGATGATATAGGGGTCACACCATATTACCTTATATGATTTTAGGTGCATTATGTACTGGTAGTGTTTGGGGGAGATGGTGCACAGTAGGCTCTTGATGTATACATGGTGGAGGGGATGGGGACCTAATGGATGTCCTTGACAGGTAGGTACTCATCATGGAAAGAAATCAAGCATAGGTGGCACTAGATATAACATAGGAAACTCTAACATTGATGACTATAGATAGAGATATGACACAGGGTTAGGTGGGTACACTTATGTAGGAGATGGATATAGCATGAGTGTAGCTAACCATGGTGGCAGAGGAGAGGGATACCTTAAGACAAGTAGGAGGGTGAGTACCCACATCTACAGGATCATCAAAGACCATCTATATGGTAAGGTATGTAGCCATGGTTGAGGATCTTAGATACTACAAGGCACTGGTCTTTAAATATATTCTAGATGAGCTAAGATATGCCAAGTACAAAGTGAAGGTTATAACAAGAGTTAGTAGTATTACGCTAGGTCAGTGAGTGACATCTACAGGTGTATAGATATATTTTAGAGATGGACAAGCTCTAGGGAGAAGTAGTGCTCATCCACCTTAAAATCTTATGATATGCCTATTTTTATGTATTGTATGATTTTGATACTAGCCTACGAGTCAATGCAGTGAGATGTACACATTATTGTGAGAGACACATATATAATTAATATGTATGATTATTCATGACTATGAGTTTATTGATATGATTATGTGTTATGGATCTTGTTTATGGTTATGGTTAGTTATTTGATGTTCTTGATGTGATGATGTTTTTATGATATGATCGTGATGTTATGATTATCATTTTTCTTATTAGTAGAGATGTGTTTAATTAGATGTTAGAAATGTTGGTATTTTAAATTAATGAATCTATGCTTCCTTATCTAGATGGACACATGATGGATAACATATGTGGATGACTCATTTATTTATTAAAAGGTTATAGATGTGAAAAATTATTATGATTAGTTGATGTGATTGGTTAGAAGGGTGAAATAGTGTTTGATGTATGAGAGGGTTAATTCATTAAAATATTTTTAATGATTAAAAACACTTAAATAAATAAGGTAAAATCAATTCACCAAATAAAACACATGTTTGTTATTTAAATTTTTTTAATGAATTACATTTGTTTAGATGAAAGTGAATTAATCTTAAAACATAGAGTAAGTTTGGAAAATAAAACTAGATGTGAGAAAAGAAAAGAAAGATAAAACAATCAAAAGACAATTGTCTTAGTGAATGTGTCAATAAATAGGTTGGAGAAAATAAGGAGATATGATGCTTATTATTTGGTAAGGATGAAAACAAATTGAATTTAAATCAGCTTATGAACATAAGTCCTTCACACACTTCGCATCAGCTTTTGTTGGTTGGTTAAAAAGTTTCTTGGTCACACAATGTCAAGTAAGATTAAAATCCATTGTTTTATAGTGGGTATAGCATAAAGATGGATAATAAAGTAGCCTTAGTGTGAGGTTAGCTTGCCTTTTCTATAGGTTTCTAAAGAGCCAGTATAAAAAAGTATATGTCATAGCTGGTGTAGACTGATCAATGTGGGAAGTCTACTTATGAAAGTTGATTGCAGCTTACAAATAATGGGTCTTTTGATATTTTTGTTATTGCTTTTGGGAAACTGATTGATGTGAGAAGCTTCCAATAAGTTTATTGCTTGTGAAATTTTTTTTACTTAGCCATCCTTCAAGGGAATGGTCTCATCTTTTTGAGACTTTTTTTAGACTTTGTGATAGTTGTCCTTTAAGGGAGTAGTCTATCTTACATTGAGCAATTTTGATTGGTTTTGGAAACTATCCTTTAAGGCAGTAGTCTAATAATGCTAAGAATGACCCATAGGATATATGATTTTGTTTTTGATATTGTTTAGACACAGACTAAATTATATAACTTAAAAGGATTACCTATATGAAGGCAAAACTAAAGCACAAGAAGGTTAAAATAGTGGGTGAGAGGATTCTTTGAGAGACAATGACCATGGGATTCCATCTTATTAGGGATAAAAACAATCCATGAGAATCATTCCATGGGTAGAGCCATGGTACCCATATTTGGGAATAAGGCTATAATTGTGATAGATAATCATATGATCCTATGTTGTAATCAATTATCCTCAAAGTGAAGGGAGTAAAGGGGAAAAAATTACGTAAAATAAGGGACAAGCTTCAGTTAGATAGAAGGTGAGTTTGATGTTATTTAACAAAAGAATTTGAAGCATTGAGAGGCTTAGGTTTTGGTTTCCCCTCAAGAGAATATTATCTATAAGCTCTTGATCCATACTTATGCATAATGATATAAGGTCCAAGCCAATTGAAAGCAAATTAGCTCACTTGCTTGTCTCCATATTGGTTACATGTTGATTTTCCTTTAATAAGAGGTCTTTGATGTTGAATTATCATTCTCATAAGTTTTTGTTATAGGTAAGCTTGATTCATTCTTGATAAATATGAAGATGGTTAAGCATGGACAAATGACATTCATCAAGTAGCTCAAGTTGGAATAAATGTTCCTAACGATAATCACCCTCAGAAATGATATCCTTTAGGAACATGAAAAGAGAGGGAATTTTGACTTAGAGAGGTAATATAACCTCTATTATAAAGATAAGAGATAAGGGGGTAGCACCCATAGGGTTTGAATGATAGTACAATATGCCCATAAGGTGAAAGGGATGTGTAAATGTTAATCTTGACTGTATGCATTAACCATTTTGGTTAGCATGTTATTAAGTGTTTTGTTATAATATTCAACCTATCCATTAGCTTGTGGATGATAGGGAGAGGAGAAGCTTAAATTAATGTCAAATGCATCACAAATACCTTATATTTTTTTATTATTAAAATATTTACCATTATCGGTGATTATTTTATGAGGAACACCAAAATGATAGATAATGTGATGGTTAATAAAATTGAGAATATTTTTAGATTTGGTTGAAACTAGAGGAAAAGTTTCCACCCATTTGGAGAAATATTCTATCACAATGATGTCACTACAAAGAGTCGGGGTTGATTTCACCAATAAGATCCAATCCCCATTATGAGAAGGGCCAAAAATCCTTGGAGATTTATAGGCTATGACTAAGTGTATGATGTAAATTAGCATGTTGTTGTCATTTGACACACTTATTCACATAATCACAATATTCCTAGTTAAGGGTAGGCCAATATTATCCCAAGTATAAGATATGTTTAGTGACAACTAGGACATTAAAGTGTCCCCCATAAATCTCATCGTGCATTTCTTTGATAACATGAGCAACTTTATGACTATGTAGGAAACAAAAAAGGATACCACTAAAGCCATGCTTGTAAATAATTCCCCCTAGTATGGTATAATGAGAGGTACTCTGAATAAATGATCATCGACCATTCCTAAAAAGATTAGAGGGAATGACACCTAGGTTGAAATAGTCGAAGATCTACTTATACCAAATGTATGGTTGGGTCTCCTCTACATTGAAAATAGAAAGAGGGTTTTATTTTGTATAATAATTCTCTATACTATGATGTATAGTGATAAATAACTTAGATTCAGAAAGTATGAATGAGATCGGGGAAGCAAGGGAAGCCATTGTATCAGTGAACTTGTTCATAGATCATGAAGTGGCCTAACTCAGGTAATGTTTAAATAATGCTAAGAGTACATTAAATATCTATTTATACTATTACAATGCATAATGTTTTACATTTATAAGATCCATTTATTTAATTTACTATGAGTTGGGAATCACAAAAAATATTTATTCTTGACTCCCAAGGCTAAAGTAGTTTGGAGACCTATCACTAGGGCTTCATACTCAGCCATATTATTAGTACAATCAAAGTCAAGTTTGAAGGATAAAGGAAAAGGTTCAACATCAAGGGGAATAAGGATGATATCAGATCCCCCACTACATCAACACTTTGATCCATCGAAAATATGGTCATTTGATAGGTGATGTCCTCTTGAGAGAGGATCATAATGGACTCATCAAGAAATTTGAGAGGAGAAGGTTAGTTATTGAATAAATGTGCTTCATCCAATTCATCAAAAATGAATTACCCTTTAATTAAATTTTATTTAAGGAAATCGTGACCAAACTCAGCTAAAATCATGAGCCATTTAGCCATACACTAGTTTTGGTATGGTTTGGAGTCCATATAATTGAGTGGGTCAGTATTGGTTATGACATAGGTTTTGTGGTTGAGAAGGTAATGGCTGAGTTTGGAGTCCATGAATACCAAGGCAAGGCAATTTTTTTTTGTATAGGTATACTAATTCTTGTACTCTATAAGTTTTCAACTTATATAGTAGACAACTTGCTCTTTATGATGTTTATTTTGATGTGTAAGCATTGTTCATAAGGAGTGGTCAGTAGTTGAAATATAAAGGTAGAAAGGTTTGTCCTCCTTGAGAGAAATGAGGATAGATGGAGAAATAAGGTACTCTTTAAGTGAATCAAAGTTATTTTGATAGTCTTTATTCCACTTAAAAGATATATCTTTATTCAAAAGGTGGTGGAAATATTAGTATATATTAGATAGCTAAGAGATGAAGTGATGAATGGATTGGAGCTTCCCTTACAAAATGTGGAATTTATTGAGGTGGGTTAGAGGATGCATGCCAAGGATCACTTTTATTTTTTTAGGATCAACTTTAATTCCTTGAAGAGAGATGATAAAGCCAATGATCTTTCCTGATAAGACCCCAAAAATGCACTGCTTAGGGTTAAGGTGAACATGGTAATGGATGAGGTGTTCAAAAATAACCTTGAGAAATTCTAAATGATATTTATAATATTTATATTTCCCATTAAGGTTATCTATGTAATATTTCATCATTTTTTGAATAAGGTCATGGAAGATATAGGTCATGGTACGTTGGTAGGTTGCACTAGCATTTTTTAGACCAAAGGGCATGAACCTATAGCAGAAGGATCCCCATGGGGTGATAAAGGTAATTTGATGTTGGTATTCAAGGTAAATAAAGATATAATTATAACCTAAGAAACCATCCACAAGAGATAGCATCTCATGATTGGCTATAAGACCAATAAGTTAGTTAATGCGTGGCAAAAGGAAGTCATCCTTTGGGCAAGTAAGATTAAGATCATGAAAATACACACAAATGTGAATTTACCCTATCTATTTGATGATAGGGATGATATTTGAGACCCATTGGTGATAGAAAATGGGTTGGATTAAATTTATGGATAGGAGGCATTGAATTTCTTCTTTGACAAGAAGGGTTATGCAAGGGTGCATTTGACAAAGTTGTTACTTAACAACCTTAACATTATGGGTAGGAATGATATTATGGGTAGTGATGGAAGAGTTGATTCTTGGCATGTCACTATAAGACTAAGTTAATGCTATTCTACGGTCTCATAAGAAGGAAGGAAAATCTTGAAGCTTCAAATAATCTAGTGATTGGCTGATTTTGACAATGTGTGGTTTATCCTAAATACCCAAGTCGACATCAATTGTGGATTTGTTCAACATAGTTCAAGTCTAAAGAGTGAGATATTTTTGGATAGAATAATCTTATACACCAATATAGGCAAGAAGGGAATCATCATCCTGACATCGAATGGTATTAATGGTAGGAGAGTCATATTCTACCATCTTAGGATGAGTTAGAGGAATGGTTATGATCTCCCTATATTTTTGATAAGTTAGGGTTCCAATGATAATCATGTTGACATAAAAATAATTTAGGGGGAATGATATTGAAATCCTCAAATTTTGATGGTGAATGGGTCAATGAGAATGGGACTTCCTCATTAATGATGGTAATGGGAGGTGAATTAGTTGGTTCTTTAGGTGGAGTAAATTTGAGACCAAATCTCTCATGAGACTTTTGGATCTTACATAGAAATAACTGATGTGGTCTCTATTCATAACATCCTAGATTGAATCCCTTCCAAGCACACCTATGGAGGTATGTCTTGGAAAACTCTAATTTATCCAGATAGGAAAAATTAGAGGTGAAAGATCGAGTAGAAGAGGAGGTGGGGGTGGTGGAAAGTGATTGATCAAGTCCCCCATTGACAAGATGAATTTGGAGATTGAGAGGTCCAAAAGGAATAATGGTTCTAATATTAGGATCATAACTAGGATTTTGGTCAAGTTTCTTATTCTCCTAGGGAGAATGGAAGGCATTCAAGGTCAAGAGGTGATACTCCCCAAGCAAGAGGAATTGGAATATTGATTCTAAGGGGTCTTTCATGAGGATTTGGGTAGAAGGGATGGATGAGCTAATAGAGGCTTGGTTTATGGAATAGGTGGATTCATATTTGGATGGTGAAGGCTTGGTGGGTGGAAGGAGGAGAACATAATTCAATTGGTACATCATGTTGAATGATGTGAAAGGACTTGGGTCAGCTAGTATGGTAACTACTTGACCCTCATGCTCAAACTTGATGCACTAATGTAGGTAGATGTAACATAATTCATGGAACAGATCCAAGGGCATCTAAACATAAAATTACACTAGAAATATCCTTATACTATGTATAAGAGCTCAAGAAGCATGTGAGGTTATAAAAAAATGTGGAGGAAGACAATTCTTAGATTTGTTACCATATTATCATTAAAGGAATGAATCACTATTGTGGTTTTTGACATAATGTTCTCTGGCAATTTAAACTAGTTATATGCATGGGAGGAGATAATGTTAATGTTATCCCCTCCATCATTCATAACCATTTTGATGCAATTTTGGTTGATGTATGTGGTAATGAAGAGGGGAAGATCCAGATCTTTGGGGTGAATGCAGGGTATTTCTATATCTTTAATGGTAACAAGTGTGGAAAGCTGAAGGGCTTCGACAAAGGCTACTAGAGGTTATGGATCTTCTCGTTGAATGTCTATGGACTAAAAAGCCTCTATCATTACTTGGTGGTGATGGGGAAAGGTAGTTATTAGTTCATATAAACTCATCTTCACTAGTGTTTGATGAATTTGCTTTAGAACTACTCTTTGGATTGATTCAGAAGGGTTGGATTGGGAGACACCCAAGATGGATGCCTTGGGATTAGGTGAAGACATTTGGGATTGGTTGGGTGATTGGGTAGTAGAGGAAGGGTATGTACTTGGAATGGACATATTTTCCTTCCCTTTATCCTTATTTTAGGCTTGTGATCATGTGACCAAATGGATGGTATAGATTTGGGAAAGTGTTGGGCTAGAGGACTACTTCAGTTCCTCCTCACTCTTTGATAAGAGTATGGGAGTAGGTAAGTTTTGGGAGGTGTCTTATGGTTTTTGGAGTGGTGATGGGATCATGGGAGTATCTTATAACAATAAATCATCATCATCACCTAACTAGTGGACTAGGACTTAGAGAGCTTTATAGTTCTCTATATCATGCCCCAGTGTTCTATGGTATGAGAAAATTAGATTGTCATCAAACTAGGATGGATTAGGAATATGGAGATCAAATGGTTTTATAGGAGGCTAAGTCAAGTAAGAATATTACAATAAATTTTTCAAGATGGTTAAGTAAGATTCAAGTAAAGGTGATAATGATGTTGGGGTTTTGGATTTAACTTTTAGGGTGGAATCCTTCTTAGGATTAGGCTTTGAAACATGAGTTTTAGGTGGTGGAATATACTTGGTATTTTTTTTGGAGTGTATTTCTTTGGGATTAATGGTTTGGATATGGGAGGTGTAGAGGTAGATGGTTTTGAGGTAGAAGTCTTTGAAATAGAAGACTTGGTAGTGGATAATTTGGAGGTAGAAGGTGTGGAAATAATATGTAGAGGTGTAGCTAAAAGATGAAGTTGGGTTTGGGTTGTATTTTGGAGACTTGTTTTCTTGATGAAAGGATGAGGTCCTAGGATGGAAGAAGGATGGGGTCCTAAAATAGAAGGCAAGGTATAAATGGGTGTTAAGGTTTTGGTTTTTGGGAGCTTATGTGGTTCTACTTTTTTGGTTGGCTTAACATGGGGTTTCTTTGGTGGTCTAGATGATGATAAATCCAAATTTAATGGAGGGTGATTAAATCTCTAAATAGGTAGCATGCCTAGTTTTTAATGGGCTTTTATGGGATGGTAAAATGTGCTTGGGTTACTGTGGGTTGAGTTAGTTTGATTTGTTTAACTATGGTTTGAGAGGTAAAGGTTTATATTGGTTTTGTTGGGATGATGGAGGGTTCACTAATGAAAGTGGAAGGTTGGGTTGATAATGGTATGGTTAAGGGCTCTTGCTTGGTTGGATAGGGAAGCCAAATATAGTGCCATAATGTGGCATGATCCATGTTGGTTTGGGATAGGTACTCTATGTTTTGAACCAGTCTAGAAAAAGTCTTATAGATGGGTTTGGTTCCTTTGATATTGGTCCCAAAGTACAAACCTATGGGTTAAGAGAGGGGATAGATTGCATTGTCATTTTCCTCAATAAAAGGATCCAAGGTTTGGGAAGGTGATTCCTCCATAAGAGGGTTAAATAAAGTGACCTCTTCCTTAGGAATGAATTCCATAGGAAGAGTGGTTTTTTATATGATGGAAGAGAAAGGTATGGTGGTAATGGTTGCCTTCTTTAGTATGTCTTCCAAAGGAGAGGTCAGTAGCTCCAATACTTAAATAAGTGGATAAAGGGAAATAGTTACTTCATTTATTTTGGTTCCTAAAGGAGTATAAGATGGATCCACTACTTCAATAAGTGGAGGGTAAGAATAAGTGGTTTGGGAAATGGTTTCCTCAATAATGAGCTCACTAAGGACCACATTGATAGTATGGATCTCCTATTTGTGAGAGGATTCCACTTTATTTTTTTCATTATTCATAAAAGGGGCATGATCGGGAAAAGGTTGTCTAAATATGTCAAGTGATTAATTTGGGAGTGCATTGGTATTATCAATCACAAGTTCCCCCTTGTTAATCAACCTTTAGACAATGCTTTTGAAGGTATTTCATCTACTAATATCATGTCCAATGATACAGTAGAAGGCATACAATTCATTCTCATTATACCAACCAAGTATAAGATGAGAGGAATCAAATTGATGTGGGCATTTGGTTGGGGGAAGTTGTATGATATTCACTTTCAACAAATTTTCCAAAATAGAAGCATATGACTCCTATAATAGATTATATTTCTTTTGGTTGTTATGGTTTTGGTTTCGATTGTTCTACTTGGAAGAATTAGAAGAGCTGGGTTCATTAACAACTAGAGGAGGGGTGGTTTTAAGGATAAATACATTCATAGTTCCCTTTTTTTTGGTGTTGGTATTTAAGTGGTTGGTGTTTTTGGAGGAGGAAATCTCATTTGACTTGAAACTATAATTCTTATTTCTCAATTTTAGCTTCCCTTCATCAATGGCTCTAATCTCTAATTATCATGCCATGGTGAAACCCTCATCAAAGGTCTTGAAAATATAAACATGTAAAGTGGAGGAAATATGTTTGGCACAAGCTCAAGAGAAAATATCAATCAACTTGGGTTGGAGTAAAGAGAAAGAGAGTTGGTTTATTAAACCCCTCCAACAAGTTATAAAATCAAAAATTGACTCATCCTCAAATTGTCAAATAGAGTAGAGGTTGATGATGGAAACTTTCTTAGATATATTTATGGAAACATGATATAAGAAGGTTTGAACTAATTGGGTAAAAGAGAAAAGGGAGTGCCTGGTAATAGAATTGAACCAATCTAATGTTGAACTAGACAAGGACATGGGAAATGTGTGAAGAAGGAGAGCGTCATCATAATCAATCAAATAACAAGAGTGTCTAAATGCTGTTGAGGACCTTCCATGCTCTAAAATTTTTAAAATTTTGGAATGAGGAGGATAAGGTTAGATTGGCATGGATGGATGAATTGGTTAATTGTAAATTTGATCATATGATAGCAAGTTATGGGCATAAAAAATAGATGACTCAAAATTGGTCATCTTGTCCATATACATCTTAACTAGATCAATTTATGATTATGCATCCCCAAAGTTGTAGGGTAAAATTTATTGGGGTTGGGTAGGTGAAACATAAGGATAGCTAGTGGAAGGTTGGGAGGTTTCCACATATTGATATGTTGACATGGGTGGTTGAGAGTATGCCATGTACGAGTAACTGGATATAGGAGTTTGGGTAGAAGATGGAGCCATATACCCTTATAGGTTAGGAATATGTCTTAGGTTGGATGCAATGAGTACTTTTTGAGAAATTGACATGGTTTGATAGGTTGAGGATGGGTACTAACCTTGGTACTAAAGGGTGAAAGGGTAGAAGGTATGAAAACCACCAAGATTTAGAATGGAGTGGAGGTTGGTGGATTAAAAATAATAAGAGGAGTGGTGGTAACACTAGTAGAGGGTATTCCAATGGTAAGTAGGGTATACGTTCCCAAACATTGGGTTGATCCTATACTAGAAGAGTTATTAGTTGGGGTGGAAGGCATTTGGGTGTTGGTTGGTTGAATGGGCTAGTTTTGGATGATGGTATTGGTGGGATTGTTTGTATAAGAAGATGCTTGGGTGACTAAGGGTTGGGCAGAAATGGTGGCAATAAAGGTGTTTCCTCTAAGATGGGATGTCATACCATAGGGTGGATTAATAGATGGAATCAAAGTAAGGGTATGGTGAGATATGGTGTTAAGGTAGTATTGGAGGGATATGGGGTTGCTATCCAAAAAGGTGGAGAAATTCATATCACCATGGGTGACCATCTGAGGGATACTAGGAATTCCAAAAGGATGGGGAAAACCTTATACATCTGGGACTACTCTATAGATGAAGAAGAAAAGGAAGATGGGTGGTTGGGAGGTGGATCCCAATTTTTTTAGTTTCTTAGTTGTTGTCTAATGAGAACCATGCAAAGAAGGGGAAATGAAAGATGCAAGTGGTCTCACAACTCAAAATAGAAGAAAAAAATAAAAAGATCTCAAGGAAAATAATGTATACACTAAAGTGCATTAAAATCCTAGGATACTTTGTTATCTCTCTCTGGCTTATGCCTCAATTTTAAAGAAGCTATGAAGATCAACTTTGGGCTTATAAAGTGAGTACTAAAAGAAAATCTATAAAGATTGTTTCAAGTAGTTAAAGGTTCTCAAGATCTGTACTAGAACTCGGTATATGGTTTGATATTGGGACTACTCCCTCACTTCACACACTACAATGATAAGGGGGTTGGGTGCTTAGACAAAATATACTTGGTTGCTAGAGATTATACTTAGCCATCAAACTGAGTTGGTTTTCCCCTTGGTGATGAAATCCAAGTATGATAGCTGAGGAAAGGTGACTACTAGGTGATGAAATCTCAGTCAGACCTTATATCAATATTTTGAAGTTTAATTGAGTATCTTGGTTGGTCTTTTGTGTGTGGAGAGAAGTGAGACTACAATTAATTAACTTGATTAATTTAAGCTATCTAAGCTAATCAACACAAGCAAACTATGGATGTAAAGTTAATTTTAATCCAAAATGAAAATTTTGGTGTCTTTTCAAATGAATACAAGATAACTATGATACACCTAGATATGATGATGATGATGATAATGTAAATCCTAAGCCTAGAATGAATATTTTTGATTTTCAGAAGTGGAAGCAAAACAAGACAATTTTTACTTTTTTTAAGAAAGCAAAATAAACTAGAACTTATATTTTGGAATGCAAGAAAGGAAATAAGGAACATTTAATATTTCAAAAAATATTTCAAGAATGAATCTTCTCTAATGCAACTAAATGTCCTATAGATATGAACCTAAGAGAAAGCTCAAGGGTCCCATTGGGTGTTCCAAAATGTTTCATTAAAAATTTATTTTATTTTACTTTCTTTAGAAAAAAGTTGTAAAACTTAAAAGAAGGGTGAGGTTAGTAGAACATGAATATGTTGTGCATGCATGAATCCAAATGATTGTGGATACTCCTCTAATTCTAGGGAGGATGACCTATAGATAAGAAAATACTAGAAGAGAATGGTTGATTAGTGAGATATTAGGGTGGGTTGCCTAGCGTGAGCTAGATCCAAGAAGCAAAAGCTTCCTTGGAAGCTATCAATCCACTTTTTTAAAACAATTAAGTTTTGATATGATAAAAATATATGCTTACATGAAATAATAGAAGGTACTAAAATTAAATAAAAGGAATGATTGAAAAGAAATAAGTGATTTTGATTAAAAATAGTAATAAGCGATAGAATACTAATGCTAAATCACTCAAACTAGATTCATAAAATAAGTTGAAGTTCTATGATAAAATAAAAACTCCAAAAATAGAATTTGGGTGTGAGTAGATGGTTCAAATTAGCTTGATGTTGTGAAAATTAACACACAACAACTTTCAATGGTTAGGTATGACTGTCAATGGTTAGGGCCAGCCATTGATGATTATTGTGGTATTTGGTTTTGAGAAAATAAGTATATTAAAAAGGTTATAGAGAGGTTTTGAAACTGGTTTTTGGGTTGAATTTTGGTTATGAGACATGACTTAATATTTAGAGGTATATGGTTTGGGGGTTAGGTGTTGGGTAAGAGCTAAAGTGTCTAGAGTTGAAGGACTCCAACACATGAAAGTGAGATGAAAGAGAAATAAAGGGGAAGACATAAGAAATGAAATAAATATAGATAATTATTGAATCTTGATGAAAATAAAAATACTTAGCTTTTAGGTGTTGATGGTCTGAGAAATGCAAAAGTTGACTAAAAGCTATTGTGGATCTTGGAATGATGTCAGTAGAGTAATGATGTCCTAGCACTTGATAGTGAGTTACAGAAGTACCCTAAGTCTCTGACCAAGTTCCTTGTTCATTGGGAATCTTTTTTATTTCCCTAGGAGTAAGAATGTCTCTTACACCAAAAATGAATTCAACCTTCTCCTAACTTCCTCTTCATATCTTAATATAAAGAAAAGGAGCATTGAAATCAAGGAGGATAGTAATTAGTTCAAAGGGTAGTGTAACATTTATTGATCACATAGAATACCATGGATTGATCATGCAAAGAGTGAGTTGTAGTTAAGTCCTTTGATCATGCACTCTGAGGTAGAGTTATGTAACCATCGATGGTCAGGGTCAACTATCGACAATCAAGGTTTGACCATCGATGGTTATAGAGACATAGTTAAAATGGCTAAGGTTAGTCATTTTCACTTATGTTTGGTAGTTGAGAAGTTATGAAATGGTCCAAGGTAATTAAAGAGGGTCATGGGGTGATTTGACAACTAGAAACTCATTGTACAATTTTTGAATGTCTACAAAATATTAAGAAGTTGCCTATTCAATGCCAAAAATTTGCATTTTATGACTCGTCCCTGCACCTTGTACCATGGATTACTCTCGAAGGTTCCACTTGTGTGATCTAGGGTGTGATTAAAAGGATGAAAGAGGTAGGGGAAGGTTCTAACAGTTTATAGAAATGACTTACAAATTTCATTTTATGCATATTTGAACATAGGCTAAAAAACTACATTTTTCTTGTATTAGGAAGGATATTCTTAAGGCTAGAATGGGTGGTGGATTTGTTGATTAGGCATGATGGAAGTCTAAAAACTTACTCCTAGACATTATCTAGCCCCCCCCCCCCTCAGTCACATTAGTAGTGTTACTTTTTGGTCAAGATGAGGTATTCACATATTTACACATTAATTGAAACTAATATTTTCTTCTTGCACTTATTGTTAATCCTTGTATGGTTAAACAAAAATCAATTGCCTATTTTTGAATGATGCAAGGAATTTGTGGGTATGAGAATCAACTTTCTAGTTTCAAGTATCTATAAAAGTTTTGAATTCCAATGACTCAATCGAACTCTTTCCATACGACTATAGTAAATTATATCTCCATGATTTTTAATCCTCAACCCACCTTTACTTGAGGGTGAAACTACCCCTCTCTCTGCCTACAACCACTTAATCCTCTACACACTTATATATTAGCATGGGATGTTATCTCTAGGATTTAGTGACACTTTCAAACATCAAAGTTTATTCAATTGCATTCAAAACATAATGATAAAGAGGCTCTTTCACTAGATAAGACATCTTTTATTGATCTTCATAAATATTTACAATATGATCCATAGTCATATCCTTGTCCTTGTGGACAATATTGTTTTCCATATTCTTGCTTCATATATTATTATTTTTGAATCTCCTACTTACTCTAATGACTCGTACTACTCCTCCCTACTCTCCCAAAACACACACCCCCATGTAACTCTTTCTCTCTTCTTTTTCTCACCCACTTTTGAATGAAAATGTATTTTAAGTATTCATGGTGATTTGGAAGTTCGAATAGGTTTGTGATATTATCAAAGATTAATTGTAGGAGGCATAACACCCTTAAGGTATAGGCCTAGAAATAAATATAGCTATTAATGGGTGTTGATCTGGGTCTAGACACCTCAATGGGGAGTTGAAGTATGTCAAGAGTGAGGTGTTGAAGGGTTAGAAACTAGCCTTAAGAACGTGCATTAGGCCTATTAGGCCAACTAGGCCTTGAAGGGAAAATTTACAAGAAATTGTAAAGGAGTGTGGAGGCATTTAAAATTATATTTATTGGGTTTAATTAAGGTTGGATAGGTGGATATAAGAACTAGAGGAAGTTTTACTGAAATTATTAAATAAGAAGAAGGCATCTAGGCATATCCAAGCCTAGGGATTGTATAGTGAGAGAGTGTGAAGAGTGAATGACAAAAGGGGTATGTTGGAGGATAGTAAAGGAGTTGAGTGTAGAAGAGGTATTGATAGAGATTAATCAAGAGGTGGGGGAAAATATAAAGGAACAAGAATCATAGAGGTCATACAAGTATAAGGCCTAGTTTCAATAAAATCTATCCAAAAGGCATTAGAGCCAAGTGAAGGTGAAAGACTAGGTTTATAGGTATAGGTATTAGAGTGAGAAATTTGTAGGTATTTATGAATTATTTTATGTTTCTACATTATACAAGGATGAACATGGTTTGATATGGGCCTTAAGCGAAATCAAATTGTGCTAATGATCAATTAAAAATTTGTAAATGGGTGATGATATATGTAAAATAGATAAGAGTGGCATAAGTTATTTCCACTACACACAATCAAATAAAAAATTTAATTTAAAAACATATGGGAGATCAAATATTTATAGGATTGAAAAGAACAAATTTTTAATCTTTATTTATGTACAACATTAAATACAAGATCTGAAAGATGATAGTTAGGAAGATCAAAACAACACTATATGGTAACATTTTAAATTAAAAATGAATATAAATTAGATAAATTAACATAATTTAGATGAAAACTCAAAAAAATATCATATAGGCACATTTTCAATGTCAATAATACATATATTACCATGATAGGAATACAAAAAATTACTTCTACCAACATAGTATCTAATATCGGGTGAATGTCATATACGTATATATAAAATGCCAAAAATGATTACATTTTTATATAAGCATAAAAAAAATCACATCTCATGCAAGAAATCATAATCATCAAATAACCTCACTCTCTTGACCTTCCTTTAAGAAGACTCTCCCTGGGATGCCTTGTCGATAGATAGAGATCCCTTGAATGCCTTAGATTGCTTGAAGGTCCAACTATAGGTCCTACGCTCATATCACGCTTGTAATTGAACCTATTCAAATACAATTATTTC
Source organism: Torreya grandis (assembly GCA_037957365.1). NCBI lineage: Eukaryota > Viridiplantae > Streptophyta > Pinopsida > Cupressales > Taxaceae > Torreya > Torreya grandis. The sequence goes on from JARHVA010004648.1 coordinate 1,049,062, forward strand.
TAAAAAATTAACATAAATACATTCAACCACTTGTTAATAAATTAATTTTAAACTAGAATAAAAATCATTTAAACATGCACTTATTACAAGATCGCAGTCTTACTCAATCTACTTTTCACACTCAAACAAATCAATGGTAGGCTCAAATTGTATGAATAGGCATCTAAAATAGAGAAGAAACATGATAAGTTACCCTACTAATAATCTAAATAGGACTACTACATGTCATGGGATAACCTTGCATACACAATACATTGACATAAGTTACATTTGTCCCAAGTTTGTAGTAAAATTATTAAAATAAGTCTATTTTTACAATTTAAATTATAAGTTAATATATACCTATGTCATTACATATATAAACAACATTACAATAGAAATGCCTATGTTTATATTGGATCAAAGTGATGGAGGAATGTCTACTTGAACTATCAATTGAATGTAAACAAGTCTCAGTTACAAGGAAAATATACATAGAGCATAAGATTAACTCAAAATTGTACCTCTATATAAGTAAAAGGTGTCATCCTAACACAAAAAAGATGTAGTAGTGGATGAGCCATCAGTTGGATCCATATATGTAAATAATGGTTACGTTAAATTAAATCCTGTAAATGTGGAATGTTACGATGAAGTCAAGGTCTCTTCCTAGGATATAAAAAATTACATATATTATTCAATTTATATGTAAATTAATTATTATCTAAATTAAACTTACAAATATAGCTTAAATTTAACATGACATTTATATAAAATATACTTGCATCTATGTAATGGCTAATGTTTGCACACCAAATTGCATGCTAAAAGCTCATCACTAATAAGTATATTATCAAAGCCCTCAAAACGACCAGTGTCATCATCATCAAATGGTATAGTGCATATAGATCCACAATATCTACATGGGTGGGATCACACATGCACACTAGGTGGTATATCTATAGCATCAGACTCTAAGAGCCTATTCATATGTTGAATGAGTGTATAAAAGAGTGAACAAAGAGTATGTAGAGTGTTGATCTCCATGACTTCTTCATATATAATGGGGATCTCAGGTTGAGCTAGATTTTAGATATGGATCCTTATAGGTCAATTAGGTGCATGATGTGTACTTGGTTGATCTTGTATAGAGCCCTTCCCTTAGCCCTAAAAGTTACTATAATCAAAATAGTTCTAAATCTCATTGAGGACCAACTCATAGTAGAGTTTATTCAAAAAATATAATGGGACCTCATGGTTGTTACATGGTGGATAATAAAACACCATCCACCATCGATCCCATAAATTGGTTGTGATTAAATTGTGTTGGTAATGATGGATTGTGAAACATTTAGAAGTGACTGGAAATGGTTCATTGGTGGCTTAGTTAATTAATAAGACAAAACTTGAGGCTTTCGATATGTGTTTTTTCTTTACCTCACGTGCTGGCAATTTATCAACATAATAAGCCCTACAACTATCTTGATATGAATCCAATCTATCAAGTTAACTAGTTATAAAGTCAATTTTACCTAATAATGAATCTAAGGAATTGGCTAGATAGGTTTGGTGGGTACTAGTTGAAGTGGGATCCCTCATTATCCTAATTAGTTCTTTAATTTCAATTTTATTGTCCACAATGTGGTCAACTAGACTCTCCTAACTATGTGGGGGATTTTGTGGAACTATAGAAGGGTTAGGAGGATGGTTAGGTGGAGGGTTGGGAAGAGAGTTAGGTGAAGGGTTAGGCTTAGGAACATGAGGGTTAATAGGATGGGATATTCAAAAAAAATAAATGACCAATTAAATAATGACAATAACAAAAAAATACTAAATTTTAGGGTTAACACGTGTATATTTTTAGCACTTACCTCTTCTACATGGTGGTATCATCAATTAGTTGATGTTGGTAAGGTTTGGCCTCACTAAGGCAAAATGAGATCATAGAGTAGAGGACAGTGAGGAGAATAAAGAACTTGAATGCAAAATAAGGAAATTTTGTTTTCAGGTTCACTTTTTATTTTTGTAATTGGCACAGGGAATGTGATCACATTATTAACATGATCTCATTATTGGTTTTAAATAATGTGATCACATTATTAATGTGACATACGTTATTAGTTTTAAATAATGTGATTGTGTTATGTATTAACATGATTACATTATGTCTCAGTAATTATAGAGCCATAATTTAAATAATGTGATGGCATCATGGGTAATGTCCATGGAATTATCCCCCAGCTTTATGCACATACCCCCCACACATTAAATACAAGTTCATTACCTTTGTCCCCAAAGTGGATAGGCAAAATTATTTTGGAGACTTGAATACATATCCCTCTATAACACAATGTATAAAATAATTTCCAAGGCAATATTTTTTAGGCATAAACCCCACTTGGAGTCTCTCAACTCTAGGGAGCAAGGGGAGTTTTTCCCAAGTAGGAGTATTGAATATGACATCATTATCACACATAATATTTACATTTGATTACCTCTACTCATAGTAAAGATATGATTATGAAATTGGACATTATCAAAGCCTATTACAAGGTAAGTTAGCACTTTCTAATCAAGACCTTGAAAATTTTTGAGTTTATGAAGTTATGGTGCAATTGGGCATTTATCTACATCTTGACCCAAATATTTTTAAGTTTTGATCAATGGTAAGTCAACTGGGTTCTTCAAGGCTATTGGTTTAAGATATTACTTTCCTACTCTTTATCTTACTTAGGTGGTATTTCATTAAAGATGTTTATCCCACATTCCTGAGTATGATGGGTTTATGCCTTACTTCCACCTATATTGGGGAAGTGAGTTCCAAATGTAAGGGATGGTTAGAATTATCATATCTTATACCTATTTATACATCTCTATTATAAACTATTTGATATATGAGAGAATGGAATAATATTTGGTTTATTCTTTGTGTGTAATGTTGAAGTTTTCATGGTTGTGATAATGGATTCATGAAGAGATCTTGTTTAAAGAGTCTTATTATCTCCATCATAGTCTCAGAGGACTCTCCAACTACCACTTTTTGTATTGTTTATCTACTCCTTAGATAACGTGTATGGTTCATTTTCAGATCTAAGTTTTTTTTATTGATATTCAAAACACCTCTATTATTGAGAGTTTCTACTTTTGAGTATGCTTAGATCAGTTGTGCTTATATCTAATCAACAATAATGATTTTCATTTGAGTTTATTATATTTTTTATGTTGGCCATACATTTTTTACATAAATTATAAAGTTTATTTTTCACAAAATCATGACTATCTTGTAGATCAATTTTCTCTTCATAGCACTATTTGATTCAAAAAATTATTTCATTGATAGAAATAGGACTTTGAGAGGTTTCCAGAAAGTGGTCATAATAAATATTATGAAAAATATCCAAGGATATATGAGGCTCTAAATTTGACCCTGCAATTCTATTTTGCTATGATTTTTTTATGCACTCAAGAAAAAAATTAGGTCTTATATTTAAATTTAAAAATAAGCATGGAAGATTGATCTATGTGGAATATTGTTCTTTTCCTTTTCTACAAATTTATTTCATATCCATTTTTCTAAATCTAGTAGAAATAATTTAATTTTCTCCAAATATTTAATATTTTTTGTGCAATGTTTTATTTCCTACCTATTTATGATGAGATAACCTTTTAAATATTATATCTTTTGATCAGTAACTCAAATTCAAGTGCTATTTTTTCAAAAGTGTATGTTTTTTTATGCCCAATCTATTGATGTCATTTATTTTTGTAAAAAAACACTAAAATATAAAGTGACAAATTTGAGGGGGGGATATATAATAATCATGGAGGATTTGTTCTTTCATTACAATTTTTGATGCATTTTTGGCTGCAACTAATGTCCTATTTGGATGAGCTTTGGCCCACATTACTCTTTTTTATCCAAAATTGTATTTCTTGTGCCACTATTACACTTTGTACTATCTTAGATGCATTTTTGACTAAGTTTGATGTCATTTGCATGTGCTTTGTAGATTGTCATTTTTAAAAAGTTGATCATTTCATGTGTTTTTTACATACATGATGGCTTTTTCACCATTTTCCACACTCTTTTGTCATCCCAAGACATAATCTATTCTAGTTTGTGTATTATCACATTGACACACTTTTAATTTACATCAAGTCTCCATCAAGGCCCCTTTCTTATTGCCTTGCCTTCTTATATGGAGAAACATTTTTACTCCCTTCTTTTTGGATCACCTCTCATGATACTTGATGACTTATTCGATAGGTCGATAGTCTACTTATTTGAAGTTATTATGGTGAAGTCTATTGTCTTCCTTATTTCTATTTGGTATTTTTTAATGCATAAGTTATAGTATATTCACACTGTTTTGTAAAGTCCATGGGAGTTTTGTTGATTTAGCCTTATCTACCTCCATGCATTTGTGTGCTCTATTTTGATCACCTTTTCACTTTTTAGTTGCTTGTCTCTTCCATCACCACCATGATCCATCATCTTTGAGAGACCTTTTTTGTATTTTTGATACCACTTTTTTGACAGTTGATAATCTTCTGTAATTTGAAGTGCAACTATTTTGGTGAATCCTAGTGTCATCATGTCTTCTTTGATCGTTAGATAATCTCTTTTCAATGTCATATGGAGATTTTTAGTGTATATAGTGTCAGCTTATTTGGTGTTCGATTAGTGGATTCAAACCACCCATACAGATCTTTTTCATCCACTCGACCCATTATGGGTGGGGTATTCATACATTTTTTTGGTCTTTACTCTACCCAATAAATAGTATAGGGAGTGTGGTATACATTTCGATTCTTAGGTGTTGAGAGTTTCTTACACATGCAGTATTATTTTATACTTTTTTCACTAATTATAGTCTTCTTGATTTAATTTATTTTGGTGAAACCCCATGGCAGTTGTTTTTGTGATCGAGTAGTGGATTCAAACCACTTGTGTAGATTGAGTTTCTTTGTGACTTTTGAGTACTTGGAGTGTGGACTACTTTAACATCATATTTTGTGGATTTTTATCTCTCTCTTATTTTGTTTCTCTCTTTTAGGGATGCAGGAGAGTTTTTCCAATGGATTTTCTCCTTTTCTCCATTTTATGAGAGTTATATGTATATTTTGCATTTTTTTGAGTGTTTTATGGATTCCCCCTTTGTACATGGGTATCTTATTCAGACAATTTATTTTTCAAAACCTATATGAAGATTTTTTACTTGACTCCATGGCCTTCTTGGTGATTCTTATAGGGACACCAGTGTGGTATCTCCATTAGTGACACCAGTGTGGTAGCCCCACCATTCTTTGTGCTCATTTTTCACCATCTTTTTGGAGGGTCTTCAAGCAATGTTTATTTAGGTTTATCACTCTACTTGATATTTTGGAGCATAGTGTTCATGTTCAGTGATCTTTGTATTCAACACCATTCCTACTTTCACTTGGTAGTTACAATGACTCAACATCCATAAAATTTGGCAAGATGGATTGGTGTAAATAAGGACACATGGCTTCACACTATATCATCTATTATATCCACCTAAACTATGCTTAAGGGGGGTGTTGGTATAGAATATTTTTTCCTTACTATTTATCTTACTTAGGTGGTATTTTATTGAATATTTTTATCCCACATTCATTAAGATGATGGGTTTATGCCTTACTTCTACCTATATTAGGGAAGTTAGTCCCACATGCATGGGATGGTTAGAATTCTCTTATCTTCTACCTATTTATACATTTTTATTGTAAACTGTTTGATATAGGAGAGAATGGAATAATATTTGGTTTAATCTTTGTGTGCAATGCAAAAAATTTCATGATTGTGATAATAGATTCATGGAGCATTCTTGGTTGAAGAGTCTTCTTAACTCTATCAAATGCTTCACATTGTTTATGATAAGGGGATCATATCTCACTCTTTCTCTTCATTATTATGGTAGAATCCCTAGGAAGGTTGGTAATTGGAGATTGCTCAGTCAATCTACTTATAGGTTTTCAAGTGAAAAAATATATGGAAAATATCACTCATCAATTATTCATAAATGACATGCTTTACTTTGGGAATACCTCAAAGTATGTAGTAAGGACCTTCAAGAGTCTTGTTTTCTTTTATGAAGTTGCCTTTAGTAATCTAGTCAATTCATTTAATTCTAAGGTGTTATTATTTAATATATCAAGATCAACACAATAAAATATTATCATCATTCTAGGTTTCAAAGTCAGTAATTTTACATCCAAGTAACTTGGATTTCCATTGTTTGTTGGTGCTAAAAAGGCTACCATGTTGGACACCCTAATCAATGCTTTTAAATCATGGATTTCAACTTGGTAAGGGTGCTCGCTCACCATGGATGAGTAAATTAATCTAATAAGATCCATTCTAATTTCACTTCCAATATATGTTATGTTGGTACTACATTCATTTGTTTGGGTGATTGAGTGGCTTAACTTTATCATGAAGGACTTACTTATGCAAGGGTTTAATGATCAAAATAAAATCCCACTAATAAATTATGATTTAGTGTGTTTGTTTTGAGAGGAAAGAGGGCCAAGGCTTAAGAGATTAGGTGTGAAAAAAATGGTGCTTTGGTCAAAAATAATGTGGGGAATGGTCTCACAGCCTAATGTAGTTTGGAAGAAGGTCCTACAGTTAAAGTATTTTAGTGAGCTACCAATTCAAATATTTTGACAGTGGCTAGCTCACCTTCTAGTTCCCATCTATGGAATTTTATTTTTAAAACTCAATCCATTATAAAATATCATGTCTCTTGTTGATCACTAATGAATGTTTTTGTGAGTTTTGGAGTGACTCCTAAAATGAGCATCGACTAATTTAGGACATTCTAGGATTATAGGAGGCTAGAGTCATTCTAATTAGATGTTTCAGGGAATAAGGTTTGTGATTATTTGAATCTTCATATGTGGACTATCTTAGGGAGTTTTAAATGGAGGGAGTGTGGTTATCTCTTGGTCTGAGAAAATTAATAAGAATTTTCAAGGGGACTACTATCTAAGAGGAAGGTTTTCCTTAACAATTATGATTATGCTATTCAATAAATGGGAGCCAAATATGGGTTCTATTCAGTGAATTTGGGTTACAAGAGGTGAATAAAAATGATCCATATTTTTTATGTCCTAAATATATTTGTTGGAATAAATATGGGCTTCCAAAGGTAGGGGAATTTGCATGACTAGTTGTTCAAAGTAAAATATTAACTTTTTATAATCTTTGAAAAATTGAGGTGATTAGGCCTTTGTGTTTCCCTATGTTTCTTTTTCAAAGAAGATATAGACCATATTTTTCTTTCTTGTCCCTTTCCTACATTATATTGGGCTTGGATTTATGTTAAGTTGGTATAAAGGTGGGCATGGCTGGAGTCTTTGATGGTGACATTTGCATCTTGACTAGTGCATAAGTGTAAGAACACCTTCTCATGATTATGGATAACTAACTTGGATATTATTATATGGATGATTTAGAAAGAGTAGAATTTATGGATATTTGAAGGTAAAGAGAATTATAGGGATGCTATTGTATGGAAAGTGGAAATGGAGATCTGAAAAATTGGCTTTCAAAATGCCCAAAGATCTTGTGGTAAGTTGAAAGATTGGGATGCCCAAATCATCACATCCTAGAAGTTGTTGAAGCTAACCCCCATTAATGGGTTAGACATATCAATTAAAGTTTGTAGACATGATGACACATTAGATTGGTGTCCTCCTTTATCGATAATTTTCAAGTTGAATTTTGATGGGGTAGCAAGGGAGAATCTAGGTGCCTTAGGTTCTAGGTTTGTAATTAAAGATTATTTAAGGTCATTGATTAGATCTACCTCTATAAATCTTATGTATGGGACCAATAATGAGGTAGTGTCCTACGATATGGTGTTGGGTATATGTTTAGCAAATCAATATAGATTTGAGAATTTGGTCATTAAAGGGGACTTGATGGATATGATCTATGCTTTGTGGAATCAAAAGACATGAGATTGGAATATAGATAAAATATTGTGATAATGTTGGGGGATTCTTGATTCCTTTATTGTATAAAAGGACTCCCATTGCTTTAGGGATGTTAATGGTGTCATGGATTTCTTAGCCAATTAGGGAATTAATATGTAGCATTATTTAATCATGTATAACTATTGGGAGGCCTAGCCCAACTTTCACGTTGGAGAGTTAGACTCTCAAAATTTAAATTAAAGATTTAAATTTATGATCAATTTTATTACTTGGATTCATGTAGGATTTATATTCATGTCACTAACATGTCATTCAGTTAGTGATAGGGTGGCTTGCATTCACAGAGGAAAAATATTTAGAGATGGGCATGGTAAAGCTTTATTTCACTTGGTGATTGTGTTATGTGGTGTTGGTTGGGTATTGAGGTGAGTGAGGTAGGTGATGAGTGCATCGAATTACAAGTTTTTAGTGCTTCAATAGATAAGATGTTGTAAATTATTCTGAGCATGCCTCTTATTTGGCTAACTGCCCTCAGATGGGAAATGGTTTTTTAAGGGTGAGTTATTGATTCTCAACTCATAGTCATTCATGTTCGTAGTCAGGGAAAGGGAATATTTTTCTCATCCAGTTGGGGCTGGTGATAAAATTAGTCAGGGAGCTCATAGGCATTCATGTCGAGTGAATTTTAATTCAAAAATGGCATTCATGTTCGTGCCTACTCTTTTGTTATCCCTTGAGGATAAATTCTTGGTTTGTGAGATTACAAATTAGTTTGTGAAATCATATTTTTGATTGGAATTGATAAAATTTATGGAATATTTTCATGGAAAACCTTTTTGTCTTTGATGTTCTTGTGAAATTATCTCTTAGGTATTGTGCCACTTTCAATCTTTCTCAAACTAGAGGAACATTACATGATGGTGTTGTAGTTTGCAGAATGGGTTCAAAATGCACCATGTCATCCATCTCTAGTAGGGGGTTTTATTTCTATTTTGTATGTTCAATTTTACAAGGTTCTTCTCACATTTCTAGAATTAATTCTTGACTTTCAGTAGTCAAGTATGGAAACCTAAGTAGTGAGGCTTTTAGGGTGATTGTTTGGTGTATCAACTATTAATTTTCCTCCTTAGGTAGGAACTAAAGGGACGAAGACTGTTGGAGGAAAGTTGATGTCAAAATGACATGTATTTACTAGTGATAATTTTAAATATCATAAAATTTATTAATTATTTTAAATTTGAGCTCCTTATATTTCTTCATTTTAATTTATAAAAATATTTCTATAAATATATAAAAATAATATAATATAATTAAGGAATTTTTTAAAAATATAATTGAAAAATAAAAGGTATTATTCGGGATTAATTTTTGTTGAATTCAGAGTCCAAACATCATAAGGGATGAGGTCAAGTTTGATCCCTAGATGAATCTAACAAAATGGCACCCCTTTATCCTTGGTGTTAAGCCAAAGACTTGATCAATAAAAAAATTGCATAAATAATTGATATAATAAGCAAAGATAATTCTATAAATGTGTGAAAACCTACAAAATAAAAATAAGAAAAAAAATAATCAATAATTTATATATGAATATGAATATTAAAATGAAAATATATAAGTTTGTTACAACCATAACATATTAAAAAGAGTGCAAGAAAATTACATGATAAATAGGAGCATGCAAGTAAAAGGAGATAAAACATAAAATATAAGAATTATATTATTCAAATATTTCTCCAAATAAGTCATGACTGTTGAATAGAACAAATGGTTCATTTTCACTTTTAAAATTGTGGTTAAGAAATGAATTTGAAATTAAACCATAGAAAAAAGGTTGTGCTGACAAATCTTAAGGAGACAAATTCTATGTTAGGTCATCTTTATGATGATTAGAGATATATGTATTTGATCCTCATAATGAATAATATCTCATAGAGAGCCTTGATTTTCTCAAAAGAGGCATCAAAACTTACCACATAACTCATAATATAGTCGACACTTAAATAAGAAATATTCCTCTAGTTCTAATTCATTATTACAAAGTTTACATATGCACTTATGTCACAGAATAAACTAATATAATTCCATGCAATGTTTATAAGATCCTACTCATAAATGGCCCAAAGAAACTCTCAAACCATAGGAGAGCATGGTGTACTTGGAGTACTTATATTTCTATTTTATATTTGAATATAATGTTTAAAATAGTGAAGCAATTTTTTAAATGGTTTTAATGATTCCATCCAAGTTAAGTTTTCATGTAGAATTTATAAATCTCACCCATAATTCCTTTATTAATATCCATTTTCAATGTATAGGGAACATTGATAGAAAATATATTAGAAGACAAATGATTGATATCAATATGAAGTCCCTGTAGGAATTATTTTTATTTATTGTACTAAGTTTTCAAAATCCATCGTTCACATTATTTCATAGATGATTGATGAGCCTTGAGTAGATATTCACTATATGGAAAAAAAAAGAAAAGAAATATGAATGCCAAATTTAGCCAAATTTATTGAATGTAAAACTTGTCGATTTGCCCATTAGTTTTTTGATAGCATGGAAATAATAACTCCATCAACCCATTCCCAACTAGTACTATGAAGTCTAGGACCAAAAATATTACAACCATACAATATTGTTGGTGACACTAAAGTTTGGAAAACAATTAATTTTTCTTTGGCATTCTTAAACTAGAGCTAGAAGCATTGACTCTTGATTCTACTAAGTACAACATACCCTTTACATAATATCTCTTCTAGAGTAGGGAGTTTATTGAATGGATATCCTTTAAGAGGCACACTGGGATAAGTATTGGATAAAACCACTTCAACCAAACTTTTTTTGTAAATAAGACTAGTTTCACATGATTTTTTCTTAGTTATATTGAAAACAATGACCTTTTTTTTACTCAAGTTCATTTTTAAATCATTAATATCACAAAGTAAGATCAAAATTTGTCAAGATTTCTTTGTAATCCTATAACAATTTTTGACATGAGAATGATTTCATCAAAAATGAATAAAATAGTGATGACTATATCATAAAAAAGACACGTGTCACATATTTTCCCTAAACTTATAGTGATATATATAATTCATCTATATAGAGATGAGAAAAAAATAGGATAAATGAAGTTATTGAGTAAAACTATTGTATTTTATTTATTATATTTTTATTAAAATGTGTATTATATTGATAAGTAAAAAACATAATACATGTATGATAGAAAAAGATAGGTGATATGCAACACACCTTGAAACCAAAACACTAGGAAAACCTGAGAAACCAAAGACACTAAAAGTCTATTACATCATAAGTGACATCAACATTTTAAGAGATACAAGAAACCTAAACTACACATTAAGCAATTGGATCCACTAGCCCTATAGAAAGACGAGGAGATGATAATGGACTATCAAGCTTTTCATCTTGACCTCTCCTATTGGGGCAGGGGGGTTCATAGAGATGTATCATGTATGGTTCATCCATCATATTAATTATTTTTCTTCTTCCACTTATTCATTTTGAGCATGTTAGGGGGAAATGGAAAAGCCAACTGATGAAACTTTCCTTACCCATCTTCACCTAGAGGGACAAACCCTACATGACTAGAATCAGTGTTAGGTGACAAGCACCCTCTAATTCCTTTGGAGGGAGGAAATATCCACCAAGGAGGAGGGAGACCAGTGGAAAATACTTATCAACTTTGAGATATATGATGATCATGGCTATGTGATTTGCCACAACCCAACCGATCCTACTCTCTATGTTTTTTAGATTGTTACTAGTTTTGGTGGGATCCTTACCCTATATTCTTTTGACTAGAGCTCTAACCGGTCTAGGACACAATCAGGGGCCTAGATCCCTAACACTAATACTACTTTTATGTGATGTTATAACCCAAAAATTGCAAACCATTCCAACTGTTGAATCATACCATCTTTCAACATTACTAGATATACCACAAGATGGGACACTATAGCCCACCAATAATCTATTCAAATCATTTGATGATATCGATTTATATTGATTACACCATAGTTACCATAGATCCACCTACACACTCTATAGACAACAATACCACTACTAACAGTGATATTCAGCCTCACATGCCTCATTAGGAATGGAACCTTGATGGACCTGGATACATCCAAGTGATCTCACCAACTCACCCCCACCTCATTGGAAATCCTACTCTCTATGTGGAAATTTTTGTTTGGGATCATTTAATGGAACATTGTTTTTTGTGCATGGGGTACTATCATAATGGTCAAGAAGAGTGTGAAGATGTCTAACCTACATATCCACTTTATCTTCTTGAATTTGAATCTAAAGCATGGCACTAGATAAGACATATTTTGTTAGAAATAAGAAAATCTCTATCTAAGATTTCTTTGTTAATGGTATAAGTATTTTTATGTTTTCATATAATCAAATGGATATCAATGTTGAAGATATGCCATATCTTCATGTGCTTCTTAGGGAGGAGGATAAAATCCCCTAAAAGGATGATGTTCCAAGTGAATGGTTTAGGCCTTAGGGGTTAGAAGAATGAATGATTCCAACTCCAAGCACCTTGAGCTCTAACAAAAAATCTAAAATTGTGCTTAAGGGACTCAGTTTGACCAAAAGAAGGATATTTAGGAGAAGGAATCTCCATGTGAAGTAACCTTTCTTCCATAGGGATACCTTGGTATACCAAACACCAAGAAAAAATGGCTTTCTTAGGCTCAACTATTGTAGACCAGACATTTTGAAATTTCCTATTCCAAATAGAGGTAAAGCTATTAATAATCCATAATTTTTAGAGCATTTCTAAAGGAATATGGTTTTAGGAGAGCCACTTATAACCAAGTCAAGGTTGATACCATAAGAGTGGAGGTAGACCAATTTTAGTCCTTCCTTTATCAAGGAAAACCTATAACACCAATCTTGTGCAAAGCATAGTCAGGCACAACCATTAAAATATTAGAAATTGACTCAAAATATTGAGCACTAAGCATTTGATTTGAAGTTGGTTTTTTTATTTTATTTTTTCCATGATTTCATATTTCCTCACTCTGATATGTGCACTACAACATATGTAAGCTTCAAAATAAAATTTCTTATCTATGCCCTAAAATAATCATGATATCTAAAACTTTCTTATCTATTTAATGCTTATAAATACTCAACAATGAATTATTCCTAAATTTTTTGTGTACACTTAAAATCAAATGAACTACAATAATTATATATTTACAAACAATTAATAAAAAACTATAACTCTATTAACATACAAACTAACATCAAACAATCAAAATGATAAAAATACATAATAAAAGGATAGAGAAGATGAATAATAACTCATATAAAAATAAAAAAATATACCAATAATATTTAAATTAAATAAATAATTAATAAATAAACAAAAATTATTAAAAACATATTAATTAATTAATGATTAATAAATATATAAATTCTATTTTTAAATATCTAAATATATATACACCCTTAACATTACCATTACTAACTGTAACATAATTTTTTAATTACAAAATTTGTAGAAAGACAGACAATTTACTAGATGTATGTTTCAAATCACCCAATATAATTCATCATTAAAATTTAATCTTATGATAAAATAGATTAGTTGATTGAAACATCGATCCATAAAACTACTTACAGAGGGCTTCTAACTTTGTTCTAGTTATATAGAAACTTTGAGGCTTAAAAATTCTGATAGTTTTAATATAAACCTAGAGTGGGTGGACGTATCAAGTAACTGCAACCCTAAAAGCTATATTGTTCATATCAAGCAAGTAGGAGCTTGTCTGGAAGTGCCCGCGTAAATAATTTTTTTCTTCAATCTATTACAAAGTTGTGAAACCATCGACCTCCCTGTCATAAGCAATGTATTCGTCCTTCCCTTTAAATTTAAAATTAAGCAACTAAGAAACTTAATTACCAATTTTATTTTAAGGTCATTCTTCACTCCTTGTTCTTCATCGAAACTCGTAAACAAATGTTTTTTTTTCTTTGAATATTTTATATTTATATATTAGTATAAATATTTTAAATACATTTGTTTAATAAGACGATATTGTGTGGGCTTGTTTGTCTTTCTTAAGGAATAAAATTTAAATGAAGATCAAATGAATGTCAAATTTAAGATTCGAATTAAAAGCGAACACACACTACATTACAACCCATCACCTCTAAATATCATTGTAAAACACCTCTCGGCATGATAAATAAATTAATATATATGCCACTGAACTTAACCATCACATAGGTATACAAATTTGGTGTAGATCAAAAGCAAATTGTGGAATAATGTTCACTTATTTTCTCAATATACTCAAAGATCTTCCTATTTTAATTTTTACCTTTCCATGATTTTATTTGTAATAAATTGATATTTTCATTACTTTTAATCAACATTTATAAATTGATAGGATCCACACATTCAACCAATCACATAAATTTATTAAAAAAAGTTAAATATTTAAAAAAAATAAAACCTAACTAAAACTAATCAATTTATAAATATTTGTTAAATTTACCTTTAACCATATAAGTTTTAACCTCATCCTTTATCCAAATAAGTGAATTGGATTATTGCATATTAAACCCTTAACATTGGGATGGTTAAGTGTAGTTTCTCTGTATCATTTACATGCAATAATCACTAGTTTAAAGGAGAAGACGCTAGATACAAACTCTGATTAACTTTGAAAAAATACTTTTTATGACAGTCACCTCGAATCGAACTAAAACTGATATTAAAATGAATAAATTTTCTGAATACTATCGAACCGTAATGAATGTGCAACAAATTATTTATATTATATGAATTTGTATGAACCACTACTCATAAATTATAAATAAATATAAATTGACTGGAAATTAAGATTAAGCAACTAAATCTTTCGGGAGGAAGGAAATTAAATTTTTTAAAATTTAGAAAAAACAAAACAAACAGGATTGAAAGATGAATTCTAATAAATCACTGTAAATTGGACTTCAAACTACATAGCTGAGTCCTCAAAAAACATATCACATCGTTACATATAATAAGCAACTTAAAACAGAGGAATGTCACAAAGTTTATATACAAAGATGCGTAAGTTCCACAAATTCACTTTACATTTTGTGCGCCAGCCCGTTAGAATCATGAAACCCTAATTCATATTATCCTGAAACCCTAAGCGAGCAACCATTGCCAATATCTTAGTATCACTCGCCTTCTCGTTTCGTTTGCGGGATGCGTCAATTTTATTCTTCTTAGACACCAGATTCTCTGAACCTATGCACATTTTTGCAAGAGCAGCCGAATCGCGATAGCGAACGGACGTAAAGGGTTTCATCTGCCCAAACGAAGGATAACTGTTTCCCTCCCCCTTTTTCACGGCTTCCCCCTGCTCAACTATTAAAACTGGTTTTCCACTCCACTTCTTCCCTGAAAATAATCTTCTCAGTCTCGACATCTTTACCAATTCACCCCTGGTTTCTTTCGCTGGCAAAGAGTATCGACCGCTACACTTGTCTTTATCACTCCTGCAACTACTATTATTATTACTGCCTTCGTTGCGCTTGCCGGCCTGTTTTTTCTTGAGTTTGATTTTGCCAACACAGGACACCTTGGGAGAGGTGGGCTCTTCGGATTCGAACCCGCCACCTTTCTTCGTCGCCCTGGCTTCCTTGGGAATAATTGAAATGTGACCTCTAACGGCAGCCGATCTACTCCTGGACGGGTTGAAGCGAGCCGTAGAATATATCTTCATCGACGCCGTCTTTGGAAGGGAGGCGGTCATGGGATTCGAACCCGCGCGGTTGGGGGCCTTTCGCAGATGCGATCCATCTACCTTTTTATTTTTCTGGTTCCTGTTCTCTCTGTGATCTACTTCATCCATCACACTTTCGCATATCACCTTTGAATCCGAACTTCCTTTCATTGACTTCATGTCGTTTTTATTTCTCGACTAACCGCAGAGGATTTTTCCAGCGCAATCAATCATAACCGTTCGTCTTTGATTGAAGGGAAGAACTCCAAAAGTCCCAATTATAAATAGGGACGGCAGTCTCTAAACTTTTTTTTGTCGAACCTATCGAAGATGTGGACGCTTTCTTGCCTTACATATTTTGAATTTGTTTTTGTTTTTAATTTTTAAATTAAAAAACTTTTTGTAGGTATTAATATAATAGTATATTATGATTTTTCTTATATATATTAATTGTAAGATTAGAGGGCTCCCATGATCTAAATACAAGTAGTGGTTCCTCCACTGTGGAGACCTTAATCTGTGAGGATTTGATCTTGGGTCAATTTAATACAAATCCATTTACTTTCACTCTCACACCATAATTTAGGGTAAAATATTATGATATAAAGTTATTCGTGCACCCATGAACAATATTTCTCTAATTAATGTTTTACCCAATCTTACTGGTTCACAGTGATGTGGACCCCACCTAAAGGCCTAACATGCATGCACGCGCACATACATATTATTTCTTTATAAATATAAATATTTTTTAATTAAAAAAGAGTTCCTTTTTAAGTAAACATAATTTCAATAGCAACGTTGGTCCCTTTAAAATTGTGGGAGAAACATCATGCTTATATTTATGACACATCATTGGTCCCTCTTTAAATGTGACTTTCTCTAGAAAATGTTATAAATATGTATTTATAAATTTGTGTAAAAGCTTCCCATTAATGGGTCAAGTGTATGTAAGGGTCACTCGCCTAAGTGGAAACTTGCAGTTTTGATTCCCCCTCCTGCATGTTTTTTCAAGATAAACTTTGATGGTGTTGCTTGGGGAACCTTGGTGCTTCAGGTGTAGGTTGCATCTTGAGGGATTGTTCTGAGTCCTTAAGTACGGCATCTTCGGTACAATTAATGAATGGAACAAATAATGAGGTAAAAGCTCAAGCAACTTCTTTTGGTATTGAGATGGTGCATCACTGTGGGATGAGCACCTAATCATTGAGCGTGACTCAATGGTGATTATGTCTACCCTATGCCAGCGGAGTGCCTCGGCTTGGAACATCCAGAATATATTTTTAAAAGCTTGAAACTTATTGGATTCCTTAGAATCCTGGTCAACTATGTATTGTTATAGAGAAGCAAACATGCACGTATATCTCTTGGTAAATAGAGGTATCGATCAAAGTGATTAGCTTGTCATTGAAAATGTGTTGGATAGGTGACCTAAGTTAGAAATGATGGAATATTTGATTGGTAATTATTTGGCATAAGCAAACTTGTTTTAGTATTGGGTGATGGTTTCCTTTTTGAAAGATGGGTCCCATTATTTCATAGATCATGTTCATTAATGTGACCACATGGTTGTCTTGTGTGAGTCCCCTTTTTGGAGTGTCACCTTCCCAAAATTCACTATTAAGATTGTGGTGTGTCTTCACTTTGTTGGGTTTTGAAGGAGAGTCATTTTTTTTTCTTGCAAGCCAAAAATATTGAGAGGAAGATGGTGAGTGAAATGGAAGAACTTGCTAAGGTGGCGCTGATTCTATCCTTATGGATTGAGTGAAGGGAAATGGCCTTCCGAGGAAGAGTCTTGCACAAGAGGCTAAAATTGGTGTTTTAGATCTCGAACGGAGATGCCATTAAGGTGATCATTTGTCATGAATACATGTAAGGAATATGAGGAATAAAACTAATTTAGACATAGCCTTATTTTTCCCTAGTATTTTGGTGAGGGTTTTAAAAGTGTAGAGGTGACACAAAGGGTGGTTGAAACCTTGGTGTGGCCTGGGTTGTGTGGTGAATTAATATTTCTCATGGAATGTATAGATTATGGAGATGTACGTAGTCTTACTTTCTCAAGGTGCAACCATCTAGGGATCATTCCCTTATTGGCCTTTCAGGAATTGGAGCGCTTTGTTTATAAAGGGATTATCTATAAAATTGGAGGGCTCTTTTGTATGAGAAAAGCTCTGAGGGGGTTGTGTTACCTCCTCCACTACTAGAATCTCTTTGTAATCCTATTCTTTCACTCAACATGGTTCAGGGTCACTTTGAATCTAGGGAATTTATTACTGTTGCTGAGTTTTTGGTAAAATTTTATTGGGGGAACATGTGTTGGAGGTTATGTTTCTCTTGGATGGGCAAAAGGAAGGTTTTGTGGATCTTTCACATAGGTTAGTGAATCGAAGGGTAGTGGATATTCATATCCAGTGACACCTACAGGCCATGGCTGACTCGATCTATTTGGGGGGAGTTTTATATCCACAAGGTGGGAAAAGAGAGGTGGTAGAGGCCATAACTTTTGCATATAGACTCCGTTTGAGGAATTTTTTTTTTAAATTATATATATCTTCAAGATGAATAATAATATATAATAATATTAAGGTTTAGGAAAGTTTTTAATATTATTTTTAAATTTATCGTACAACCTATATGTTTTAATTGTGTAGATGGACGGTTGTATGAAAAACTTGAGAAGGCAATTTTATATATATATATATATATATATATATATATATATATATATATATATATATATATATATATATATATATATATATTCACCAAGGATATGAATTATATTTGCATAAATAAACCTAAATGGGTTTATGATATGGTCTCTTAAAGTGAACCCTACATGAAAGATAATGATAACATAATGTAATGTTGTAGTTTGAATCTGAGGGCATATTACAACTTATTAAAAAAATTAGTTTGAAATGCATATTAATTCACTAAGAAATTTACTTTATGGAGACAATTCTGAAGGTTAAGTAAATGTTGGAAAAGCAAAGATGAACTATTTTTCTAATAATGATAATAATGATGAAATAAAGAAATTATTTATTATTGTTAGAATATATTGCAAGGGTTATAAGGGTATTGATCATTAAATTTCAAAACACAACATTTATCAAAAATTTAATGTGCAAACTTGCATATGCTTGAGTATATAAATCGAGATTGACTTAGTGATTTACCCACATTAATAATGTAAGATTAATTAGGGATATAAGTACAATATCATTAAAGTGCATTGGTGTATTTTCTTGGTGTGTATACTTAACATTGGGATCTTATGCAATTAGATTAAACAAAATAATATTTAGTTAATGAAAAGAATTGAAATATTACCATGTGTATCATGGAATGTAATCATAAAAATGAATTTGATTTGAAAATTTGATGCACAATATATACAAGTTCCAAACATAATTATTCTTGGTTGTATAAGCACTTATCCTATGCTAATAGGTCACATTTATTATCTACCTCATATTTTATATCATTTACATATGTTAATTTCATGATCTAAGGTTAAAGGGGTTAAAGATAGCCCAGGGCACAAGGGTGATAAACTATCTCTATAGCAATCCAATTATTTTACAAATCTGAGATAAACGTATAATAAATTTATCATGTTGAGATATGCTAAAAATAGAAAATACAACTATGCTAGTTATTGCAATGATAATGAAAACAATATAGTTATTTCTAAAGGTAATATATATCTAGATCTAGAAAAGGAAGGAAATAGACTAGATCTATATTCTAGATCGGTCACCTAATTCTAGAAATTATAAATCCATGTACTTAGACACTTGTGTTGACCTTAGACAGTAACATCAATGCCTCTATCTAAAGTAGACTCAGATGTCCAATAGAGAATATATATATTGGATGAGGGTGTGACCACATAGGATATGTTTGGATTTGTGTCACCTTTTCTCTAGTATGCTCAGATATGGATCATGGGTCATCTTTCTTTATCAAATAACAAAACCCTAGTTATTCATCTTCATAGTGGCTATAGAAAAATTGGGTTAGTGGACTCATGGTTTTGAGCTTCCCAAATCTCCCCTCTATCAATGGGCACTATCTACATAGCCAATACTTCAAAGAGGGCCTCATACTTATGTACTTATCCCTTACATGTTGGTTTGTGTGTGCATGAGGATTAAATGTGTGATAAGCAAGTGTATTTAGTGGCATGGTTTGTAACTTAATAAATATGCCTCATGACATGCTCCTTCTGTAATTCAGACCTATAGATGTGTTATCCCTATGACTGGTATGGAAATAAGAGAAAAAAGGAATTTTTTCTCATTTGAATGCTTGTTTAAGTGATTTTGGTATTTTGCCTTGTGAGAGGTAAGAAGTTACTAAGTGAGATATGAATGAGGATTGATCTTGCATATATACCAATCCTTTTAGATAATATCTCACATTAATTGACTTAGACCAACCATAGGTATACATTTCATTTTTAAATTGGATGACTTTAGGGCATTGTACACCTACATCAGAATATGACACTTGTGTCAACATAGGCATCTGACTAGGATGCAAGTGTTTGGGCAATTGAAAAATAAGTATAGTCCATAACATGATAATAGAAAATATAAGCAATATTATAACATTATGAGTATGGTAAAAATTTGAGACATCAGAATAACATTAGTCAAAATAAATAAGTAATTTGGCACATAGAGATAGTGTATGCAAACCTTTTGGCATCGGGAAGGTCTAGAAGTTGAAGGTACATCCATGATATGCATTTTCCATGTGTACAAGACTAATGTGTTATATAATTAATAAATATTGTCTAAATTTTCCCCCTATTTAATCTAGTAATGAAATTTATAGTTTAAAGGAAAATAAATGTGCACTTGGGTGTGTATAACATATCGTGTCTTTGTGTGAGCCCAACTTGAGAGATGTATTGGTAACTAACCTACAACTAGGAGCATGTTATAGTATATAATAAATGCATATAATCTTAAATTGAAATTATTTAAATGATTTAAAAGTAAATAGATCAATTTTTAGGAGTGTACCTATGTATTAATACAACCACCTTGCCTTTTGACAGTCTGATTTGAAAAGATGTATCATTATGAACCATTAGAGTTGATATTAAGACAAATATAAATATATAAAGTGCATAAATATAGAAATATTAGAGGACACATGCACCTTGCCTTGGATAAAAAGGTGAGTTACCACCCAATAGTTAAAATTAGCTCAACTATGCAACCCAATTATACTTATAACCTGGTGAATGTGAGCGAACCAAGTCAAATCACACTATAAATATCATGAAATTAGATGATGTGATCAAGTCCAACCTATAAACTTGGCAATATTTAGTGATTTAATCACCTCGACCATACTAAAAATTGAACCAACTACTAAACTAAATTGGCTCAATAAAGTCTGTAACAGTCCAACCTAGTGAACAAAAGTCCATATAAGTGTTTAAAATATAAAATATGATTTGATTTTATAATTTAAGTTCCCTTTTTCGTATCATATGAACCTTATGTATAAACCTTGGTACAAAAATGGTACTAATGTATATAATTATACCATAACTGTGTATCTAAACCATATAACAATGCAATTTGGCCAATTTTTAAACTGTATAAGTGTGGAGAACATGTTTCCATAATATGCCCCCACTATAAGCTAAAACTGAAAATTGGTATAATAGTTCAAGAACATGTTTCCATAACATTCTCACACTATATCTATGAAAATATGAAGCATTTGGAATCCATGTCTCTATGACATGCCCCCACTAATATGCCCCCCTTTTTGAGGCGAGGGAAAGTAGAAAATAGAAGTTACCTTACCTCAAAAGGATAAGATAACTGTATAATCTATGAATGTATCATGTATCATATATGAGAAGCATGTCCAAGTAGATATATCATTGAAGTGTACAAAATGTGATCAAGTCTTAAGCATGCATGATATAGATCATGGTATTGTTTAGATAGTAATAACACAAACTCAATAAACAATCAAACACACACACACAAGATCACTCAAAATTAAATCAAAAGGCAATGGTCCAATGAGACCTCAAACAAGGGGCATGCTAAAATTTTGAACAATCAAAGGGACATAACTTAGTCAAATGTCCACAAAGAAGGGAATGATATATTCAAATGTCAACATATAATAAATTATGACATGTAAATGTCACGATAGGATAGGCACATGGAATACAATCAATAGAGCATGTTCAAATGATCGAATAAGTGGTATAAGAGACTCAAGGACATGCATAAAGGGAAAGCATGAAACATAAGAAACCAACATAACATTGTCATATTAGTCCTTGGATATATATGATAGAAAAAAATGTCAATCACATTAGATATCAAGTATAATGAAAGATGTAAGAACGTATAAAGACATGAATAAGAACATAATCTCAAACATGATAATGTAAAATGATCGTAGAATGATATAACCTAGGTGTATCATGATCAAAGAAGTGGATGCCCCCAGTGTCCACATAACATGAGTAGGGGGAAGGCCCAACATCTAAAAGTGCATAGATCATGTATATGTGTATGCCTATATCACACTCAACATATGTGTGAAACATGTGTATATAGAAATGAATAATATGTTATCTAGCAACATGGAACTAGCAACATATACATGCCAATGAACCAATATAACATGTAAATGCTGAAAATATATTTGGATTTTTTATTAGCAAAAAAAAATTAGAATATTTGACATATTACAACCTTTGGTTGGATCCTTTACATTGTTTGAATCATGTTAAGATAAGTGGAAATCATCACGATTTATATGTGCATTAGAAGAACCAATGCCATATTTTGAATATAGACTAATTTGCATTCATGAGAAAAAGACATACCTTGTTGATTTTGGTTAATGGTTTCTTCCATTTGATATAATAAAAGAGTGCCCAATGCAAATGCATATGGATATTTTTATGGCATAATCCAAACTATGTTTGAATCACTTTAAGACCACAAGCTATTGGTAGTGTTATATTGTCAAAGGAGTCTTTCCAAACTCCTTTGTGTTTTAAATATTTTAGATCAAATCCAAGCTATTTAAAATGTATTACATTGCAAGTAGTTTTTTTTTGTGTAAGATCAATATGGTTATGCCAAAAATAAGCACTACCCATTACTAATATGATTGTTAAATCCTATTGGCATGGATATTGTTTTATTTTTTAATTTGAAGTATTTGTTGTGAAATGTATTCGATTTGCACTTTTCATTCCTTATTAGAATGGTATTGAAAAGGAATTTTAATTATTTTCTACTTATGGTGCCCACTAGGTTGTGAACCTGATTCCTTTGGAGCATCATAAAATATAATATTTTAGTCATTGATAAGGTCTTAAATCTTATACTTCAAGGTAAAACATCAATTTGTAAAATTCCAAGGGCCTTGGTGATAGTCACAATAAGCATTTGCATCATACCCTTTGAGTAGAGGTCTATTCATACCAACCTATATAGGATGAGGAAGAGATATGAGGTGACACTCTATAATCTATGTGGGTAATGATGTAGGAGACTCAAGTAAATGTTTAAATTGTATCCTTGGTGTATTGGATAAGAAAAGTTGATTAGGTTTTTGTAATAGTGTATCAACCAATGTTATGGGTTCCATTACAACCTTGACATCCATATTTGAATGAATAAATGTAGGGAAACTACCTCCATTATTATGTGGGTATTATATATTCTTCTTATCAGTAGAGATATTATACTCGGTCCATTTGATAGAGTTTGACACAAAGGATAAATGTCATGTATTTTCAATGCTTGTAATGGTTTTCATATGTAATGATCTCAAACAAATACCATTTTACAATGGTAACTTGTGTAACAAGATTAAGAGTTAAATTTTATTCATAGCATCATTATATGTCTTTGAGATTTGTTTCATATGGTCATTTTAGTTTTTGTGATTGAGAGGAGGCATGTGTATTGATGAAAGTAGGTCTTGATAAATGATATTATTTGAGAACACATCTTGAAAACCATAGGTATTAATGTTTTCATTATTTGTTATATCACACATAATATCTACAAAAGTAGCCAATGTTGTATCCCTTGTTATAGGGGTATCACGTAATGCTTCATATAAGATATCCTTACAGATAGTAGATTGATTTAGAAGTTTGAAGATTGAAATTTTAGGATGCATGATGTATGATAGATTAATAAGTCCACTTCTCATGAATTTAGGTTTATAAGGCACTTGCTCTATTGTATTACAAAAGGAATTATGAATAGATATTAAGTGTTGTTTTTATATTAAAACCCTCTAATTATATTGACGTATTTGCCTATTTGATGGATTAAACAATCCATATACCTATGAAACACATAATTAACTCATAAAATCCTCACACTTATCATTAATTTCAACAATATTACAAAATATTCAATAACATTCTCTCACACTACAGAAATCTTAGCTTCAAATCATGCTAAATAGGCTTTGTAAAGCTTCTTTTAAGCTCACACTCTCTACCACTTATAGCCTCTAATCAAAGGGTTTAAAATATTTATATAATGAATAAATGTGAGAAACAACAAAGGATGAAAAAAATGGTGCCACCCTTTCACATGGGTGAATAGTTCCAAATGAAGAAAACCTTGACCAAAGGAAATTTCACCATCCTTCACATGGGATGAATAGTAGTCAATAGAAAATGATGTCTCCATGTGATCCACCTTTGAATAGGATTCATAAGCATGGGAAAGCATCTATAATAGTGTTCTTGGTCTCCCATATGTTCATGACTTTAGAAATAATCCCTCCTTGCATGTGCAAAGCAATTGATGTCCTACATTTGCATGTCCAAATCAAAAGGTGTTCCCCACTTAGAATTTTGACTCACATGCATAATAGATGCCAAAAATAAGTACCCACATGTGTGTAAGTGTAATTTGGTGACCCATACCACCTATGCATCATGAATAGTATTTTTAACACCTCATTAGGATGAATAGTGTCCACAACTTCATTAGTGAATAGTAACTTATGAATAGTGCCAACATGAATAGTATTTTTTCTCACCACATCATTCTCCTCCAATTTAAAATAACTCCTCCTATGAGTTTCCCTAATTTTTCTATAGGTTTTGTAGGATCACACACATGAATAAACAAACACACAAGCACATGAACACATAAACACACCACTCTATTTTGGGTGATACAAGATTGCTTGAACCATTAGATGCTCTTGCATCAGACACCTGAGGTATTATAATGTGATATCATGATCACATGGATGGGGTAAGTGGTATAACCATTTTTTTAGTCACATAGTTTGATGACCATAGCATCCCCTTCTAACACACCAAGTACTCCCCCTTTTTCATTTACCACTTCTAGCTTCTACCTTCTGGTCTTCCTCCTCTACTCTCCACACTTCTTCTCTTCCTCTCTTTCCTCATGGGATGAAACCCACTAAAAACCATCCTCCTCCACCAAAAACTTATCCATATCTCAATCAACACACTTGTGGGATAAATACCACCATTGCAAACTAACCTACTCCACCAACATGCTCTAACATGCATCTCATCCTTCTATATGAGTTTAATCCCACCAAAAACCATCCACTCCACCTAAATCCCACTTGTATTTATTCACACATCATCCAACCAACTACTATATTATCTTAAACATCATAAAACACAACCAATTTCAGCTCCTCTCTCATGGATGCAATCTCTTCATCCTCTACCAATCTCTCCATGTGTGTACTAGCTTGCACACCATCCTTCTGCAAAGTTTCTTCACAAGAAACTTGCAACTCTTATTATCTATAATCTCCCTCCACATGAAACCCTACATGGCTGAAGTATTCTTCCACATGCATCTCTTATTAAATTCCTTTTTTTTCCACCCTTATCTCTCTATGTTCTAGATCGCATATGATCTCTTCTTGTTGTTCTCTCAATAACTCATATTCTCTCCTTACATTTTTGGGTGCACGAATTTACCCATCAACTTGGAAACAATATGATCCCACCAACATACCTTATTATTTCCTATTTTTTGTCTCCACACTTTATAATCCATCCAACACATGGCGGTAACTCCACTCATCCTCTTGCTTGCAACTTTCACCCTCATGGGTTCTTCAACATGCATTTCTTCAAAATGCCTTTGTAGCTCAGCTATCCATTACATGAGCCCTTTTGAATCCTCTTGTCCACATATCATAGGCAATCCTCCATTATTATTCTCCATCTTCATACTTACAAAATAAAATACAAACTCACATCTTCAACTCAAAACTCTCCTCTTCATAGGAATCTTACTTGCTCACATAAATTCTCGTAAAAAACTATCCTCTTAAATTATAACTTGATTTGATACCACTTGATGGATTAAAAAAATCTAAATACCTCTCAAACACATAATAAACTCATAAAATCCTCGCACTTATCATTAATTTAAACAAAATTACAAAAGATTCAATAAGATTCACTCACACTACACAAATCTTGGCTTCAAACCATGCCAAGCAGGCTCTGCAGAGCTTCTTCTAAGCTCACACTCTCTACCACTTCTAGCCTATAAGTAAAGGATTACAATTATTTATAGAATGAATGAATGTGAAAAACAACAAAATAAGCCAAAAATGGCACCACCTTTCATATGGGTGAATAGTGCCTAATGATGAAAGCCTCTACCAAAGGAAATTACACCATCTTTCATATGGGATGAATAGTATTCAATAGAAAATGATGTCTCCATGTAATCCACCTTTGATCAGGGTCCATAATCACGTGAAATCATCTGGAATATAATTCTTGGTCTCTCCCATGTGCCTAACTTTAGAAAAGGTCCCTCCTTGCATGTGCAAAGCAAATAATGTCATACACTTGCATGTGTAAAGAAAAAGTTATTCCCCACTTGGAATTTATACCCACATGCATACTAGATGCCAAAAACAAATACCCATATGTGTGTTAGTCGAATTCGGTACCCCATGCCACTTATCCATCATGAATAGTGTTGTGTACACCTCATTAGGATGAATAGTGTCTACCACATCATCAGTGAATAGTAACTTATGAATAGTGCTAGTATGAATAGTGGTTTTCCTCACCACATCAATATTTCATTGAATAATAGTCTAATTAGGCAATTAAAGTAACAAACTATAATTATAATCATAAATTAGAGCCCAAAATGGGTTATAGATGCATCCATATTGCACATGTTTGTAACAAAATGAAATCTAATTTTTTTCTTGTGAAATATTATTAAATCAAAAATTAGAAATAGGGAATGAGGAAACTCTAGATCAATATCTAGGGTTCTGAGGACCAACGGTTAGGTTCACCAAATGTTTAACCATAAAATATAGATTGGGGGATATAGGGTTAAATAGGATGGAGATGGCCTAGAGCACAAGTGTGATAAACTATCTATATATCATGCTAATTAATTTACAAAACTTAGATAAACATATATTGAATTTATTATATTTAGATATGCTAAAAATAGGAATTACAACTATGCTAAATTTTGCAATGGTAATGAAAACAAGATACTAATCTAGTTCTAATACTAATACATATATGGATCTAGAACAATAAGGAAATAGAATGGATCTAGATCATGGGTCAGTCCCCTAATTATGGATATTATACCTTTATGGCCTCAAACACTAGCAATGACCTCAAACAGTTGTATTGATGTTTCTATCTAAATAGGATGTAATTATCTAGTATGGAATGCATGTTAGACCAAGGTGAGACCACCTAGAATATTATGGGCTCTTTGTCTTTATTTCTTTGGTATTCTCATATTTATATCATATTTGTCACTCCCTATCAAATAGTTAAACTCTATTTATTCATCGTCACAGTGGTTGTGTGAAAAATGGGTTACTAGGCTCATGGCATTGAGCTAACCCAATGACTCCTCTATCAATGGGCATTTCCTACATAACCAGTACTCTAAAGAGGGCCTCATACTTATGTAGATCTTACCTACATGTTGGCTTGTGTGTACATGAGGATGAAATGTGTGATAAGCAAGTACATAGAATGACATAGCTTGTAACTTGGAAAATATGAATCATGGCATGCTCCTTCAGTACTTCAAACCTTTGGATGTGATGCCCCTATGACTGCTATGGAAATAAGAGAAAATGTGAAATATTTGATCACTTGAATTCTTTATTGAGTGATTCTGGTATTTTTCCTTGTGAGAGGTAATAATTTGCTAGGTGAGGTATGAATGAGGATTGATCATACATATATACCAATCCTTTTTGGTAATATATCACATTAAATAACTTAGGTCAATCATAGGAATACATTTAATTTGTAAATTGGATGACTTTAGGGCATCAGAATAGGACACTTACGCCAACATAGGCATCTGACTAAGATGTAAGTGTCTGAATAGTTGGAAAATAAGTATGGGTCTAGAACTTGTAAAGACATAAGATAAGAAAGTTTATAGCATTTTAAGTATGATAAAAGGTTAGATTCATCAAAAGAACATTGGTTGGACTAAGATATAATCAATTTGGCATACAGATAGTATATCTGATCCCTTTAGCTATGGGAAAGTCTAGAATTTGAAGCTACATCCATGATATTTATTTGCTAATTGTACAAGATTGAGGTGCTATATAATTCAAAAATAGTGTCTATAAATGCATAGTATACACAAGGTCTAAACTAAAGGCAATCTTGAGATGAGTAACAAGGGAGGACTTCCCCCACCTACAATAACCATAACAACCAAGGGATATTTTGGGGGTAACAATGATTGATAGGAATAGAGGAAATAATGCAAGTGAACCAATAATGGAACATAGATCTGAGCATGGTTGTAGATCTCCATGTCCTAAATTGTTTTCTACCACCACGTTAGGAAAGTATTCAAAGAAGCAAAGGGAACCCCTAAAACCTGATTCTCAAAACCCCTGTGTATATTAATGATGAAATGGAGTAAATACTTGATCATTAGTATTTATTCTCCTTAAGGGGAGTTATATACCAATTTAACAAATTTTGGCCATCCCTTCTTGAGTTCCACACAAAGTTCTTAGATCACTAGCAACCCCATTTCATAAGTTGTAAATATATCCCGGCTCCAAATGATTTTTTTGTTATTATGTTTTATCTTTTAGAAGATAAGGAGAAGATTTAGGATGAAATATATTTTTGGGATCAAAATGTATTCTTTTTATGAAAATCTAGTTCCCAATCTTTAAACCTGTTATTAAATCTTTCATAGTTAGACCCATCTAGGTCCATCTTCCTTATCTCCCCTTTCACCTTTGGGGTGAAACTAGCTTAAGGGACATTGGCAACACCTATGGTGAATTCCTACATATTGATCATGTAACTACCTTGACTTCCCACACTACGTTTGCTAGAATCTTGGTTAACATGGATACCTCAAAGGACATACCTACCCATGCTAACATGAGGTTTGAACATGACAAGCTAACATAAACCCTTTATTACAAGGGATTACCATTCAGGTGAAGTAGATGCTTTGAAACATGTCCTTTGACCACATCTTGTGGTAGCTTCAGTATAAGTAAAATTTAAACTTGGTGTAAGGACAACCTTCTTGATATACTTATATTGAACAAAGAACACATAGAGAAGGATGATCCGGGCAACACTTTGGGCGACCAGTCGGGTGGCAGAAATGATCTGGGCAACCATTTGGGTGACCATTGTCAGTGATAGTTATTTCCTTGAGCCATTATGTCCTTGAGCATTGTACTATTTTAATTCTATTATTTCTCTCGAGCCACTCATTCTTAAAAGGTCACCGTTAATTCCTCGAGCCACTCAATCTCCTGATGTTTTCAAAATATGTATAAATGCATTGTAACCCAAAAAGGAAGGCAAAAATCTCTTCTCAGAGATAAGCATATGTTTTGTATCTATAATTTTTTTCATTCAACAAAACATCTCTTTTTAGAGATAAGCCTATATTTGTATTGCAGTTGTTAAGTAATATGACATCTATTCTCAAAGAATCCATTATTATTGTGTTATTTTTGTGCTATTGAAATATTTTTCAACCAAAACTTCTGATTTTTAGATCAGTGGTATCAGAGCTAGGTCTCGAGGTCGAGTCCCACAGAAGCTGGTGGGCATGATCCATACATTCCTTCTCAGGGATAGCCATACAACGCTGTCACATGTCTGACCAGGTCCCACCTTGGGTGCTTTAGTCCCTGGGCCACATAGTGGTCTAGAAGAGGACCCAAATCACTATAGATATTTTGGCGTGATGGCCAGTCCTTTTATTGGTATCAGAGTGGTTTGTCTTGAGAGTGTATGTTCCCGAGGACGAGGTCAGGATACTAGGAAATTTGGGTGGGAAGTGACAAAGCTTCCAAATGCTCCACCTGTGCACCCCAAATGACCTCAAATGGTATATAACACCAAGACATCTGATCCTTTCAAGGAAATGGTGAATGAATCTCTCCAACGGCAACAAGCGTAGATGCTCCAACAATTTGCTCAAATTCTTCAAACACTTTCAATGGGAAATTTTGGCTCTGCAGCTACACATCTGAGCTCCTCATCGAGGGAGCTTCCTTTCAGTGCCCTAACACCATTCAAGGTTCAAGTAAATTATGATATTCCCACATTTGAAGGCAAAATCAATGCTGATGCAGTGGAAAATTGGTTGGATCAATTGTCATCCTACATCTCTATAAATAAGTTCACCAATGGAGAAAAGATCACTTTTGCTCTTTTGAAATCATCATTGCCCATGAAAAACTGGTGGGAAGGGTAAAAAAAGAGGTTCAGTATGGATATCATTGGCCTTGGGGTGGAACCCACCTGGGATGATTTTACGGTAGCAATAAAAGAATAATACTATCCCATCGACGCGTATGATGATCTGTACATACAATGGCAACAACTTCACCAAGGTAAGGACCAATTTGTGCAAGATTACAAAGACATTTTTCATTCTTTGTCTGCAAGACTGGGCATTCAAGAAAGTGAGAAACATAAAACTCTCAAATATTTTGGTGGACTACAATGGTACATTCAGGGGGAAATTGAACTCTTTAATTTGGAAACCATCAGCGAGGCATACAAGTTCACAGTAAAGATTGAGCAGAAGCATGGAAGAATGTATATAAAGAATCAGTCTTCAAAATGGAAAAGTGATAAAGAAGGTCAAACACGAGGCCAAAATTGGAAGCAAAAGGAAGGAAAGACTGGGAAGTGGTGTGGTTATCACAAATCTGGAACTCACTCCAAAGAAGAATGTCAAGCTATCAAATCACTGCTTTCTGAGTCGCCTTCCTCAACATCTACTGCTCTACCTCATACAAACCTTGCAGTCAAAGAGGTTAAAGAAGAAATTATAGATGTTGATCCTGAAGCCATTATAGCTTCATCACAGACACACAATGAGATGCTAGATGACAAGGAAATGTTGTTTCACTCTAAGTTATGGATGAAAGGTAAGCCTCTGCATTTCATTCTTGATAGCAGGAGTCAAAAGAATTTAATCTCTACTAATGTTGTGAAAATCCTAAATCTATCCATGAAGCCTCACCCAAAACCATACAGTATTGGATGGTTGAGCCCAGGGAGAGACCTCTATGTTACCCACCAATGTCTTCTCTCATATGCAATACAACCTTTCCAAGATGAGGTCTTATGTGATGTGGTCAATCTAGATGTTTGTGATGTACTCTTTGGTCAGCCATTCATGTATGATCGACATGGTATATACGAATCAAGAATTAGATGGATCACTCTCACTCTTGGAACACGGTGCTACAGGGTACCATAAGTACCACCTTCCACATTTGTCTCTCTGCTTAGCGCCAAGAATTTTGTTTTCATGGTGGTCAACCCACAGGAATCCAAAAGGGCCAATGTTATAGCCCTGACAACACAATAATAGAAGCAAATAGATACCGCACTGAAGAAGTTCACAGCCTTCCATCCATAGACTGATGGTTAGATAGAAATGGTGAACAATTGGGCCCCGCATAGTTCCAAAAACCATAGTCCCTTCCAAGTGTGCATTGGGAATCAAATCAAGACACAACTACCACACCTGATGGGGAACAGTGATGCAATGGGGACCATTTATTTTTAAGGAGGGAGGAATGATCCGAGCAACACTTTGGGTGACCACTCAGGTGGCAGAAATGATCCGAGCAACCATTTGGGTGACCATTGTCAGTGACAGTTATTTCCTCGAGCCATTATGTCCTCAAGCATTGTACTATTTTAATTCTATTATTTCTCTCGAGCCACTCATTCTTAAAAGGTCACCGTTAATTCCTTGAGCCACTCAATCTCTCGATGTTTTCAAAATATGTATAAATGCATTGTAACCCGAAAAGGGAAGGCAAACATCTCTTCTCAGAGATAAGTGTATGTTTTGTATCTACAATTTTTTTGATTCAACAAAACATCTCTTTTCAGAGATAAGCCTATATTTGTATTGTGGTTGTTAAGTAATGCGACATCTCTTCTCAGAGAATCCATTTTTATTGTTTTGTTTCTGTGTTATTGAAATATTCGTCAACCAGAACTTTTGAGTTTTGGATCAAAGGAAGATTCAAAAGCCTCAAAACATTTTATCTCTAGTGAGGTGACACACAAGATTGAAATACCTGCTTCAAGGGTAGAACCAAAGGATTTTATAATGATATATCATTAAAAAGATAAATCTCAACCCTTCAACTCAATTTAAATCTCTATCCCCTTTTCCCAGTAGACTACAAAATATAAAGGGGAGTGGACTGAAGTGCAAACTAAGGTAGAATAATGGTGGTCCAAAATTCTTCCATAATGACCCTTCACTCGAGAGGGCCTCAACACTTAGTTGGAATTTTTTTTTCTAAAGACTAACTATAGCCAATGGTTTATTGTTGGAAAGGGTGTTCTTCTACTTATTGGTGGAAGTTTTTTACTTATTGGTTATATTTGGGATGGATGCTTGGTTGTTATTTTGATCATTGTTTGTTGCTGGTAGAAGCAAATTGTGAGTGCTTAATCACTTTATATTTTTATCCACTCTATTGCTTATAATATCCATATAAAACCTATACTTTTACCATATAAAATAAATATATATAAAGGTCCAAGCATAAATTTGGTGTTTTTATAAATAAATGAACTTGATCATATCATTAGAGATAAAATGTTTTGAGGCTTCTAAATCACTTACATACCCTTGAAAACAAATGAGCCTAATCATATTTCAAAAATAGAATTAATAAATCAATACATCCATGGAGGTCTTTCTCACTTCAAAATTTGAATCGCATTACATGACCATGTGACCCCAATTGGCATGCCACATATTAGTTCATTTCCTCACTGGTCACACACTTTATCTTTGTGTATTGTGATCAACTAATTTATTTATTATGCATAGTTAAAAAATGATGTTTTTTTATTAATATATTTTAATCATTGTTTATTTATTTGTAGGTTAAAGTGGGCCTATTAAAAACATAAGCCAGATATTAAAAATCAATGCATCTACATAGTCTCTTGA
Source organism: Torreya grandis (assembly GCA_037957365.1). NCBI lineage: Eukaryota > Viridiplantae > Streptophyta > Pinopsida > Cupressales > Taxaceae > Torreya > Torreya grandis. The sequence goes on from JARHVA010004648.1 coordinate 1,082,330, forward strand.
GTTAGTTAAAAGTTGTGAAGTCATTGTGTGACTTTATTGATATAAACCAATTAAATGTGACCACCTATTTTAATTTAATTAGACACCATAAAGTGAGGAATCATAACTTAGGTGAGGATTTATTTCATATTGTTTTACATGTGGCCATGGTAAAAGTGAAGGAATTATGTAGAATTAAAAAATAATACACAATTAATTGCATAATATGATGGATTCACTCATAGCTACAATCCACTTGAAAATCTAAATGTACCACCATGAACTCTGTTAATCTATAAGAAAAAATAAGTTTCCAAATGTTGCAATGTGATTAGAGACATAAAAAGAGATAAAAGAAAACAGAGACATGGATATTTGTGAAAGCATACTACATGATCATTTCATTTATCATAATAAAGCCAAAGAGTAGAGATAATTGTAAATTTAATAACATTAAGGATCAACGTAGGGCTTAAACTCCTTTTAAATCCAAAAGTGACCCCATGAGATCCAATGATGCAAACCAACTATAATTTCTATTGTGTTTCAATGTAATTAGTCATATTAAAGGATAAAATGGAAAGATATATCAAAACATAGCAAATGCATATATTGTGTTATCACTCCAAGATGTAGTGATCAATGTAAAGATCACATATAAAGGAAAATATATAGTCTAACGCATCCCCCAAGATAAAATTAATGCTACAAATGAAATAGGAACTCTATGAAATATTTTTCTTTATGCCTCTATGCTTGCAAAATGTGGACAATTAAGATTCTCTAATATGTTGAAATCATAAATTAAAAAAACAACCATTGTTGTTTGTTGTATAGTCCTGAGGAACATTTAATTCAAAATGACCACTATTTAATATACTAAAATGTTGATTTTATCTATAATACATAGATTTAGATTTTAATTATTTGGCCACATAAATAATATTTGTTAAGTCCTAAGCCAATTAACCATTGGAACTTTCATATATATCTAAGTCTAAGTTTCACTTTAGACTTTGTCGAATTATATTTTTTATGTTGAACAGATCCAATCAAATTATAAATAAAAACATATATCCTAATGGAATCCATAGAGCCTTGATTTATTTTAAAATTAAAAAAATACATTTTATGTTTTTGTGAGCCCATTAGACTGACATGTGTGCGTTTTAACTTCAATATTTTTTTAATGTGTTGTCAAATCACCATGTGTTAATTTTTTTATCATTTCTTTTATTAATCATGTTTTATTTTTGAAATGTGATCATGGTTTATTTATTATGCATAGGTGAAAAGTGGACATGATAAATTACTGTGCATCTCTATCTAATTTGGAATTTTAATTAGATTAATATCCATTTTCATCAATATAATATATATAATAATTGCAAACTATTTTATTTTTCACATACAAGTGGACATGTTAAACACATAAAGTGGATTTTAGAACTCAATGCCTCAGCATAGTTTTGTTTAAAGTTATTCAAAAGTAAAAAGGTACTCCATGACTCTGATGATACGAGCCTATAACATGAAACCATGTATCTCAATTCCATTGGACATAGGAAAAGTTAAAAAAAAATAACGTGTCACAACTCAAGTGAGGATGTATTGAACAACATTTTTCCACATGGCCATCACAGATGCAAAGTGAACGGAGTGGATGCCAAATAACATACAGTGAATTTTAAAACATCCATGGATCCACACAAAGAAGATAAAGACATTTAAAATCTAAAATACCCTTTATGAAACTTGTAACTTCATGACCAATATAAAGATGCCACATGTCACTCTATGATAGGATCTTAAAAAGGTCACATGAAAAGATAACATAAAATCATTTGAAAAGATAAATAGGCTTTATGAATGTTGTTAACTGTGACCAATCAAAAATATCCACATGTTCTAGTTTGATTGGATGTAAAAAGGGACAAAAAAAACATTGATCACAACTCATCGAAGGCATACATTACACATGATCATTGTGTATGGTAGAGACAAATGAAAAGAGTAAATATTGACACTACTTATATTTTCAAATAGTATGCTTATATCAAACTTGTGAATATAATTTGACTTGTCTATCTCTCATGCACGTGTAAAGGAACGAATGTGAAAGTGGTTTAAATAAAATTCAATAATTCAACATATCCATGAAATTCATCATTGCCACTTTGAAAATAAAATGAAACTATGTGGTTAAGTGATTGCATGATTATCATCATATATCTTATTCACAAATTTTTTATGTAAAAAGAAGGCCATCAAATGCCTCTTAAAACGAATGATTTTAATAATATCCACATGATCAAAAAATTTATGACTGTAAAACAATATTAAATATGACGTGTGCAAAAATAATCATTTCAAAAAATAAATGTCAAATTAAACTTGTTATATTCGATCATATATTTTTTTAAATTAATAATTTTAATAATATCTATATAACCAAACGTTCTATAAATAAAACTATAAAATAATGTCAAACATGAATTTGAATCAAACAATTTTTTGAAATAATAATTATAATAATATACCATATTTTTAAAAATTTAATCAATATATATATATATATATATATATATATATACACATATATATATATATATACACACATATATATATATATACACATATATATATATATATATATATATATATATATATATATATATATATATATATATATACCAACTCCATTACCCTACTAAAAAATTAGTATATTACCTCTTCTCAATTTTCTTAAGACATTTCGTATTACTCAACTTAACTATCAAATTTTTTTTCCTTCCATTTGACTTTTCATTTTTTGGTAAGATTTTTTTTTAATGAATAATTTAAATAATTTTATATGGTATTCTTTTCTTTTAGTTCAATTATTTTGTCTAAATGGTTAAATTGGTCTTTCTTTTTTTATATATTTTTAATTTTTTATTATTATTTAAATTTTATTATAGGTGGGTTATGGATAAATAAATTATAATTTAATTTAATTTAAATAATCACATAATTTTTAATTCAATAAAATAAAAATATACAAAATATTAATAATACTTTTTTGATAATTTAAAAGTAAGACATTTACATAAAATTTAGAGGTATTGTAAGGAAAAAAATACTAATGTATGAATGTAGAATGCACACCCTAAAATGACACAAACTTCATCCAAAAATATAATAATGTTCAGGAATAAATATACAAATAACATAGGTGCTAAATATTTAATATTTTCATAATCTATAAAATCAAACACAATATTAATAACTTGATGTTTTGAATCACTATTCGTGATCTTTCTTCAGAAAAAAAAATAACTATATTTTCATTTATAACAATATAAATACTTCTAATAAATAAAAAGCATAATACAAAATATTATTTTAAAATAGAAGAGAGATATATTGATACTCTTAGATATAATATATTATGAGATTTTTGTATGAAATTTTATTTGGGTTATGTGTGTGTGTGTGTGTCTATATATATATAAAGTTAGTATTATGAGTATTTTATATTTAGATGTATAAATATATTAAGAGATCAGTGGTATGATCAGTGACATGTTTCATTTCTTTACTGGAAAAAATTAAGAGTATTTATAAGAAAATATTTATTATGAGAATCAAATATATGTAGTTCCATTCATTAAAAAAGATGACTCAATACAGATAAGACTTTTTTTTAAATCATCAATAAAACTCTTTATTTCATAATTCAATTTTGTATTCTTTTCTTCAACTTCAATTTTATCGATATAGATAAACCTCCTATTTTACTTAACAACCATAGATTATTTAAAAGAAAAATATCGACTTAACTCTCAAATTTTATTTCAATTTTCTCTTTCAATACATATAACATATTATTATTTTTAAAAATAATATATATATTCATATTCATATGATCTATTTTTTATTTTTCAAAATATATTTATATTTTTTCATTTTGTTTTTCCTTCTTATTCATACATTTATTTTTTGAAACATGTTTAATTTTATTATTTAAATATTTGATTTTGAAAATTTAGAATGTCATTTTGGCTTCATTTTGTACAATTTTTAAAATTTGCATTTTATATAATTACATTCATTTTTTCTATTTATTTTTAGTTCTCACTAAAATTTGCGCCTCTCGATATAATTCAGAAGAAAAATAATTCTTTCATAGAATTACATCTTAACATATATAAATAATTCATTACTGCAGAATAAATAAATCAGTGTAAGTTAATATAAAATTTATTAGTTTTTATAAATTTTTTTAGCTATGCTTAAAATAGATGTGAAATCATTTAAATTAAATATAATTAATTAATTTTATTATCAAAAAATTATAGAGACATGCAACATTTAGGTTTATTTGATTATATCATAGTATCTGATGATAAATAACATGATTCAATAGTGGATAACAATGCACTTCAATAATTTAGAGATATTTCAAAAAATTCTTAACAATTAAAGAATGATGTACAAATTATCAAATTTCATTTCTAAAATTTTTATGACTGTCAAATTTCATTCTTCACTAAAATTAGATTAAAAAATCTGCTTTAACAAATATGTTTGTCTGATTTGAGCCTTCAAAAACTTCGCTCATTTATTTCATACCTTCACTCATGTCATTCATAAAGTGGATTGTTCTTCTTGCCCTCATTAGGTAATCTAATGTGAAACCTTAAATAAAATAACATATATTTTGAGGCATATATTATACCAAGGAATAGTTGAGCTACCTTGATATTTGTATGCCTTTGACCCCTCAAAGATGTACGATATCAAAAATTATACTCCAACAATTACAATAATTTGCTAGCCACAAAAACTACTGCAATGCAATGTATAGTTAACATAAATTTTAATGCTTTAACGATTCTTTGATTTCTCTAATGTTATTAGATGTTCAATAAATTTTTATGAACAATAATAATTTTGATCCATGCGTTCAATGATTATTAGATGATTTATTTTTGCATTCTTGAATGCACTAGAGTACTTGTATATTTATAGATGACTTGAATTAAAATTAGGATTCTTTATGCTCATAAAGAGACATCAAACAATCTAAAAATAAAAAAGACAAAATAACATAAAGTAAGGGACATGAGAACTTAAATATTCCCTCCTTCTGCTATATAACTACACTCTAAACATGTTTAAAATTTAATTACACACTCTAGGGGGAAAAAAAAATGTGATCAAACTTAAATAAGAGAAAGACGATTATTATAAAACATTAAAAGAAAATTATAGACCAATATTGATCAATAAATATGTTAATAATATTTAATTTAAACTCCCAAAAAAAAAAAAAACCATTTTATAAACATACAGTTTGGTAAATAATAAACATGTCAAGACCATTTGTATCTTAAATATATATCAAATTGAAAATAATTGTAATTCACAATAAATCTATAACATATTATACCTATTGAAAAAATTGTTAGTTGAGAAAGGTGTTAAACACTAAAATTCAAGCCGTTGAAAATTTGAAAATAATAATTTCAAAACAAAAAATTGTAATATTTAAATAATTATAATAAAATATCTCTAAAATATTAAAAAACGAAAACAAACCAACCCCTAGACTTTGGACCCAATTCGGACAAAGTCTACACTAAATGTTAAATATTTGCAAGCATGTGGTTGGCAGGTTGTCCTTGTCCGTGCATGTGACGTAGGCCACCATCGATTCCATCGACGAACTTTTACAATTCATCGAAAAACCATTCGATACAATATACTTCAAAAAGCTACGGACAAATATTTCCATGTCAAAAAAGAGCATCGTATGCCTCTTAAAATGAATGGTTTTAATAATGTCCACGCCATCACAGACTTTATGATCATAGAGTAGTATAAAAATGATTTGGACACAAATAATTATTTTAAAAAACAATGTCAAATTAAATTTGATATATTACATTATATAATTCTTAAAATGAATGATTTTTATAATGCTCATATGATCAAGCATTTTATAAATAAAATTATATAGCATTGTTAAACATGAATTTTGTTCAAACAATTATTTGAAACAATGGTTACCATGTTACTTTTTATGTTTAAAGGTTTAATATTTTCTTACGTATTTTGATTCTTATATATACTTAGGGTTGTTATGTCAACTTTCAAGTTATCAATGTATTTTATTTTGATGTTATAAGAAGCACATGTTATGATATAGTGCCACTCCATCTCCACCATTGATGTAGAGGGGAAAACACTATTCATGCAACATTATTCCTAAGACACTATTCACTAGTACTATTCATGAGTGCTATTTATGGTGATGTGGCAGATGATGCAGGAAAGTGATGTGGCATGGAGGATCTTTTCACACATGTGGAGTGGGGGCGCATTTCTATGGAATTACATGGAGCACATGGTGGTGTCCCAACTTGTCTAAAGAAGATGCTCTTCCTTTTTGACCTTGCACATGTGACTTGTCTTTCACTATTCATCAATAGTGTTTCATATGTGAAGGGCTCTGCCAACTTTCAAAGAAGACTTATCTTTAGCCATAATGTCCCCAAGTGGAGAATGTGGTGTAGCATTCTTGGGACTTGTTCCTATTTGTCATGATCAATCCATGTGGGATGTGGGACGTAATTGTTTTTTTTAAATCTCCATTCCTCTTTGGAATTCTATATATGTTTGTATTCTTTCTTTGCCTAAGGAGGCGAATTTGGGAGTAGGCTTAGAGAGAAGCCTTTTGTGCCTCCTTAGCTTGTGATGCCAAATATGTGTATAATTTTGAGGATAACCTGTTGAATCTAATTATGTGATGATGTATTTGAAGATGATTAATGAGAATTAGTGAGGATGTTTATGAGATGAGATCATGAGAGATTTATGGATTGTTGAATCCATTATGTGGTTGGAGGCCACATCAACTTGTATCAAATCAAGTTCAAATCTTGCTAGGAGGACAAGATGTTAGAGTGAGTGTTTGTTTTAATTTGCAGGTATGAATAATGCAAAGAGGAGTGGAAGAATGCCACCAAAGAGAGAATGGGAAAAGAAGCTAGAGACATGGGACAAACTATTGGAGTTGTTGCTTGAGAAATTTGATGATTATGTTCAATTAAAGAGGAAGTTATGTGGTAGATATGTGACTCCCTAAAATAAAAGGTGGATACATTGAAGAAAGAGATAGCAACATGGAAGAAGGATCAAGAGAGAAACCCTGAACAGTTGCAGAAAAGAGAAGAGAAGATGAAGAAGAAAATTTCCATGAAGGGCAATGTCAAAGAGGAGAAGAAGGTTGTTGAGTAACCCATGTTGAAGACATCCTTTTGAAGGATGCTATAGAGAATAAACAAGAAGATGAGAGGTGTAGACATGTGGAGTTGAAAGGAAAGGAAGATTGCATCCATGAAGTGTTGCAAGTGGAGGAAGAAGGCATCCATGAATAGATGTGTGTGGAAGAATATTGCAGCCATGAAGGGGTGCATGTGGAAGAAAATTATAACCATGTAGATTTTCATGTGAAGGAGGACTTTAGCCTTGTAAGGGTGGAGGAGAATGAAGAGTGCAACAATGTAGAGTTGCATGAGAGAGAAGAATATTGCAGCCATATGGGGTTGCAAAAGAGTGAACAAAATTGCAGCCATGAGGGGTTGCTTTATAATGAATATGGCAGAAAAATAATGTTGAATTCTTCCATGGTGGAAGTATTGGATGAATAGATTGTGCAAGCTAATGCACAAGAAGAGATTTTGGTGAAATTTCAGCCTTGTGATAGAGCTGAAAATGGGGGTAAATATGAGGATATTGTAGCCTTAGAAGTGGCTGATATGGAGATTTTTAGAGCCCATTGTGATAATGAAGAGCATGAGGAGCATGCAATATAAGGAGAGGATTTGAAATTTTCCATGAAGGCAATAATATATTTGGTTTTTGTGCAAGTGAATACACATGAGGAGAATGTGGAGGATATTTTTATGCAAGTATGTGCACATGATGAGAGTGAGAAGAAGAATGTTGTTGCAACCATGGGTGAGAAACTACAAGTGGTAATGGTTTGTGATGTTGTACATGATCCAACAAGTGATTGGATGTGTGAAAAAATCTAGGTGGGCTTTTTGTGGAGGTGGACAGATAGTGGTGGGATAGAGATCACATGGGATAATAAGATACATGATAGAGCATCTTGGTGGAGGTGGTCAATTTTAGTTCATATTAGGTGTAATCCCACATATGAATCCATTGGGATATGAATGATAATTTGGTGGAGGAGGATGGTTTCAAATGGGAGGTGTGATCCCATAAGGATGGTGTTGGGAAAGCTAGTGTATAAAAACTATAAGTGGTGAAAGAAAAAGAAATTTCACTGGGTGCACTGGTATGTTGGATGGGGATGCCGTGGTCATTACCCCTCATGACCAAAAGAGTGTTTCTACCACTTACCCCATCTATGTGATCACAAGATCACATTATATACCTCAAATGTCTGATGCAGGAGCATCCAAGGGTTCAAGCAATCTTACATCACCCAAAAATAGAGTGATGTGCTTTCTTTTTTTTCAAAATAAATGGAAAGGATACAATTAGGGAAACTCATAATCATTGATTTTATTTCAACTTGATGAGAATGATACAACGAGGAAAACACTATTCTTGAGACACTATTCTTTGGTATTATTCATATATACTATTCACGATTATTGTTCATGGCGATGTGGCAGATGATGTTAGAAAGTGATGTGGCATGGAGGATATTCTCACACATGTGGAGTGGGGGTACATTTTTATGGAGTCATATGGAGCACATGGTGGTGGCCCAACTTGTCTAAGGAAGATGTTCTTCCTTTTTGACCTTGCACATGTGACTTGTCTTTCATTATTCATCAATAGTGTTTCACATGTGAAGGGTGGTGCCAACTTTCAATGAAGACTTGTCTTTAGCAATAATGACCCCAAGTGGAAAATGTGGCATAACATTCTTGGACCTTGCTCTTATTTGTCATGACCACTCCATGTGGGATGTGGGACGTAGTTGTTTTTTTATCTCCATTCCTCCTTTGAAGTAAGTGTGTGTGTGTGTGTGTGTGTGTGTGTGTGTGTTTGTATTCTTTCTTTGCTTAAGGAGGCAAATTTGGGAGTAAGCTTAGAGACGATCCTTTTGTGCCTCCTTGGATTGGGATGCCAAGTATGTGTATGAGTTTGAGGATAGCTTGTTGAAATTAGTTTATATGATAATGTATTTGAGGATGATTAATGAGAATTTGTGAGGATTTTTATGAGATGAAATCATGAGATTGTTATGTGTTATGAGAGATTTATGGATTTTTTAATCCATTATGTGGTTGGAGACCATATCAACCACCCTAAAATACAAAAATAGCTTGACTCTTTTCTATCTATTTTAGATTTTTTTTACTTAAAAGTTTTACACATGAATTATTGTGAGCTACTCCTTAATTGAGCTATAAAATATTTTGTCTTCCATTTCATTTATTTTCATAAATAATATTTTTTATCATGACTACAAAGGAGTTTAAATTAATTCATATAGTATATTCTCTCTTTTATATGAGTTGTTTTGTCTACATCGTTAGCCTAGATTTTTCTCTCACGTACATTTATATTTCTTCATTACTATTGAGATACTCTTGTAAGTGGGTTGTAGATAGTCATATCAAACCTAAATGTAACACATAACCTCACAAATTTCAACTAAGAATAATAAATATGTGCAACACTAATAATACCTTTTGGCAATCCAAATGTAGGACATTCACATAAGTTTTATAGGTGTATCTTGTATTGTAAGATCTAGGGATAAACATCAGAGAATGAATGTGGAATGTGTGACTTGAAAGGACACAAACCTCTCAAAAAAATTTAACAATGCTTGGGAATAAATGTACAAAGCATCATGGGTGTTTCTAATAGGTAAAAATCACTGTATGCTATTCTGACAAATGACATGTTTGAAACTAATTTGATGATTGTTTTCACTTAGATTGGATTTATATTTGTTCAATTCAATCTTTGTGTTGTGATGTTTGTTACCTAAAAATAGACATTCTTCTCCTTGACCTATAGGGTTTTTTAACTTAGATAAAACAATGAATGTTTTGGGGCTAGTACTTCAGGGTAACTAATTTTTAAGCACAATAAAATTATTAGGCCACTAAACAATAAATAATATCAAAAAAAGAAGTTTTTCACCAAAATTGCTTCATGGGAAATACTAGGTTCAGACAATGATGAATGCTTTAATGATTACTTAATCTCTCTAGAATGCTTTTGAGTACTCAATCAAATGCCAAAAATATCACATGCAATATCTAGAATACTCAGTGCCTCTTATATTTTGAATCAGATACAATGAAACACAATGATCGGAAAGGAAAAAAGATGGAATGAAGGAGTTGGGTGCACCCTGAATTTGAAAGATTTAAAATGTGGGTCCATGGTTGTCATTGGCACTCTAAAAAATGTGCCTAAAGACTTAAAATAATGACATATGAGAGATAAAGGGAACCAAAATAATAGGGGACATGACAAAATAGAGACACAAATAATAATGCTTAATATCGACCAATTGGCAAAGAATACACAGGTACACTAAAATAGTGCAATTTAATGACTAATACATGTATATGGACCAGTTTTAGGTGTTTAAATTTTCCTCCACATTGATGTGTGTTCGCATACATATCAAAGTATAAAATAATACATGGTATGGATATAAAATCTTGTCAACCTAGATCTTGTGTATGTCCTTAAGAATATAAAAAATATGTCTTTTTTCTCACACACACATGGGTGAATATTATAATAATAATAATAATAATAATAATAATAATAATAATAATAAATAATAATAATAATAATAATAATAAATACTACATTCAATTTGAAGTACTTAAAACTAGAATATCGTTGGATGATTTATTTGGGGCCCAATAGGAATCCATGGACAATAATACTTAAAATGTATTAAATGGGTTATTGTCGAAGAGTATATTGAATGGCGAAGGATAAAGTATATAACATATTATAATGAGACAAGAGAAAGATTCAAGAAGAGAATGGACATTGGATTATAACTATAACTTAAAAGAATGGAAGTGTAAATTAATATACAAACAAGGATGATGACTAGTCAATTGGATAATTACAATACATAGGTACAACCACTTCATAACTAATCATAAATGTGTTGTCTTATACTAATGCCATTGTACTGCTAAGTGGAATATTACTGAAACTATCAAAGTTGTGCAACATTTTTTGGAAATTTAGGCTATTACATAGTAGCTAAAGTTATTAGATAGGTTTAATTTTATTTAATTAAAATTATTGACATTGGGTTGTTAGTGCTTAGAGTGATATAGGTGTGTGAGTGTCATCTATGAAGAATAACATATAACATGCTAAGGTATATGAAGAGGTAAATATCATATACTAGGAAGAAACAAGTGGAAAGGGAGGCCAAAATCACCAAGATGGATGAGTATGGGATGAGATTGTTAGTATGCCGTTAGAGAAATTAGGTTTTTCACAATTGAGCATGAGACATTTTTGAAAACATTGCATGCACAACATTTTCCTCTCACCTCTGTAGAAGGGACCATAAATAATGTTATTGCATGCACAACATTTTCCTTCCACATCTACGGAAGGGACCATAAATAATGTTACCTTGGAGCATAATATACATATAGTGATTTATTTGAAAAATAATTGGGATGTTTTTTCAAAAGATGTTGACCACTAAGTACCAAGCCATTTTATTATAGCAAATGGATCAAGGTTAGGTCTCTAGTTTTTTAAGGCATCATGTAGAATCTTGTAAGACCAATAACTAGGCAAGTCGAGTGAAGTTATTTTGTACTTCATACTAGATGTCAATGTCTTTGGGTGGTTGATAGTCATGCAAGTTTTTTAAGGATCAAGAAATGTTTTGGGATGTAGACATTTTTGAGACACCTACCAAGATTATTCATCGTAGTTGTTTTGAGGAAGAGACAAAGGCATGGGGATAATGTTGTCATGATTCTTCATTAGGTAGATTCCAACTTTCACGTATACCACACAAGGACCAAACATGTCATGATATTAATAATGATGAAAAATACACAAAACGAAGTAGTTTCCTCTCTAGACCTGTGCAGAATTTTATGATGCTACACATCTTCCTTGCATGTGTATGAAGATTAAACATGTCCTTTTGATATTGTAATGTATGGAGGTGGTACATATACCATGATATAGTTGTTTTTAATATATGAGAGAGGGGTATCCAATAGGGAAGAGTGATATATTGTATACGAGTTGTAAAATATGAGACACACAAGTGAATAAAAGGATAAAGAATATGGTATAATGTAACAGATATTGATATTAATCAATAAAGAGAAGTTAGAGTAGGAAATATTGTGTTATATGTTATGTGCAGGGAATATAAGGCCTACTTCTTTAAATTGTTAAGAATAATATAAATAATTTATTTAAGTGAATGTTATTATTTCATTTTGTGTAATATCAACTTTGATCTAGGTCACTCATCTCTTTAAATTAATACATAGTATTTGATTTAAGTCAACATAGTTTTCATATTTGATGAGACTATGGCAAACTATTTTTATTATTCTTACAAGCACAATACTACATGTGAGATATGATCTTCAAAATTTAAAAACATAAACAATAACATGATAAATATAGACTTTCTTCTTGTTTCTCTCTCTTTACACCTAATTGTCTAAATAATCTATACTAGATTGTTATTAATGATGCATCGTAGTATATAAAAGGATATAAGTCTTCCATTAAAGAAATAGATCTATCAATCTAGTAATGTAAATTGTTAAATAAAAAATTAAAGAAATAGATTTATCAATCTAGTAATGTAAATTGTTAAATAAACAATTTCAAATAATTAAACGATTTTATGCCCTTCACAACGATATTGTGACATATGCAACACATATACATTGCAGGCCACCATTGATTCCATCGACGAACTTGTCCAATGCAGAGAAAAGTAACGTTAAAATCTACGTTTATGTTTGAAAGTAAGAGTACAATACGTATGTTCTCCGAGATAAACCATTGGATACAACAAAAAGTCGTATGTCTGTATTTCCTTAAAACGCCATGGACAAATGTTTCCACGTTAAAACAAGGCTATATTATTTATTTATTTTTAATTAAATGGTTTTAATGACGTTCCTGTGACCAAGCAGTTTATAGCTACGGAGTATCAAGGATGAGTTGGGTAATTATTTGAGAAAATGGTTGTCAAATTAAACTTGTTATAATTTTTGAATTTTTTTTGGGTTGAAATTTTATTATGAATTTTGAAGCGGTTAAAATTATTTTTTTAAATAAATGGTTAAAACGTCAACTTCAAATTATTATATTTTATTTCAATTTTATTATATAAATAAAATATTTTACGATAGAGTTTTGTTTTATTTTCACTATTATATATATATATATATAATTGGTGTGTTTTCTCTTCTCAATTTTATTTAGGTGTTTTTTGTTTGTTAGTTTTATGAGTTGTTTGAGCTAATCGTTAATTGAGTTATCAATTTATTCATTTTTTATTGAAAAGGTATTTGAATTATATTAAAAATTTAAAACGATACAAAAGCTACTCATACAAAAAAATAAGTGGAAGAAGTCACAATCCGAAAATCACATTGATATGGGATGAAAATTACATTAGCATTTTGATAAAATTCAAAGTATTTATAAAGCAAAAAAGTGAAAAGAATAAAGTGGAATGTAGTCCAATGATGAGGAAGGCGCTTCCTATCCATCCACCAAGGTACAAATCCCAAAGGATACCAAAAAAGCTAGATGAGGTTGGGATCGTGCCTTGGAAAAATTTGGCAAAATGGATACCTCTCAATCCTTATCACTAAGCCGAAAAATCATTTTGCACACCTAATCAATGTAAAATAAGGGTTTCAATCAAAATAAAAGGTGAAGAAACCAAAGTGTTATATAATAGATCCACAAATCAAAGTTCATACTAAGTAGTAGGAGTAACGATAAAGGATGGAGGAGGACGAGGCAGGGGATTGTTGGGCTTATCACCCCATCATCCCTACCCTCTAGTAGCTAGAGGGTCCATAAAAGCAGGGACAACACTAAAGTCATTTTCTTCCTTTTATTTATTGTTATCCTCGAAATTATCCGATCTTGTAGGGGAAATAGAAAGGGATATGTGAGGGAACATCCCTTGCAGTGGTGCATACCACCCAAAGTTACCGACACCACCACATCTTCTATCCCCACCAGTACCTCAATTTCCACCATCCTAACCACTACACCCAAACCTCCATGACCATGAGTTCGAAGCACCAGAGATGGAAAATGTCTATAAGGAGGATGCATGGCCGAGTCCTCCCTTACGACCCATGTCTACAGTCTCATGGGAGCAACCAATGATAGAGATATTTTAGAAGGACTTTACTAACTACACCAAGGGCATTAGCCCAATGATCAAACAAGGTTTGGAGGTGGGTAAGCTCTAGATGCACTTTCTTGCCTTGAACTTCAATCTATAACATAGCATTAGATAACACAATAATTGTGTTAGCAGTGGGAAAAAATCATCCAACATAACCTAGTTAAAATTAGCTTAATTTCTACTCTTTCATAATTGAAAGAGAATTTCAACTTGAAAAAGATGCCAAATGTTTGAATTTTTTTGTAGAAATCATGACCAAGCCCCCTAAAAGAAGAATCTTCTAGATAAATATGTTAGGATAAAGGGTTGGAAGATGGTGTGAATCCACTACCAAGAAAATTGAGAAAGTTTGTAAAACCAAAAAATATACTTTAAGGATTATGGGTGCTTGCACACAAATCAAACTGGATGAGTCATACCAAGGTGCTCCAAGAAAAAATGAATTGAGAGATATTAGTGGAGAATACACCACTAAAAATTGTGTTTGTTTTGGTTCAATGGTTGCCATCTACATACAATCAAACCTTCTTCTCTAAAATTTTATAGTGGAACTAACTTTCCATTTGGAATTGAGAATTTCAACATGAAGAAACTATAGAGAGAGGATTTGTATAACCTAATCAGAGTTTATATAGGTAGAAGGGGATCTCAAAATGGAACTTCTAGTCAATCTAGCATCTAGAGGGAGTTTGCATGCCAATTTTGTGGAGAAGAATATTAGGTATGACATTCTGAATTGTGATGGACTCTTGATCACTAGCTTGTAACTAAAATAGATGGCATAGATTATTCTAAGGCACCCAGTCCATTGTTTGATTACTAGGAAAAGTCATAGGTTACTTTCATTCCATTTTTGAAGATATGAAGACTTTTAATCCAAAGCACAAGGTTAAAAGGGACCTCACTATAAGTAATAACTGAAAAACACCATAAAGACTAAGAACTAAGAGATAGTCTAGACCTAAAACCCATTTCCATCCCAAACCAAATGCCTTATGAGAAGTTCCCAATCCTTTCAAATACTCTTAGCCACAAATGTACCCACAATGATGATAGGGACCTAAATGAGCAACATAGTTTGAATATTCAATCCATTCCATGTTCCTTTTCCCATAGGGTTTCCCTGAATGATATAATTATTAAGAAGGATTTTATATTTATTATTATCATTCAAAGCATGAAATATTCATCTAACACATAAATCATGGCCTTAGATACAAATATATAAAATGCCAATCCCTCTTAAGGATCTTAACATATAATGCATATCCTAAGCTATTGGATGGAACCTATTGTGTTTTAAGACATACACCCCATTTTAAAATATAAATAAAGACTCAATATTGCTTGAATATATTTATTTAGGGTCTTCATACCCTTGTACATGCATGACATTGGTCTCAATTTACATAAGTATAAGGTTATCTTTGAAGTCTACAGCTACAAAAAATTGAAGTCTGAAAATTAAAGATTGAATGGTCATTTTGATTTATCTTAGACCTTGGTTTTTCATAATTTATGTGATTTGTTTAGACTAATGGAAATAATATGTCTTGCCCTAGTGTTCTTGTGTCTTTTATATGATCATGAACTATTGTCAAATTTTTGTAGATTATTCACTACCAGGCCTTGCTTTATTTATTTGAGATCAATGGAATTCGTACATAACCTAGAGCTTTCAGTGTTCGTAAAAGGTTTCTAAGTCTCTAAAGTCTCTGATCTCTTGCAAGGAGAATCAAAGCCATGCATAAGACATATGCATGATTTATCTTTTGCCTTTGATTTTATTTCAATATGAAAAGGCTTTTATTTGCATATCAAATTTTAAATTGAATGGCTAACCCCATTGACATGTTATGCTTCTAGGTTGTTCTTTGCCCATGTTTTGTCTTAAAATAGGTCATTTATTAATTAAATGTTTCTTGGTACATCCTAGAGCTCATATATGTTTTCCACATAGCATCATTCCACTCACTCAGAGCCAAAGTAAAGAATGCAAGTCATCTAGAGGTGACATCAATAGAGATCTTGTATAGAAGATCCTAGGCTAGCAGAATTCTAAGAGTTGTCCACATGTCACCATCCCCTTAACCTTGAGGTGATGTTAGTAGAGGGTAAGCGCACAAAGTTGGGGGACAAAAAGTGGCCTACTAGTGGACATGGATTTTCTCAAATTTTAGAAATTTGAACTTCTATAGATAGTTTGAGATATTTACACTCCAAATTTGAAGATGGTGTAAAAATTAAAATGTATCAATTTGAGTCTAGTTTCTAAAACACTAATTCTTTTTAAAAATGGTTAAGTATAATTAGGTCAAAGATCTAAAATTTAAATATGAGATTTAATTTTTTCCAAAAAACATAGTAGATAGACGACCATGGCATGCACCATTTTTTTTAGCAACATTTAATAGTATTTGAAATGCTTTGGGGAAAATTTAGATAAACGCTTGTAGCATGTCACCTATAATTTTTTTTTATTTTTCAATGAATACATTTTTTTATGAATTTTTCAAGTAAATAGATCCTAAAAACTGATAAAGAAATGGATAGTCATCCATTAGTCAGGCCTAACTACCTCAAAAAAAAGAAAGTCAATATTTTTTGAATGTGTGTAGAATTAAGCATACTACATCACCATATAATTGTTTTCACTTGGATCAATGAAACATAAATTACATGAACATATATAGGCATGCATGTTTTCAGCATGTAGTGGCCTAAAAAGGTATAGTTAGAAATAAATATAGTTTGAAACCTTAAATTAATCTAAAAAATATAAGAATCATATTTTTGAAAAGAGGAGAGCGTGCTCGTTCTGATGGTATCATTTTTTTTTAATTTTCAAGTTAAAATTCTTAGTATATTTAGCAATCAAATTTGAAATTTGTTGTTTATTTTCATACCTTTCAAACTTGGTTGTACATTGATAGTCCAAGCCTTTGGTTCAGAAATCCAATCCATTCCAAAGCTAAAAGGTGTGAGAATTGAATTCAAATTCAAATACTGTGTTCATCTTAATAACATGATCATGTTAATAACGTGATTGTGTTATTAACTATGTTATTAACATGATCATGTTATTTTATAACACGATCGCGTTACATATTCTCAACAACCTAAAACTTGAATAGGAGCCATTAGGCCTAGTAGTCTTAAGATCAAATATTGGTTTTAGATTAAGATTATTGTCTAATATGACATGTGCTATCAAATCCCTAATTGACATTATATTGAAGGAAT